>JAVDOI010000002.1:1612359-1922359 GCA_032191485.1 Leptoclinus maculatus
CCTGGTCCATTAATGGTAGACAACTAAACATTGCCAAATCATTGGATAAAGCCGTTTACGTAGTGTCACAATTTATGACAGACTTCTTTACGTTATTTACACTTATACTGTACTATGACTGTAGAATCTTCACCATTCCTGCGCTTATAAACAGGACACAGAACACAGTTTGTTAAACAGTTAACAGGCTACAGAGAGAAAGCATTACATTTAGCAGACGCTTTTATCCAAAGCAACTTACAATTCAGATTCTATCACATTCATAAGCACAGCTACGGGAACAATTTTGGGGTTAAATGTCTTGCTCAAGGACACATTGACATGCAATTAGCAGAGCCGGAGCCGGGGATCGAACCGCTGATCCTTTGGTTGAAGGATGGCCCTGCTGTCCACTTAGCCACAGTCGCCCAAAACATCTTTACTCTGGCAGTGATGTGTCTTTTGCTACATCCACACTACTCCGTTTCCATTTGAAAACGCATATGTTTTGCTACGTTTACACTGAGCGCCCACACTACGCTGGCGTTTTCGAGCACCGAAAACGGATACGTTTGAAAACGCTCCCGAAGACGGAAAAGTTTGGAAACGATGACGCCCACACCCGCGTTCGCTACTTGATTGGTTCTTAGCAGTCATGACGTGTCCTTCCCTTTTTTCGTCACACGTCTATTACGTGACCCTAACCCGGAAGCTCACAAACAACAACATTGATTACCGATCAACTACCAGGTTAATTCAACATGGAGAACTGATTACAGGCGATGCTGACCTTGTTGTCTTTACTAGCAGCTGTTGTTCAGTTAAAGTCTGCATTTCTGCGGAGGAAACGGCTGTTATTGGAGCGATTAGCAAGCGGCGTTATCAGTGCTACGGAGCGGCCGTCTGAAGTCACGGTTAGCGGCTTTAGGGAGGGTGATGGACACAAAACTGAGGACTTTCCTGTCCTTATTAATGCTTATTTTGTTCTGCACAACTATTGTGAAGTCCACACACATAAACTATAAAGGAACAAAACATGAATTGCTCTCCAGTACGACAGAGACTTCAGCCACCAGCAGAGCTACGAGTGAGAACAGACAACAACGAAACCGAGAGGAAACGAGTGAGAGACGTGTGTTGACCACATTTATGGACCCATAATCTAGTAAACCTTTATGTGTAAGTGTTGATTTTAAAGTGAATTTGATGTGTGAGAGAGAGAGATAGAGCAAGACCCGCAGCGCTGTAACTAATGTTAAGCCTGAAAAATAAAACTTCTAAAACTTTCCACGAAATGTGTCTGTTTGAGTTCATAGAGAAAGATTTTAGAGAAGATCTTAAGTATCAAACACGAACTTTCATTATTAAAGACTACTTTATTACTCTGTCGTATTTTTTTTAACTTAGCAACCAATCTACTTCCTGTTTACACCGGCACTCATACGCATGCCCAGTGTATGTGAATAGGCACGTGATATTCGTTTTCAGTCGTTTTCGTCTGGACGGAGATCAATTCGAAAAAACGATGCTGAAAACGCCGTGTGGATGGAGATCGTTTTAGTTTTAAAGCTCCGTTATAAAACGAAAACGGAGTAGTATGGACACGGCCTTTATTAGTTATTTGTATTATTAGTTACTATTATTAAGTACAGTGAATGTGTACAGACACAAACTTCTCAAAAGTCTCTCCAGCTGTTTAAACTTTTCCATGTTACTACAGTAACAAAGTTACATACCTACGAATTAATACAGCTATGTTAGTTACTAAGACCTGATAAGTACACTCACTACATATTTACTAAGACAGCTAAGTACACTCACTACATAGCTACTTGCTAAGACAGTTAAGTCACTCACTACATAACGGCTAAGTACATTCACTACATAGTTATTAAGACAGTTAAGTACAATATCTACATAGCTATCAAGACAGCTAAGTACACTCACTATATAGTTACTAAGATGCCTTAGTACACTCATTACATCTTTACTAAGACGGCTAAGTGCACTCACTACATCGTTACTAAAACGGCTAAGTGCACTCACTACATAGCTACTAAGACGGCTAAGTGCACTCACTACATCGTTAACTAAAACGGCTAAGTGCACTCACTACATAGCTACTAAGACGGCTAAGTGCACTCACTACATAGCTACAAAGACGGCTAAGTGCACTCACTACATAGCTACTAAAACGGCTAAGTGCACTCACTACATAGCTACTAAAACGGCTAAGTACACTCACTACATCGTTACTAAAACGGCTAAGTAAACTCACTTCTGGTGCACCCATTCTCATTGTTGGCACAGCAGTGGCGATGGCTACAGTTGCTGCTTGGCGCTGCTGGTCGATTGGTTCAGAATTTGTAATGTACTGTAAAATGTACTGGTTTATAGAGTGTTAGGTTGTGGATTTGTGACACACACTGAATTTCTGTAGGGTGCACTGTTTTCTGTTTTCTTGACTGTTTATTCATTGTGGCTATCAATGCAGTAACTTCCTTCTACTCCGGTCTGACATATATTCTAACTTACGTGAAGTGGTATCTTGAAATGCAGATACGTTTGGTTTTATTGACCCAGGTTTCGGATGAGATGTATGTAATGCAGTGGAGGTTGATCGAATTGCCACGTCCTTGCCCGTTTTGATAGTTTGCTTTATCGTTTAATAAAAAAAAATGCAAGAAATTCTTATTTACAGTCTATGATGCAAACACAAACCAGGGTAACATACGAAGAAAAATAAATAAACCTGGGCTGATGGGAGTATGTTAGCAACAGCACTTGGAATTTGTATAAAAGAATGATGGTACTCAGCTTATGCCATAAGGCACCATTAGTTTAACTAACAGAATTTAACAAAAGATTACATTTAGGACGCCACCCAATTTTGGAGAAATAGTGAACTTCGAATTTTTATAATAATCAATACATTTTAATCTCAGGGTTGCTACACAGTTCATGTTGTAGAGATACCTATTATTTCATATACACATAAATCAAATGAACAAGTTCTTTATAAATTAAATGTTTATTGGACTACCTACGTAACTAAACTACTAAACAGAAAATAAATGAATAAATGATAAAATAAACAAAATGAATGGAATGAATAAATAATATGTGTACAATGAATAACAATGAACCAGAAATAAATTAAAAGGATTGCATGTGACCATGTAGAATCAGTGACCAATATAATTGATATTAATTGACATTTTTACATTAAATTTAGTTCAAAAGATTTATGTACCGTTCAGCAGTTCGAGAGCACCAGAGAAGATTGTGAAGCAATTTTATACAAGTTCTAATTTCAATTTAATTTAGATCTTAAGGTATAAAGCTTACTAATCTGTTTTATAAATATTTCAATCTAAGATTACTTTATTATCTGAAATCAATTTATTTGGCCAAGAGATATTAAACTCATTTACATCTGGAACTTGTTTTGTTTACACCTGCCATTTCTAATGGGCAGATGGGTGGTTAAGCTGTCTGTGGGCATCTCTGCATCTTGGATCTCGTTGGTTAATAATAGTTTGTTTGAATCACATTCTTCCATCTCTCTCAGCAGGATGCTGGATCGTTGTATCACCCCCCCCAAGATGCAAACAATATGCTGTTAAATACAAACCTCTCAGCCATTCATTCATGTAAGAAACAAACAAAGACATTCTCCGTCAGGAGAACATGGCTGGATATAAAACATTTGTAAATATATACGACTAGAGCTAACCAGGAGCTTTGCATATTAGTTTACATTTACTTATTTAATTATTCATTTCATACCAAGCATATCGATCTCATTCACATCCACTCCACATATAACAGCTAGTTAGCCATCTGTCACCTGGATTGCTCTATTTACAACGGAGGTGACGCGTTAGCGTGCGCCTGTCTCAGGACCTCTAGTGCTAGCTGGAAGGCTAGCTGGATACTCATCGTCCATAATGTGTAACGTTACGTGCCAGCAAACTAAGAAACAAACAGACGGACATTGGAGGCCCGTCAGCAGTCATTCTTTCTGGCCCGGGTCCGCGCGCCCTTTCAACTTAGGTCGGAGTTTTCCATCACGTAAGTGCACTTCTGTACCAGTTCCTGAGCGAAACGTTTGTCCCACGTTGATGACGCATGAAGCGGTCTTTTCCTTTGTCCGTCCCACATTGATGACGTATTGAAAGCGGGATGTCGCTCGATTTCACTTATTTCGCTTATTGCAAACAACGAGCAGATTCGGCCGGCTGTCATCGGGACATTTAACTGAAGAAAAGTACGAACAGTGGAGATCGATATGCTTGGTTAAAATGAATAATTAAATAAGTAAATGTAAACTAATATGCAAAGCTCCTGGTTAGCTCTAGTTGTATATTTACAAATGTGTTATATCCAGCCATGTTCTCCTGAAGGAGAATCTGTTTGTTTGTTTGTTTGTTTCTTACATGAATGAATGCCTGAGAGGTTTGTATTTAACAGTATATTGCAGGGGTCGCCAATAGGATCCGGACCCAGACGCTGTCCTATCCGGACCCGGACGTATAATTGATGGATAATTGAGAATTATACATTTTGGCGGAGCACTTCTGTTTTAATCTGCGCAGCTTTTCTGGCCTTTACGGCACTCATTCAGCAGTTCAGGAAACACAACGACCAATTACATACATTGTAAATAATCTCTCGTGACGCTACTCAGCCAATCGAATATTTATTCCAAAATGCATCGTGAGTCGAGAGAGATTACGCAGACAGGCGGGAGACGGAGCGAGAGCAGTGAGAGAGAAGCAGTGAGAGAAGTGAGTAAATCGGAGAAGCAAGTTAACATGGCGTGCTCTAAAAAGAGAAAGGTGGACCTCGAAAACAGAGCTTTAACAAACAATGGACGGACTCGTATTTGTTCATTCTTCCTGATGGCGCTACTAAACCACTCTGTCTCATATGTTCAGATACCGTGGCCATTATTCAAAGCGCCAATGTGAAACGAGACCAAACATACCCACTCCAATCCGAACCGAGGGCACAGAAAATAAACGATTTAAGAGCCCAATATGAACGTTCCACCAGAATATTAACAAATTCATTCACTGCCCAACAACGTGCTTACGAATGTTCCCTGAAAGTTGCTTGGATTTTGGGTCAACATAAAGCCATTCACTGATGGAGAGGTTGTCAAGGAGTGCATGAGTGCAGTAGCTGGAACTTTACTTGAGGGGAAACAAAAAGAAGAGTTATGTGAAAAAATCAAGCAAATACCTGTCAGCAGCCTCAGCCACAAGGCTCATCTTTATAAAATCAAGCTTTCTTTTAAGATGTAAGTTTTTCAAAAGTTCTTTTTTGTGTATTTTACTTTTAGATGGAGCCCTTATTTTACTTGAAATGAGAGAACATTTATTTATGTATTTCTATGTATTTATAATCTATCCAGTTAAATTTGAAAACTGAGAATAATAATTGTTAAAATATAATTGATGTGTACTTTCTTTATTTGATTTGACAGTTGTTGACTACACAGAGACGTTACTACTACTAGACTTCTTGAATATATATATATATATGTATATATATATATATGGCACTAAGTGGCGCAAGTTAGATATTATTGTAATGTTCCGGACCTTTGCCCGATGAGATTTTCTCAATCTGGACCTTTTGGAATTTTAATTGAAGACCCCTGGTATATTGTTTGCATCTTGCAATAAATATTGATATGTTCTTGATCACTTTGTGTTGTGTCTATTTGCCTTTTCTGTTAAAAAACTATGTATTTTAAGGCACTGCTGGCCTTTCAATGTCATTTATAAATGCTTTGTAAGGCATAAATAGTCCTCACTTTAGATGAGGTCACACAAAATACTTAATAAATGCTTTATAAGGCAAATCAACAAACACCCTGTACAAAGAAAGGCGGATCACTGGATGTTCCCCGAAAAAGTGGAAGAGAGAGAGAGAAGTGAGGGCTAGTCAACAAGCACAGCAGTCAACTGTGAAATGTTGCAGCTTTTGTTTGAACATGTTGAGGGAGGTGAGAACTGTTACTTTGAGTGTGTTTTGTAGTGAGTTCCAGTCATTTGCAGCGGCAAAATGAAAGGCGTTATGACCAAACACAGTACGGACTTTTGGAATGATGAGCCTAATTAAGTCGCTGGATCTTAAACGGCGATTGCTAACAGAAATGTGCAGAAGAATTGAGAGGTAGCGAGGGGTCATTCCCAAAATGGATTTGTAGACCACGAGCAGCCAGTGTTGTAGCCGACTGGAAGGGAGGGCCAATCCACCAAACTGTAAAGATCACAGTGGTGGGTAGTGAAGGGTGCACATGTGGCAAAATGGATTGCTGAGTGGTGGAGTGAGTCCAGTTTTCTGAGGGTGGTCTTTGATGCCATTTTATAAATGATATCGCCGTAATCAAATAAAGGAAGGATGGTCATTTTGACAAGGGTGAATTTGGCAGAGTGTGTGAAGGAGGCCTTGTTTCGATACAGGAAACCCAGTCTAGCTTTGACTTTAGCCAGAAGGTTATTGATGTGTATGTTAAATGAGATGAGGTCACACAAAATACTTTACTAAGGACTAGTAACTACCTTAATTAATCATGAATTAATCATGAATTGCAGTATTAATACTGTTTATAAAGCATATATTAACATAGTCCCTAACCATTAGTGCATATCTAAATCATTATATATATAAATGCATGAATAATGTACATCTAAATAGGTTATTAATCATTTACTAACACTTTATAAGTGATCGTATTAATCATCTACAACTCCTTAATAATTGGTTTGTAAAATATATAATACTTAATTTACAAATGGGGAAACCATCATTTATAAAGTATGAAAACACAATAATGAAACACATAATAGACAAGCTTATTAACCAAGAATAAAACATTTATAACTGTTGTTATGAACTGCATACTAATTAATTATTAATGTAGGAACAATGCTTTATAAATGATGAATTAAGTGTTTACTCATACTTAACTAATGCTTCATAGTGTGTAGTTATTATAAAGTGTTACCAAATGTTGAAAACAAGGTTGGACTGCAGGGCACATTAGACGGCACAGGATGGCCATCATCAACGGGTCTGGAACACAAGGCCAGAGAAGAGGCAGAACCGGTAGAGCCGCAAGGGAGAAATCTAGCGTGCATGATTCAAAGTTATTAATCATAATTGTAACATATTAGAAACCAGGTGAAAAATGTGTTGAAGTTTGATTCATCATAATAGCACCATCTACTATATCTATTTGTTTAAATACATCTAAATGTTTGAAACTCACATATATGACATCCGCATATTGAGAACTAGTGTGAATAAAGTGTGGTCTGAGACTGGCATTCCTACTACAGAGGCATGGCAGGCGTATGGTAAGACTGTCATGGAAAAGGCAAGCAAAGGCCGCTGGTGCTGTGAGAGGGAGAGCTGGTCTGAAGAGTCGCGTTATGCTAGACGGCATCAGGGAAAGGCTTTCAACTCCACTAGAAAGATATAGTTGACCATGACACACTGGCACATGCAATACACACATTAAAAAAAACATATGAACATAACTCACACCCACATGACAGGAAAAGAAACACACCTGTGATTTTAAAGGAAAACAGAGGAAGAGCTTAAAAGGGCAAATCCAGTGTCAGCCACACTATAAGACTATGTAAGAACAGAATAAGTGAGTCATTTTTTCATTCCGGAGAATGGCTCGGGTTGTGTTCTTTGCTTGAAGAATAAACTCTATTGCATCGAACTCTGTCTGATTCCAGTGCGTTCTTCAAAGATCATCAGGACACCGATAGGTATTAAGTATAGATAATAGAGTTGGGGAACAGTAGTTTAGACTTCATCAACTGGCCCAGTCTGAACTTCTTTTCCACCACAGTCAGGTTCTTGCTTCTCAAATCAGCTGGATGTCTTCTTGCTTTATCTTCTTGAGAAAGGGGGTGCAGTGTATGGCGCAAACAGCAAACCACTCCCATCCTAACAACTGTCTTGATTATTTAATTTAACCTTATTTTACAGAATTAATACTAGTGTAGCGTGAGCGGCTCCTGCCCCGTTTCTAGGCGGGGAAGTATTTCGCACCTAACACGGTGGTCACTCCGTCGGCTGTCCCACCTGCGAGGATATACGTTCCTCTTGGAGGTGTCGGAACAATACCTTCGGCCTTTTATCTCACCCCGTAGCTAAATCGTTAGGATTTTGGAATTAATTGTCTTTTTGAAAGTCTTTTACGGCTAATGCCCTAGGCGCTCTCAATAGGATGTAACCCTAACACCCGGTAGTAATAGTTATGTACATCGTCTATACTTTACTATTGCTTATTGTGAACATTCTCACCATTTATGACTGACACTGCCAAGTCTTCACCCAGGGAACTTATCTTAAGCTCCTCTGCATGTTTCAGTCGTCACATCGTATCGCACCGTTAACGGACAGGGGAAGAGGGTTACATTGTTCTAAAGGACCAGAATACTTTGTTTTGCTTCAGACACTTACAAATTGTAAGACTGTGTTTTTACTTAAGTTTTTCACACAACAATCACATACCATAATTTAAATTCAATGAAACAGTCACAGTGCTACAAGAACTAATTCTAACACTCCTACTATAATGGGTTTTCCTCTTTATCAGATTTCACTGATTTTGCTATGAGGTGTAATCCAGTCACTCTCTGGAATTCCCCCCCCTCCTCTCTCTCTCTCTCTCTCTCTCTCTGCTCTGCTCTGCTGTCTTCCTGTAAGTGCAGGCTCTCTCAGTCAGCTCTCTGACATTCCTGCGTTTTTGGGGGTCTATCTTTCCTATGATAGCAGAAGTGTCTTCTATTCCCCACCTCTGAGGGGTAAGACAGTAGAAGGGTCTTCTTGTCCTCTATTCTAAGGGGGTAAAACCCCTAAAGGTCCATTCAAGTCTATCCCATTCTCTCGTTGGGGAAAAGCCCAACTCACAGTTTTTCTGCTGCTTTTTCTGCTGATCTAAGGCTGGCACTTCCTTCAGGTTCATGAGTCACTCACACATGAGTCCTCCTCTTTCTAGGGCTGAAACAGAATGTAACTGGTTTGATCCTGTTCAGAAGAGGAAGGATTGTATAGGTTTTGAGTGACTATTTTATATAAGGCGTCTATGCAGTTTACATGGTTAATCACATCTATCATAAAATAAAACAGGTTATAGGTTTAATGGTTATACTTTGAAATCAAAAAGGTTACAGGTTATAATAGTTGTACTTTTATGCTTTCATACTTTTCTACGATCTTTCAACACTAGTTACTTATATAGTCTTTTTAATTCTTCCATATTTGAAAGCTGGGCTATCTCAGCTGCAGAATGGTACCAAACAGTTTGATATAAATCAAACAAAACTGTTAGAGTGGTTTGCAAATAAAGTGAGTTTGTTACATACTAGAGGTAAATTCAATATATATATATATATATATATATATATATATATAAAATACTTACTAAGACTAGGACTAGCATATTAATCAAGGTACATTTTATTTAGCATCAAGTGTCTGAGTTGTTTATTCACAGTTGGATGTGTCTCTGTGTGCCTCAGGAATGTAGATGCCCATAAACCAGAAAGGTAGGGTCATAAAATATTGCCTTAACAGTTTGAGTGTCAAGAGTCTTATCTGCTCTGAGTATGTCCAGGCACTCAGTGACCCTTGAGGTCTTGAGGTCAGTTCCTGGCAGAAGTTTATTAGTTGAGATTTTGTCATTGTTGTATTAACCACATTTCCGTTGTTAATCATCTTTCCGTGGATGTTCGCTACAGTTGTTGCTGTTATCACGGATATTCATTTTCCCACCATATTGTGTGAACGCAGAGCACAAGACTGTATAAGGAGACTCAGAGTAAAGGTTAACCCTTTCTATTGAACATAAACAATTCGTGTAACGCTGAATGGTGGTTAGAACGAGCCGTCCTCGTTCCTCCACGGGGTGATAGGGGGACTAGTGTTGGCAGGAAGCGGGGCTTTATTCTGGAGCACCGGGCCCAGGTGTCTCCAGTCTGCAATCACCCGGAACCTGCTATTAAAGGGACACACACACACGCACAACCAAGTAACATGGCAGGGAACCGTCACACCCCCCCCCATAAGAACTGGGTCCTGCAGGGAACCCCAGTATCAAACTAAACTCACACATGTTTCTCTACTAAAACAAACTCAAAAATACCACATAGTGGCTGACAACCAAACGAATATACTTTACCAAATGTTCTTAAACTAACGGTCCAGCATCTTTCATCCCAGGTTCCCACTGTAGCAACCGGTGCACCTTGGAAGCATTTTAAACAGTTAGGAAGGGATAAGAGCAGAACCAAGGAAAAGAACATATAGTACAACGCTTATTGCTGGGGAGCCCCGGACAACGCATCTGCCACCACATTGTCAGTCCCCTTTACAAATCGGATATCTAGAAGCCGGGCTTGGTCGGGTGACCTTAACGAGCCGTCCTCACCTCCCCCCAGGTCCGGTGGAGAGTCCGCTAACCCCGGACCCGCTAAACAAGCTGCATGACCTCCACCACCTGAAAGCGGCTCCGAGGTGCGCACATAGTACGGTTTCAGCAAGTTCACATGACACAGCTGGGTTGGCTTTCTACGCTGAGGTGTTGAGATTACGTAGTTCTGCGCCGAGATCTGCTTCAACACTGTATGCGGACCAGTGAACTTAGCCTGGAAAGGCGAACTAACCATAGGGAGCAATGCTAGCACTTGGTCACCAGGACTAAAAATGCGACGCTCAGTGCGACGGTCATACAAGCGTTTCATTTTCCCTTGAGCTAACCCCAGTTTCTCCCGAGCTAGCTCTCCCGCCGTATACAATCTGTGTCTAAAACCGTTGACATACTCAACTAAGTTTTTAGGAGGTTCTGCCTCCTTCCAATCCTCCGACAATGCCGCTAAAGGACCTCTTACGGTGTGAGCAAAAACCAATTTGTTTGGGCTAAACCCAGTGCTCTCTTGTGTCACCTCTCTAGCTGCAAGCATTAACCAGGGCAAACCCTCTTCCCAATCTCTTCCCAGCTCCATGCAGTAGGCACGCAAGAGGGACTTTAGTGTCTGATGGAAGCGCTCTAACGCACCCTGACTCTGAGCATGGTAAGCGGAGGCTTGGTTGTGCTGTACCCGAAGCTGCTTCAACACCTGCGAAAACATGTTTGAAGAAAAGTTCGAGCCTTGGTCGGACTGAATGACTTTGGGAATGCCAAACACCGAAATGAACTGGGACAGTGCTCTCACCACTGACCTAGTCGTTATGGTACGCAAGGGGTACGCTGCAGGATAGCGGGTACTCTGGCACATAACAGTCAGTAGGTAAGTAGCACCTGTCTTTGAGCGAGGCAAGGGACCCACACAATCTATAATCAAATGCTCAAACGGTTGGCTGATTGCTGGAATAGGGCACAGAGGTACCGGTTTTAGGGTCTGATTCGGTTTGTCAGTCAGCTGACATATGTGACATGTTCTAATGAAGCGACCGACATCTCTCTTCATCCGAGGCCAAAAGAAGTGCCTCAAAATCCGGTCATAAGTTTTACTTACACCAGAGTGCCCTGACTCATCATGAGCCACTTTTAACACAGAGTTACGCAGTTTCTCAGGCAAAACTATCTGAAACACTGGTTCCCCAACAAAACTCCCACTATGGTGGACCCACTTTCTCACCAACAGCCGATCATGAAGGAAGTAACCACCAGCACCGTCCAGTACGTCAATCTCAGGGCGAACCCGTTGAAACAGCTCCTTCAGGGAGGGGTCAGCGTGCTGCTCTATACTCAGATCACTGCGAGACATTGACAAGGGAAAATCAGACAGAGGCAGCGAGAATTTCACTGCAACACTTTCTTTCTCTGACTGAGACACATGTTTCATAGCTGCCATTGCACGCGTTACTGCGCAGGCTGTGAACGCTTCAGGGACATCCCGTTCGCGTGGGTCTACACTCAGCAGTGGCACGGATGGCACAACAGGCGGAGGTACATCAGCCCAGACACGTGCCCCAACCAAATCGTTTCCCAGGATGACAGAAATGCCCTGGATTGGGAATGCCGGGCGCACTGCTAGGTTAGCTTCACCCTGGAACAAATCACACTGGAGCATTACTTTGTGCACAGGAACCAACATAACCTTTAAATTCATACCCCGAACAGGAACAAAGTCTCCTGTATCAGACTCCCTGGACAAGGGAAGCACTCCCGCCAGGATGAAAGAGTCCAAAGCACCTGTGTCCCTTAGAATTGTCACTGGCACCTTTGCCTTACCTCCTACCACGGACACCACACCTTCGTGGATGAATGGCCGGTAGGGATCCAAACTCTCAGGACCAGAGTCTTTTACCTGCAAGTCAAAACCGCCAGTAGAGTCGACTAGAGAGACGGGTGCAGCTACCCCCACCCCTTTAGCATGAGACCCATACGCAGCATGTTTAGGTTTCAACAAATGACAGTCGATCTTCCAGTGTCCTCGTTCGTGACAATAGTTACAAACACGTTCCGTATTACGCAGACTACTACTGCCTCTAACTGGAACAGTTTCACCCTGCCTGCCCAGTGACTCTCTGCCACCGGCAGCACTCATGTCCCTGATACCACTACCAGACCTGTGCTCGGCAAATCCACCTCTGTGCGTAAGCACATAATCGTCAGCGAGTGCCGCTGCGGCAGCCGCGTTCGTTACCTTCTGTTCACTGATGTACGCCGCAACGCGCCCAGGAACTGAGTTTTTAAACTGCTCAAGCACCACCAGATCACCCAATTGATCAAAGTCATAAATACCTGAAGCAGAGCACCAACGAGTAAAATGAATATTCAGATCCCGTGCGAATTCCAGATGACTCTGATTCTCTCCTTTTTTTAAGTTCCTAAATCTTTGCCGGTAGGCCTCGGGAACCAACTCATACGCCTTTAATACTGCTGCCTTCACAGCTGAATATTTTTCACTATCAGCATCGGTTAACGAGGAGTATGCCTCCTGCGCTCTCCCAGTCAGCATGCACTGCAGCATTAGCGTGCGCGCTGAGTCTGGCCAATTACGCGCATCAGCCACACGCTCAAATAATGAAAAAAACAACTCCGGATCTTTTTCAGAAAATTTTGGCAAGAGTCTTAAATTACCCAAGACATCAAAACCATCCGCAGACTGCTCTGAAAAAGACGAAGACTTCCTACCAAACTCACCAGCTGACAGCTTGCCTTCCTTAATTAATGACAGTCTAAACTGCTCAACCTCCAATTTGGCCTGTTCGGTCTGCTGGCGCAGCCTCTCCACAGCCAATTCTTTCTCCAGTTCAGCTTGTTTAAACTTGTCGTGGTCAAGCTGTAACATCAGCAACTCTTTTTGCTGTTCAAAGGTCAAATTCGATCCCGTTTGGGGCGGAGAACATGCGGCCTCCAGGCCAACAGCTGACGGATCTTCAATCAAAATATTCTGTTCAACTAAATTAGCCTTCAGAACGGCCTTCACTCTCTCCCACCGACGTTTATCACCAACTTCGATTTTATAATGTTCTGCTATGTTCAGCAGTTGATCTTTTGTGCATAGATCAAACAACTTCTCAGAGGGAGAAGCAAAGAAGCTCTCAACACTCTCCATAGTTAAGTGCAATCTAAATCAACGCAATGAACAGTGAAGGCTACTGGTGCACAAGCCACGGAGTCTGGCCTAGTCAGCATACGAGTGCTCCCCTCTAGCTGACTGCCTACCAGAATCTATCTACATAACACTCAACCCTAGTCTTCATGCAGTTAATGGTGGCGGGTAATTATGCACTAAAGCCCAGTGGGGAGGAAAGCAACCAGAAACTGGCGACTCACCCCGAACCATGGATGTGCTCCCGAGCAAGATTGCTCTAACCACGGTCACCGCAACATTAATAAAACAACAAACAAGACGAAACCCAAAGGGGTAACGCCTCTGAACCTAACAGGGGAACTACGTTTGCGTCAGAGTTGTTTGAAGTGCACCAGTCAGACAACACGTACCTTACCTTGATTTACAATTTATACCGACAGGAGAGAAAAACCTCGGCTCGAAACAAAAAGCCTAATCTCTACTCCAAACAATAGATCCAAACTACTGCATCTCCCATGCTACAATTTACCGACGTCAACGCTGATGTACTCTTCCAACCAATTACGAATGGGCAGTAGAAATACTCAAACAAAACCACGCCACATACCAAATACCAAAAAACGGATCAAATCCCGGACGAGCCCCCAACTGTCACGACCTGGCTCTGGCAGCCATGACCAAAGCAGGGAGACGCAGACAGTGTACCAAAAAGCAAGGTGTTTATTGAACATAAACAATTCGTGTAACGCTGAATGGTGGTTAGAACGAGCCGTCCTCGTTCCTCCACGGGGTGATAGGGGGACTAGTGTTGGCAGGAAGCGGGGCTTTATTCTGGAGCACCGGGCCCAGGTGTCTCCAGTCTGCAATCACCCGGAACCTGCTATTAAAGGGACACACACACACGCACAACCAAGTAACATGGCAGGGAACCGTCACACATGTATTTACTTGTTACTTTATGTAATTTCAGAACCACACATACCTACATGGAAGAGCATGTGTTGATCATGAGGCAATACATAATGATAATTGAAAAATAAAGAGACATTTGGTTTATTCGTATTAAACACCCTTCAGTGGACCTTGCTTCCGTTACCACCCAGCACCTGTGCTTCCCATTTTTACCTTCATCACAATCATCACTGTCACTGTCATCATTATTCACCCTCTAACCTGTTCTGTTGTTCTCTCTGCTGTCAGCTTCTTATCACCTCTGACGAACTCACATCATCATAATGTAGGCAGTTTGGTCTAAAGAATGATTTAGCACTGTGAGATATTGTCTAAGAGAGCACAGCTACTCTCACAATTCTAAGATGTATCATATCATTTTAAAGTTGCCAAATGATTGTTGTTCAGCGTTGTTGCACCCACACTTAATGCTGATTTGGAGTTTATAATTGACAATAAGAATTCCTTGCATGAAGACATTCTATTGCCGTGACTTTTATTTTGAAATACTCTTACTTCCTGGTATGCTTTGCGTCTCTCTTCAACGGCAAAAAGCTAATCGGCTCGTTGGTTTGGTTCTCTCGTTTTTTTCGTACATAAAAACGACTGTGCTTACTCTTTTTTTGGGGGTTTAAAACGGAAATTTTTTAATTTTTTGGTTCAAACGATAAAACAAACGTTCAGATACGCCAACCCTACAATAATTTGGTAACAAACTATAGCAATATAATCTGGCATATCAACATAATGACAATTGAATGACTAGTCATTTCTCATGAGACATGAAGAGATCAAGATACAATTTCTTCAGCATTATTCAACATTTCACCATCGGACACCTCAAAGGTTTTGATAAATATCCTCACGTTCTCCATAAATGTCCACAGTTAGTCCACAGTGTCTCATGAATATCAGAGGGAATTCTTAACAAGCATTCAAACAATGCTGTATTTTGCCAAACACACTTTTTGGGGGGGTTTAGTGCCTCTATTTCGGTCAAGAATTATTGAGGCTGCCTTGGCAATTAAAAATGAAAGTTTTGACAGCATTTTTGGGTGCAAATTCAGGAGGCTTATCTCGTTACACAGTGAGGAAACCCATTGACACAGGCATGAACATAAATAGGTCTATATAATATAAAATTCACATTATTAAATATAGACATATCTGGTGGATGATGTAAAATACAGACTTTGCTTATCCAGTGCCAATGCGATTCATAAAACAGAGATGAAATTTCATGATGTCCCCTGATAATACTAGTCCCATGTGAAAAAGGCTTTATTCGTTTCATGTAATGTGCTGTGTGTCCTGGTGAGCACAGACATTGGGTACTTCTCAAGTCTCTTAATTGCATCCCCGTTTCCCTCACTTGGGTCCTTTCCTTGCGTCTTAGTCCCTCCCACCAGGGATGCATGGAGGAAACCATGCGAGGAGAGAGGAACGAGGAAATATGTTTTAAGAGACATGAGACGTCCTTTCCTCAGCTGCGTCACGTGAAGCGACGTCTGTTTCTGATGACGGAGGATCAGCTGTTAGTCGGCTTTAACAGCTGGATAGACTTTTGAGAAGTTTGTGTCTGTTCACATGATCACTGTTCTTAATAATAGTATCTAATAACACTAATAACTAATAAAGACACACAGTAATCATCACTGTAGAGGTGTTGTCTCTCTGTAGTCTGTTAACAAACTGTGTCCTGTGTTCTGTTTATAAGATCTGTAGCGCTAGACATTCCTGCAGCTCTCTACGTTATTTCAGTCGCCAAAGTAGTTAGCTAGTAGCTCCTCATAGCTGGCATTCACGGGAGTAAAAAGAACAGACCGCCATTGTTTCTTTAGTCTGGGAACACACAGGACCATTTATTTGCACATGCGCACAACATCACTCCAGTGCACACAGGTACACTTCCTCTCATGTGACCTCGCTGCACAGGCCACTCAACATGGCTTTGCTACACATATAAGGAATATGCTCAACACTCCCACTCAAAGACATGTGTATAGCTCTCTATGGTGGTAAATAAACACCAAAAAAAAAATACATAACTTCCAAAATAAAACATTTTGCATACTGGCAGTGTTCTAAACACTTCAAAACATTTACATCTGTCAGTTCACATTACTCACCAAACAAATACCCCTTGAAACTTTCAAACTTATTCTTTGTCACTGGCTTGGTAAGAACATCAGCTACCATGTTTGCAGTAGGACAGTATTCGATAGATATTTTCCCTTCTGCGTGTGCAGACCGTATAAAGTGATACTTTATATCTATGTGTTTGCTTCTCTGTCTGCATACTGGGTTCTTAGATAAAGCTATCGCCCCCTGGTTGTCCTCATATATCTTGACTGGTACATGCTGGTTACTACTATCTATTCCTCTAAGTAGTTGTACAAGGTACATACTCTCTTGAGTAGTGGCTGCAAGTGCCATATACTCTGCTTCGCAGGTGGATAATGCCACCGTTGGCTGTTTCCTACTCTTCCACGATATAACTGGACCATTCTCAGTTAAGCTGAAACAGTAGCCACTTGTGCTCCTCCTGTCATCCTTATCGGCTGCCCAATCAGCATCACTATATCCCTCCAGCTGTAGTAGGCTTTCCTCACATTTCTGGTAGTGTAGTTCTTGATCTATAGTACCCTTTAAGTATCTCAGTATGTGTTTTGCTGTAGCCCAATGCTGTTGCTTTGGTTCTGCTAGGTACTGAGATAGTTTACTCACAACCCAGCTCAGGTCAGGTCTTGTACATGTCATAATGTATATCAAGCTACCTACTATCTCTCTATATCCTGTCGAATCAATAACTTCACCCTCACTGTCAAAATTTAACTTTTGCTCACATGGGGTGGATCTCGGTTTGCATTCGGACATTCCAAATTTTGCTAATATTTTCTCTATGTGTCTCTTTTGAGTCATTTTGATCTCTCCCTCACTCTGTCTGAAATCGATACCTAGGAAGTGTTTAAGTGGACCCATATCTTTCATCTTAAACCTTCTCTTCATCATTTCTTTTACATCACTGAGTAAGGCGTTGTTACTCGCAGCTATGATTAAGTCATCTACCCACACTAACAGAATCACTTTCTCGTTCTCCGATTTTCTGCTGTAGACACAATGATCAGCATCATTTTGCACAAAACCATTCTCTGTAAGGTGATCATGCAATAACATGTTCCAGTTCCGTCCGGACTGTTTTAAACCATACAATGACTTGTTGAGTTTACACACTAAGTGTTCCCCTGTTTTTGACTTGATCTCAAAACCTTCTGGTTGCTCCATATATACCTCACAGTCTATTGGAGCATGGAGATAAGCAGTCTTCACATCCATTTGGTGTAGGGTAAGATCCTCTTGTACAGCCACCTGCATTAATGCTCGTACAGAGGTCATGTTGGCTGTCGGTGAAAAAGTCTCTTTATAATCGATCCCTTCCACTTGACTATACCCCTTTGCGACATATCTTGCTTTACAAGTCTCAGATCCATCTGGGCTCTCTTTCACTGCATATACCCAGCGACCTCCCACTGCTTGTTTGCCTCTTGGCAGTGGGGCCAGAGTGAAAGTATTATTCTCTGTCAAAGAGTTCATCTCCTCTTTCATCGCGTCAGCCCACTTTTTTGACTTCTTAGAGTCCATTGCCTCTTTAAGTGTTTTAGGTACATCATAAGCCACTCTGTAGAAATAATCGACATTTTCGCTTTCGTCATCATTACACTCAGCTTTACACTGGTACTCCTTTAAGTATTCTGGAGCCTTTCTCTGTCTCATAGGGTATCTCTTTTCTCCCTCTTCTCTCTGAGTACTATCTGTCTGGGTCGGACCTGCCTCAGCAGTCTCCTCAACATCTGACTCTTTACTCTCCTCAGGCTGTCCTTGACCCTGGTTGACTATCTTCGGTGGTGTATCTCTTTTCTCAATATCTTCCCCCATGTCACCATCTGTCTGAGTCTGGCTATCTGCGCTACCTTTGGTGAGGAATTTTACCAGCCTATGTTTGAGTACTTTTCCTGTCTCTGGATAATACACGTTATATGCTGGACTATATTTGTCATAGCCTACAAGGATCCCCTTTTTGCATCTAGAATCCAGCTTCGTTTTATCCTGCTGATATACGTAGCATTCAGAGCCAAATATCTTCATGTTAGATAGGTTAGGTGTTTTTCCTGTGAAAACACGGTAAGGTGTCTGCTCTAGCCGCTTACTGTAGCACCTGTTGCGGATTTGAGCTGCTGTCTGTACAGCATATGTCCATAATTGCTTTGGGAGGTTACTCTCCAATAGCATGCATCGAGACATCTCGAATAAGGTTCTCCAACCTCTTTCGGCAGTTCCATTCTGATGAGGTGAGTAGGGTGCACTCTTCTCATGCCTTATCAAGTTACTCCTAAGTAAAGACTGGAACTCCTGCCCGGTAAACTCTGTGCCGTTATCAGACCTTATGCACTTTATCTTTCCATATGGAGCTACATCGGCTATGAATTTTTCTGTAGCTTTTGTCGTGTCACTCTTTGCTTTAATAAAGTACGGAAAAATCATCCCACTGAAATCATCAGTAAATGCTATTGCATATCTGTATCCATCTTTATCTGCTGGTTCTATCGGACCGCATAGGTCTGTGTGTACTAGCTCTAATACGGTTGTAGCTTTAGCATCTGCCTGTCTGTTTCTGCTTTGTGTAAACTTGCCCTGTGTGCATGTTTCACAGTTTTGGTTGGACTTGTCATGTTTCCCTTTTATAGACATCCCTTCAACCACCTTTTCTAATTTTGCAACATCATTAAAATTACAATGACCAAGTATCCTATGCCACGTTTGAATGTCATGACAACCACACACTTCATCAACATTTTCATCCTCTACAGTGCTAAGGTAATACATCCTACCATACACGTCCATTTTGAACATGGTACCATCCTTGTGGATCAGCCAGTCATTACCGTCCTTGAAGCGGACCTCAGCTCCGTTGGCTGTCGCTGCTTTGACTGAAAAGATGTTTTGTGGAAACGATGGGATGTAGAGTGCTTGCTTGAGCCTTGTTTTCACCTGTCGTCCCTCGCTGTCCAGCAAGTAGACTTCGGCGTCTCCCCTCATCTTCGCCATCCCGCTCACCTTGGATCCGTCAGCGAGCTCGATCATGTGGTCCTCGGGTCTGAAGCTTTTGTCAACTGTTTTGAACTTTGTGGCGTCGTTAATCATGTGTGTCGTGGCGCCGCAGTCGACCATGAGACCCTTCTTGTTTCCTCTTTGTGCAGGACAATCACTCATCCTGAAACAGAAAGATGTATGCTCTGCCTCTGTCTCTCCATCAGCTTTCTTCACATGGTCACAGCCTTGTCCTCGGCTGTGTCCCCTTCCTCGCTGTGGTGTGTCCCATTTTCGTTCCTCTCTCCTCACCTGGTAACCGTCAGGACATGCTCTGGCCATGTGTCCCTTTTTACCGCAGGTGTAACACTCGATATCAGCCATGTCCATTTTCTTTCCTCTTCCTCTTCCTCGTGACCTCGTTGCCACGCTAGTTTTCATCACGTTGTCTTCTTCAACATTCACGTCACTTTTCCCATATTTTTCAGTACTCTCATAACTTCGCAGTTTTGTTTTAAACTCGCCGAACGTTACAGTGTCACTTGTCTGAGTGATGTACACGATGAATGGCTTGTATGAATCAGGTAGTCCTTTTACTACCATAGCCATCTGAAGCCCATCACTAATATGTTCCTCTGCTCTTCTCAATGACGTGAATATAGTCTCTGCTCGAATAATATAGTCCGTGACCGTTTCATTGCTAGCCTTATGGAGCGAGGAAAGTTCACAATACAAACTCACAACGCGGGGTTTGTCCTTTCCCGCATAGTGCTCGCGAAGAATATTCAGTGCTTTTCTTCCGTCACGTTTTGCGTCCCTCATTACCAATGACAAGCTCTTGTTGTCTAGACACTGCACTAGCTCTGCATATGCCTCACCGTTCTTTTCCTCGTCTTCCGCGAGAGCGTCTTCGTCATCCTCATCTATCGCCGGGTCTTCCGATATAACTTCTCTGAGGCGACGTAACTCCATGTGCGCGAGGAACCTCGTTTCCCAGAGCTCGTAATTTTTCTCATCACCGTCGAATAAAAGTCTGAACCACCTTTGGCCTGATTGACTGGGCCCATAACCTGTAGCGCTAGACATTCCTGCAGCTCTCTACGTTATTTCAGTCGCCAAAGTAGTTAGCTAGTAGCTCCTCATAGCTGGCATTCACGGGAGTAAAAAGAACAGACCGCCATTGTTTCTTTAGTCTGGGAACACACAGGACCATTTATTTGCACATGCGCACAACATCACTCCAGTGCACACAGGTACACTTCCTCTCATGTGACCTCGCTGCACAGGCCACTCAACATGGCTTTGCTACACATATAAGGAATATGCTCAACAGATCAGGATCGATTTCTACCGGCGGAATGCGATCGTCTTATTTATGAATTATTTGCGTCTGTACGTTTTGAAATTGTGACTGTGACGTCATTATTAAATAACCCAGAATATGATTATTGTTTCTCTTAAATGATAGAACTCATCAAACACTCAGGAATGATCCGCCTCACGTGACTGAATGAAATGATGATAAATGACGTAAAAAGCTCTCTCTCACTTTAATTGTTTCCATAATAAAGTTATTGAGGGAAACATCAGATCATGGAAACACAAGTCTTTCTAATAAATGAAGAAAGTTGTTTGTGGTCCTTTTGTTGTTCAGTCTACAATGAACATATATTTAAACCAGACGGTGAATCAGAAAACTAATCAAATATAAACTAGAGTTTATTCTGTGATCTGTCTTCACTCTGGTGTTAAACTCCAGTCAGTCAGTCCGATCGGCTGCAGCGTCCAATCACATAACAGATGAACAAGGAGGGGGCGTGTCGGCCGTTAAAAGACTTCCTGGAAGTCTGTTCTCCTGGTTCCTCGCTCGTGGCTCCTCCGAGGTCCCTCCTCCATCCTCGCTCCTCGCTCCTCCGACCTACATTAGAGCTTTGGGACGGCCGTCAATATGGCGGCGCAGAAACAACTTCCGGTTCAAGCGAGGATCGAGGAGCGAGGAAATGACAAATAAGAGACTTGAGAAGTACCCATTGAGTTTGGACGAGGGTAACAGGCTGCTCGGATCGTCTCTTTCTCTTGCAGACCAGACAGACCGCCACCAAGACCAGCAGGAGCAGCAGCGGAACCACGACCGCTACTGAGGAAACCAGCAGCAACAAAGACGATAGGAGAGAAAAACGTTTGACAGTTAATGGCATTAATAAATCGTCTGTATCCACACACTAACTGCTATCTTTGACACGTTTGAGCTTCCTGTGTTAGTTATTCGGAGGGGAGGTACCTGGTCAAGAACAGGTGTAAGAGACATTTTGTTATTTTTGTTTTGGTACAACCTCCCACCACATGGGGGCGTTGTGCCGGTGTGAGTGCCGGCACAGGTATTATAATCAGTGGGGTCATTGGACACAGGTGGTTGCTAATAGGCAGAAGCAAACAGTTTTTGACTTATTGTAGTGACCGGTGCTTCCCAATAAAAAGTCACTATGGTTGCTGAAATGTTTGTTTAGTACGACATTGAATGAATATAATTGTTATGATTTTTGGTTTATGTAAAGAAAATGCATTACAGCAGAGAAAGTGGTTGAACTCTGTTTATGTAGAAAATAAATTGCTTATATTGGAAACTGGACTTCGTTCTTGGTCTAAACAAACATTTCAGCAACCATAGTGAGTTTTTATTGGGAAGCAACGGTCACTACAACAGGCTTTAAGGAAAAACATGAGAACTTAATTTCTCACTTTAGCCAAATTGACAGCGCATACGAATGGCGAATTGAGCAGAATAACAGCAAGTTGAGATGTTTTGTCCTCAGTGGGATTTTCACATGGGTTAAACAGTGTGGGAAATGTGAGACAGAGCATTGTGTGAAAATGTAGAATTGGGTTGTAACTTCTACTAATAACAGAAGTTGCTGGCAAGAAAACCACGGTTCATATGTGCAACATAGCTGGTGCTGAACTACAAACTGAAGTGACCAACGCTAAAAAATGACAGCCATCTTCTTAAAGAATCACTGCTAGATCTATCTCTCTGTGTGTGTGTCTGAACTTGAAGAGTTTATTTTTTATGGTATAAAGTCATAATAAAATGTTTGCCGTAGCTTTGTGTATGTTAAATGTATGTATTATAGCCTGAACAATACATACAAAGCCCGATCAAATAGAGTTTAGATTTCTTTCAAACTGATATTTGGGAGTGTGAAAGAACAATATAGCGGATGGGCCAATGAGAATTGTTTGTAAAATTATATAACACAACATAAATCCCCTTGGTCGCAGGACATTTGAGAATTAAAAAAATCCATCCATTATTTTGTACTGCTTATCCTGCTTATCAATTAACATAAGCTGCAGGTCTTTAGACTGTAAGAGGAAGCCGGAGAAGCCGGAGAGGACCTGCAAACTCCACATAGAAGGGCCATCCAGCCCGGGAATCGAACCCGGGCAGTGAGGCAAGAGTGTTAGCCATTACACCACCATGCAGGCCTAATGGGGCCTGCATTGATTTACTTTTTATTTGTAGTATCCACTGAGTTACAGTGTCTTTCCTAATTGAAGTCTATGGGAAGAAGTATTTTTGAGCACCATGGCATCACGTGATGGACCCGGAAATTGTAATTCCACAGTTTGGCCACTATGAAAAATAGTTTTCTTCAAAGTCCGGCGCTCTTCCTGGGGGCTTGGTTAAAAACACTAATGGACACATCACGTAGCACTACTGCATGCTTAACGATATGTGACTTGTTTTATCTGGAGGCCAATCTTAATTGACATGAAATGTCATGTTATATGGTTGGTACATGCACAAGCCATGCAGCTCATTGTTTCTCTATGTTTTATTGGAAAGTTTTACTGGAAAGCACCGTTAATAAATGGTTGTACTGCTGATGCAGCTACACATAGTAAATAGTGGTCACCATCACTCAGCTATTGTCCCTGAAATATAGTAGTGTTTAGTTTAAATTCTACACTCTACTTACTTTTGATGATGACAGTATTTGTGGCTGTCATGGTGGAAGTGAATCTCCGTGCAGAGAGTATGACTTCATACACACAGCTGTAGTTCCCCAGGTGCTCATACTCTGCCACAGGGAAGTCAAAGGAGGCCGAGGGGTTGACTGCTGGCTTGGTGTTGTTGAGGCCGGAGCCAGAGGAGATGAGAGAGAAAACACCTCCGGGATAATGGGAGGAAATGGAGCAGGTGAAGACAAAGCTGTAACCCCTGGTGACCTCGGCACCCTCGGGGCCCCAGACCAGCCCTCCGTTAGGAGACGTCAGGGAGATGCTGGGCTGCTGCAGCGGCACTGAGTACAAAAGGGACAAACATGAAAATATATAATTCCCTAGATTTGTAAATCAGCAAATATCAGTTCAAGATGGCTTCCGCACACAGCAAAGATATACTGATGCACAACAAAACTAAATATTTTTTAAATATTTTATCCAGAAAAAAATTAAAATTGTAACGAAAAATGTACAAATATGGTGTGGCGTGATGACCCGTTATTATACAAAGATGTTTTTTACTCATTACTTAAATGTGCCCTAAATGTAAACAAACAAATGTTATGTTGACATTTAGGGTTTCATCACCCTAAAAAAATTTAATAAATCCTCAAACAAAATCCTCAGTTTGAATAAAGTGATCCATCTGATGAAATTACATGTTAGCTTTCTTTCGTGAATATAACTCAACAGAAGAGGGGACGAGAAAATGGAAGGTGGACTATTACATGCAATTTATGCAAGTTATTAACTTACTTACTCGCCTGAACCCGCAATTTTATTGTAAACTTAAATGAAAATTAAATATTACTGCTTCAAGAAACCTACCTTGTGAAATGTGTCTGTAATTGTGATTGTTTTTCTGTGTTATTTGTTGTGCTGTATTATTGTATTTATTCATAAATTTGTCTTACCAGTAGCAGAGAGTCTGACAGAGTCACTTAAGGGGGAGCTGAAGCCTTGACTAGAAACCTTTATCTGATACAGACACTTGTTTTCAAAGTTCACTTTTAAGATGTTGAAGGTAGCAGAGTTGGTACTTGATGTTTGGGTCTTTCTGAATGAGCCTGAGGTCTGCTGCAGAATGAATGTTCCACCTAAATGCTGAGTTGAGATGGAACAAGTGATGCTGGCGTCCTGACCCCAGGTAACCTCACCAACAGGACTGATAGAGATGCTGTATTGAAGAAGACTTGAAACTATTGATTGAGACCATAATCTCATGTTTACAATGTTTACTGAGATAATAAATCAAGTGAAAAGTATAGTAATTTTCTCATAGACGTCCATACAACCAGACTTCTATTTGCAACCAGAGGAGTTGCCCCCTGATGGCAAGTAGAGAGAATGTAATTTTAAGGCACTTCAGCATTGGCTTCACTTTTCAGAACCGGAGGTTGCCGCCCGCTCGCAGCTAGCGAAGCCAACAGCACCAACAGTGCAAACAGTGCTGATGGAGCTAACAGTGTTTACCTGAGGGGGATCAGAAGGTGGGCCCGACACTTCCGCAACAGCGCCGTCGGTCTGGAGGGCGTTACCACAAACTGATATCACAGAAATCTACGTGAATTAACCTCAATCTCTAAACAGCGCATTTAGTGGAGGTGCCAAGTAATAAGTCAAAATTACGCATTGGCACGATGGAAACAATGCCCATGGAAAGTCAATTGGGATCCTTTGTCGTGGTGGACACACAAATAAAACACATCCACATGAATATGGGCGACTGTGGCTACGTGGATAGCAGGGCCGTCCTTCAGTCAGAGGATCGGCGGTTCGATCCCCCGCTCCGACTGCTAATCGCATGTCGATGTGTCCTTGAGCAAGACTCCAGCCCTATTTTGAGGCCTCTGCTCGAAAATGTGCTGCCCACACTAAAGAGAGTGTAGCTCTGTAACTACAAGGTCTATTTGAATAATTTTTGGATGTATAAATCAGGTACAACAGTGTGATATTAATATTTGATGAGGAAATATTGTGTATATGTTACAAGTTAATACTATATGAAGATAGAAAACAGCATAGACTGAAAATCCTTAGGTTCGCCTGCCAAAAAGCACTCCCATTGTCAAAATGTTATTGTAATAATGTAGTTATCAGCCTAAGAACACTGCAGCATCATAGTACAAGATAATACTGTTGGGCTCAGCTCAAAGAGGCATCCATGTTTTCTTCCAACAAAGGCCAGGAGGCCAAGGAAGAAGACCACACCTCCCCCAGCTCCCACCAAAACTGAATGCTGGCCCCTCATTGGCCAACAAGAGACCCCCCACTGGTTCACTACCTGCCTTTAAAAGCAGATGGAACTCCAAAATCTACCTTTTCAGTCCGGCCTCGCGCTGGTGCAAGGAGATCCAGGAAGCGCTTGCCTCATCAAATCCTGTATAGGTCACTAGTCAGAGTTGCTGGTCGAACAGACTGTGTTTTATAGTTTTATATTGTTTTTGGATCCTGTTGCGAGTGAATTGATAACTTCTACGACCAATTCCTCCACCTTTAAGTGTACACATTGCCGGCGGAAGGACGCCAAATTCCCTTCCCTCTTCCCTCAAGCCCTGCAGCGCTTGAACGGACCCCCACGCGCACGCTCGGAAGCGGCGTTTGCCGAGCTTGACTCTCGAAGGATCGATCTCAAAGCAGCATCAAAATAGTAAGAGTTATCTTGGTATCTGGGCTTAGAGTAGATCAGTTTGTGTGTTATTTCCTTTATCTTGTTTAATTAAGTTACTGTAGTGTTATAACGTGTTATTGCGCAAGCATCGCGGACCGCGAGTCCCGTTATCCTGTGTATTTCCTGCTGTAACTGTGATTAGATCCTCACTGCTAGTAGATTCGGAGATTGTGATTTCATCACCTTAAAGACAGAAACCGCGGCAGACGAACCTCGATTTGCAGACCGAGTTTCGAGGTGATGAAGAGCAATCTTCGCGTTTCACCGCGGTGATAAAGATCTGTTTTATTTTGGGATTATTTTATTATTTTATTTTGTTCGGTTTTATTCTCTCTTCCTTAAATCGGCTCCGTGAGTAGGATTCAGAACCGTAACTACTACTGTGCTGGCCGGCTCAGAACCCGACCGCCGAGAGTTACGTGATGAATCAGCTGTTCTCACATCTTACAGCGGCGCCGTAGTATCGTGCTCAGAGCTCGGTTTTCTCTCTCCCTCTCTCTCTTTCCCTCTCTCTTCCTACGAACACGCACACACATAGTTAGATTCACTGATTTTCATTGACCATCTCAGACACTGGTTACGTAATCGATTGTCCCAACCCACAGTGTGCGTCGATCCACGTGGTTACCTACGTAGCCACGTCCCCGCCATCTTGGTTGTTGACCAACAGGGCCCGGCCCCTTTTTCGATTTACCCCACCACTGTCCGAGTAGTTCCCTCTTCCTCCACACACACACACACATACACATACACGTACATGTACGTACACACACATCACTAATATTGGTCAAGGACAACATCATACAGCAGTTTGGCACAATTCTGAGCAATATTTGACCATTCTGGGGTGTTTTCACTTCTCCTCCATGCAATTTCCTCGTCTCTGTCTGAGTCAATGGAGCCCTGTATAAGCCTATGGTGGGTGGATTTCGTCATATGACCACTTGTTAGAACCGTGTGAATGACGTGTATGCAACAGGGAGGTTCTTGAAGTGATTGAAAGAAGTTTTAGCCACTAAAAATCGAGAAACGCGCCGGTCAACCCCCGAGCGAAAAATGATTCGTCGAACGGGAAAAGGACGGGAGAAGGACCACCATCTTCTCATACTTTCATGAAGAACCTCCATTTTAACACAGTAGACAGAGAATGAGTAGGCGAGCACATGTTACAATGGGATTAAAAGGATTTTCCGACGTTTTCGCCCTGAAAAGCACCTCAAGGTGAGTAGCGGTTCAGATTTTTCGCAGTGTTGGAGTGTGGCTTTGTGCGGTTTGTTGAATGTAACTTTTGAACGGTTTGGAGCACAGGAATGTGGATAACATCGCCAGCTCCGGGGTGGAATGCTCATGCTAGTTCATGCTCTTTTTATTTCCGTGGCGGCTAGCTTTCGTGTCGAAAAATCGAAGCGGAGTCCATAGATCGCTGAATCATGGTGAGATTTTGGTCATATTTTGGCAGATATTGTAGTTCTTAATGGCGATTATCTACAGTTGTGTTTGGAGCGTGTAAAAGTTGACTTAGATAGTAGTATTGCTCGGGTTTTGCTGATTATTTAAAAAAAAAATGTTTTTTTTAAATTTCTTTTTAATCAAGCTATGGTTGTTTAATCGAGATGTAGGCGACACCCTCTGAGCTCCAAGCCCCCAAATTTGGGGGCTGTGTAGCTGTGCCGACGGTGTAGAAATGTGATAGAATCTGAATTGTAAGTCGCTTTGGATAAAAGCGTCTGCTAAATGACTGTAATGTAATATTTGTTTTTTTTCCCTAGAAACTTGTTTTAAACTTTAAAAATGTTTTTTATAGATGTCACAAAGCCTCCAACATTTGTGAGGAAGTGGAAACTGCAGCATAAAACTACACACAGAGTTGCTGCAGATTTTGATATTCCCTTTCAGACACTAATGAGATACTGCGCCAAAATGACCCCTGAACAAATTGAGGGTACTGGGCACCAACTCTTCTCAATTCAGATTGGGAACTGGTTGAATACTTTAAAAAGTCAGAGGATATTTACTATGGCCTGTCTCTGGCAGATGTAAGAAAGCTGGCAGACCAGATTTCCCCCGCGAACAGTATTGATGTATTGAAGTCCCTGGAGCCCCGACTGGTTCACTGCATTTATTGAAGAGGCACCCGTCCCTGTGCCTCTTCACAACGAGTTTCAATCAAGAAAAGATCGGTTGTCTTTTTAAAAACCTTGACTTTGTCATGCAGTAGCATAAATTTCAAACCAGTGACATCTGGAATATGGACAAAGTGGGGGTGACTAAAGTCCATTGACTAAATAGAGTTGTAGCCAGGTGGGGTTTCAAACAAATTGGGTCCCTCACCGCTGTGCTCAGCGGGACACTCGTGACCGTTCCAGTTTCTGCAACAGGGAACAACAGCTTTCCACCTTATTTCATAATCCCTGAAGGTGAAGGGGGAACTTCAGGGACTATTCATACAGCATGCAATGGGTGGATGCTGACAAACCCGAGAAAAACCATGTCCATCTATGCTGTGCCTGGGATTTATGATACAGCATATCTAGCAGCTGCAACTCTGGCAAACATCCAGGGCAACAGGGTGTCCCACTCTACGTTACAGAACGGGAAAACCCAACCCCTGCACTGCATGCTCACATGGAAAATGCCACGACACAGTTCTAAACCAACCTGGACAAGGAAAAGCTTAGGAAAGTGGGAGGTGCGGTCAGGTGGAAAAGGAAAACGACCGTTCTGTCAGACACACCCATGAATACAGATCTGGAGGAGGGGAAAGAGAATGCAAAAAGGAGTCTCTTCAAAAGTGTGTGCTTTGCACCACTCACACAGACAGTATATCAACCACTCAAAAAAATCGTCTTCATTTGCATTAAAGTTTAATTCATGGGGTGTTAAGCAACATTTCACATTTGTTATTCTGCTCTTCAATTCTAATAGCATGCTGCAGGGTGTGGTTACCAGCACTTTGCCCAGTGCTGCATCCAGAAGGCTCATCAGAAAAGGTCACATATATCCAAAGGTTTTCTCACCTGAACAGATGACACCAGCATCCTCAAGGTGGCTACAGTATTGTGTCCCAAATCCTCTGAGATGACACTCAGTTAGAGACCTTTCAGTTCCTGAACAGCCAACATCATGCAAGATTTTGCCGGTTCCTTCATCAAAGTGGGCCTGCTGAGGAGCACTCAGTGCCGTTCCACAGTCCAACTGTCTGCACACTACATTAGCATCCTGTAAGTCCCACTCGTCATCACTGATGTAATAGATTTCAACTCTTCCCTGTCACGGTTTCGGCTTTGCCCCCGGTGTTCCTGTGTCTCTGTGTCTCTGTGTCTCTGTCTGTGTGCATGTGTGTGTTTCCCCTGAATGCACTCATCCTACTCACCAGCCAGGCTCCCCTGAACCCCGGTCTCCCCAGCCCGGCTCCCCTGAGCCCCGGTCTCCCCAGTCCGGCTCCCCTGTGCCCCGGTCTCCCCAGTCCGGCTCCCCTGAGCCCCGGCCCGAGCTGCAGTGTTCCCAGTCCGGCCCACCCAAGATCCTGTGTCCTCATCCTACTCACCTGCCAAGTCCACCCAGCTGCCTTTAATCTCCTCATCACCCCACACATATATATATACTCCCCTGCTTTCCCTGTGCTGGTTGTGAGATCATCCTTGTTCGTCCCCCTGTCTGCTCCATGCTCCAGCATTTGGTCCTCGTGTTTGCCGGCGAGTCGCAGCGACCTCCAGTTCCTGCCGCCATTGCCTCGGAGCTGCAGCAACCCCATCCAGCTTCGGCCCCTGTCGCCCCCTTCGAGCCGCAGTCGCTCCCGGACCAGGCAGCCACCAATGAGTTGAACCTACTGTTGGCAGGCTTTGCCATTTGGCTGAGCCTTGCTGTCTCCGAGCAGCAGCCGCTCCCAGTTCGCTGCCGAATGTCAGCGATCTCCAGTTCCTGACCCCGCTGCCGAATGCCAGCGATCTCCAGTTCCTGACCCCGCTGCCGAATGCCAGCGATCACCAGTTCCTGACCCCGCTGCCGAATGCCAGCGATCTCCAGTTCCTGACCCCGCTGCCGAATGCCAGCGATCTCCAGTTCCTGACCCCGCTGCCGAATGCCAGCGATCTCCAGTTCCTGACCCCGCTGCCGAATGCCAGCGATCTCCAGTTCCTGACTCCGCTGCCGAATGCCAGCGATCTCCAGTTCCTGACCCCGCTGCCGAATGCCAGCGATCACCAGTTCCTGAGCCCGCTGCCGAATGCCAGCGATCACCAGTTCCTGACCCCGCTGCCGAATTCCAGCGATCACCAGTTCCTGACCCCGCTGCCGAATGCCAGCGATCTCCAGTTCCTGACCCCGCTGCCGAATGCCAGCGATCTCCAGTTCCTGACCCCGCTGCCGAATGCCAGCGATCACCAGTCTCCCCAGCCCGGCTCCCCTGAGCCCCGGCCCGAGCTGCAGTGTTCCCAGTCCGGCCCACCCAAGATCCTGTGTCCTGAGCCCTTCTGCCCGTCGGGCCGTCCGCCTGAGCTCCTGGGTCCAGAGCAACTCCGGCAGTCAGGTCGCCCACCCGAGGTCCTGTGTCCGGATCCCTTCTTCCCGTCCGAGCACCCTCCTGCCCATCCCCCAGAGCCCTGTGGCGGGTTGGATCCAGCCGTCCCTCCTCCGGACCCCCACCGCCCTCCCTTGGAAGACGTTTATGTTTTGTTTTTTGACGTCTGGTATCCGTCCCTTAGGGGGTGGGGGTACTGTCACGATTAGGCTTTGCCTTCTGTGTCTTTGTCTAGCTCCACACCCTCCTCACTCATCTAATCAGTTTATTCAGTACACCTGTCAGTCACTCCCTCAGTCTAAATTCCCTTCACCTGCCTCGGATCATTAATCAAGCACTTCCCTCTCATCAGCACAACTCCCCTCACCTGTTCTCACCTCTATTTAAACCCCTGCCTCACACACACTCACTGCCAGATCATTACCCCATGTGCTTCATGTCTACCTGCCTGTTTTGCTTGTCCTGTTCCCGGTTTCCCCGTCTGCCTGCCTGTCCTGTCCTGTTCTGTTCCTACTGGACTTACCCCCTCGTCTCTTGTCTGTTGCTTGGACTCCCCCGTTGTGTTCTGGTATGTTTCCTGTGTTTGTTTAATAAATGCCACCTTCACGATACTCTGCCTGGTCTGCGTTTGAGTCCTCCACCATGCCCCGTGACACCAAGAGCATAACACGGGAGACGGTGTGTTGCCAGAAAAGTGAAAGCTTAGTTATTTCACAGTAATTTACTGCTTCTTGGTGAGGGAAAAGGCAGAGAAATTGGCAGCGAGCCTGTAAGTAGTGAAGTTGTTCGTTTCATAAGTTTATATTGATGTAATAAACATACAAAAGTCAAAAAGATGGTAAGCCGCATAAAATTCTGTTGAAATAATCATCTGCTTATCGAGATCAATTTGACCCGGACAGACGTGATCGCTATAAACAGTTGCAGCTATAATTCTTGATCAACAATAAAGCAACTTGTCGCTGTGGAAAATGCAGAAAATAGCATTGAACCTCCGGTTCTGATATGAGAAGCCAATGTGGGAGTGCCTTAAACTTGCATTCTCTCTAATGGCCACAAGCGGGCAACACCCACGTCTCACTTGATTCATTATCTCAGTAAACTTTGTAAACATGAGTTTATGGTCTCAATCTCTAGTTTCAAGTCTTCTTCAATACAGCATGATGTTCATTTAGTAAATTATGGTCCATTTAGAGTAAAAAAGCAGGGTATGCTTTACATGTCGCTACCGCTATCAGAGCCGTATATGGCTCTCTCTCCTCCGCTCACTGGTTGCAAGGAAACCAAGATGGTGACGGCCAGATTCCAAGATGACGACGGTGAAGATGTTGAATCAAAACCTCAGTCCACAAACCAATTGGTGACCCCACAACGACTTCGTCCAACTTGTGTTGAACATGATGGCCATGTCGCGGTCCTACACAGATGAGTACATCTGTCAGGTCTTCTTGACCGTGCTTGAGGAATGGAACATTGACAGACAGCGTGTCCCCCTTGTATTAAGGGACAGTGGCGCACTGTCTGCCTGACCTGAGCTGCAGTCATTCGAAAGATCATTAACGATGTCCTCAACTCCCAGAGAGTGGTGGCGGAAGAACAGCCACACACTTTCACCACTCAGTTGTGGAAGGACAACAGCAGCCGATGCGAGAGAGTATCAGGACAGGCCAGGAAAATACCTGCCAGTGCCTCCCGTCCACCCTCCTCCGTATCAAGCGAGAAGGTGTTCAGCACTATTGGCAAGCATTTATTTATATAGAAATGCGGAGCTCTATTCAAGGAGACAATGCAGAAAAGCTTCCTGGATTGGATTTTAAGAGCTGTAGGACTGAGGGGAGCTTTGAAGCGACGCTATAACGTCAGACATAACACAAACAATTTTTGACATCGCAATCAGGGGTCGGGCTTTCTGTCAAACAAGCTGTGCTCCGGCTGGTTTCAGTGGCTCTTGTGTCTCCTTCTCCCTCGTGTTTCCAAGTGTCCCCCACTCCTCTTGTTTTCTGTGTCCTTGCCTTGTCTCTCTGTGTGTGTTGTGTGTGTGTGTGTGTGTGTGTGTGTGTCTTCCCACCCTGCCGTCAGCTTGGACCCAGTCTACCGACACACCTGCCATCAATCAGCTCATCACCTCGGCCTGCTCTGCACACACCTGTCAGCAATCTACTCATCAACTCCAGAGTGTATCAGATCTTTGTCTCAGCTACAGCGGTAGTTCATGCTTCAGGCCTCTGTAGTTTCCAGGTTTTCTGTGAGTTTCAATTTTGTGTTGTTTTTTAAGCCTGTGATTAACTGCTGTTTCTGCCACAGTTTTGATTTCTACTGCAACACAACCCGACACGAGGACACCCCCAGTGTCAGCTTCGCGTCAGTCCGTGTTAAACACAAGGCGGGATATTCATCTCAAGGGATATAGATGTTAAGGTCACAAGCCTGACTACGTGAACATGCACCTCTGAATATTAACCTTCACACAGTTATTTCATGGACATGGCTTGCATACAAGCAGCAAGCAACCGACACAGGTTTGTGCACATTTCCAGCGTAGCCTCATTGCCTCACAGTTCCTATGATATCTAACAAAAAGTGTGTTTTTACTATGAAAGCCAGCAACATTTGTACATTTCCGTTACATGCATACTGTCTTTATAAACTAAACTTTTAGTAAAAGATCGTGAAATACTTCGTTAGGTTTAGGCAAGAAAACTTTTAGTTAAGATTAGAAAAAGATAGTTAAAATAACTATGGAAGTGTCATTACTGAAGTACGCAATTTATGACAAATAAGATGTCTCTTTCGCCGTCTCCTGGCTGAAAGATCGCTTTTTGTTGGACCCATCCACCTCCACTCCCGCCCACCCTGTCTGTGCTTCTGCGGTTTTTATACTTCCTCGTTCATGGTTACGTGGATAACATACAAAATGACTTTGTGGGATACCTACGAATTACAGCGCATTATTTTCCATAGGTATAGCTACGAATGCTGGATGAGAACACCTGTTCCAACAACTCGACTAATGAGTCAACAGATATCTTCAGCCCCCACATATACCGGTAGATGCACTGTATGCTGGGAACACTTTTTAAAAATGTGTCTTAATATGTTTGCATCTGATTGAAGCCCCACAGCATGTATAATGTGGATCTATTTAGACTTCTAAAAGCCTGATCCAGTTGACAATTTACTTCTCTCCGATCTGCATATCTGCTGCAGTATCCAGCACCAGCCACTAGAGGCCCTCACAGCACACGTTTTTTTTTGTGAAAGAGCAAGTCCACTCTACCATACCTCCAATAACAGGATGTTTTTCCAAAGGTACAGTGCATGAACCCCATCTTTTATATAATGTCATGTATTCTTTCTTGGATTTCTTGTATTCCAGTTTAATTCCTGTCTGTTTCAAACAAGCTGGAAATGTAAAAAGATGTATACTCTTGCAAAAAGGGAAAGGGGACAAAATGAAACGTGAAAGGTTTCCTAATATAACCGAGGCTTTCATACAGAGACTCGTATGTGCCCACAGAGCGATACTGACAGCTCAGTGAGCCGCGTAGCGTGAGAAGGCTGAGGAAGTGACTGGTGTGAGAACGCTGCCACCGCAGCCCCGTGGCAGCTCAGCCTGAAGCCTGCGGTAGTCTCGATCCGACCTGCCGCCCTCTGAAACCCTCCTCAACCTGCTTTCAACTTCCACTGCTCTGTCACCACGCCGAGACATTCACTGAGCCCTTAGCTTCTCTATTTCTACAGAAATTATGCAATGTGTGCACAAATGACAGAAAGACTTTTCTCTCTCTCTCTCTTTTTTTTGTTCTATCCTTCAAATAAATGAATCCTGCAATTTCTTATCCCTTAATTAAGAATCAAGCAGACGTTGTTTTCTTCTTTTCTAGGTAACATTTCTACACATTTCTCGTTTTGTCAAATAAGAACAAAACTACCATGACCCCAATCATATTTTTGCTGCTTTGATAAGAATAAATAAGTTTAAAGGTTAATATAGCAGCAAACAACTATTAGCTATGTAAAGATATAGTGGAGTAATGTCTACCTGAGCAGAGAATGAGGTCACTTTCAGCTTTTCTATTCTTTGTCGACATAGCCACATGCTGTTAGTGCATGTTGAACCACGTGAGCGTGCCCTACTGGCTAGCTCACAGCCGCCACTCTGCGCTGCTTTCATACACCAGTTACAGGAAGCGTAGCTCCCACTTTTCGGTTTACACCCAGGTAAACACTGTTAGCTCTGTCAGCCCTTTTGCCGCTGTTTGCACTGTTTAGCACCGTTAGCTGCGAGCCGCGGGCTCATCCCTCACCCAGAGACTCAGAGCTTAATTCAACATGTAGAAAAACCTGATCTGGTTGAGTCCTGTTGGTCTACAAATGTTGAAGAAAAATTCCACTATTAACGAACGTCCATGTTTGTTCAAATAAATACAAATTTCCCAAGAGAACAGGCTGCTGAACAGGCTGCTCACTCAATATGAACATCAACACAGTGATACCAGGATATACATCATGAATATGCAGCTCTTTGTCAGCTGTTTCTGTGTTCACCATTATTATTCTTGGTTCTTTGAAAATGGAGGCGGACCGTGTATTTTTTGGCACTGTTTCATCCTGGAGAGCATCCCGCCTGAACTGTAAATGCACTAGTGGTGTGTCAGGGAGCGTAATGCTCATTGACCGATATCCTCGTCCGCTGCTGGAGCTCTAAAACACACGGACACACAAACGCGCTCTCGTACTGCATGTTCGGGGATGCGATGTAAAAAATATATGTTATGTGGAGTTTTTTGGCCACGTGGTCCTGCATTTCAAATAAAAAAAAAAAAGTCTCCCCCCTCATGCTTTCTTGATCTCTTTCTCAACGAGTGCACACAAGCGCGCACACACACACACACACACACACACACACACACACACACACACACACACACACACACACACACACACCCACACACACAGAAGCAGAAGGCTGCCCATAGAGGTTACAAGAGGTCATGTCTGAGCAGTAGGAACTGAAAAACAGGAAGAAATGTGAAGTGTAAGAATGGCAACGAAGTGTGTCTGGAGTGTGTGTGTGTGTGTGTGTGTGTTTAGCTGGGTGACAGCACAAACGTGCATCTTGTGCAATGCGTAGAACCCATGAGAAATAAATGGGAGGTCTGTGTGTATGTTTTGGAGGTGATTAAAAGGCAGCAATGACAGATAAGGAAAAATAAATTCCTTCATTTTGTTTTACAGCACCGAGGCTGTGTTCCGGGACACACACACACACACACACACACACGCACAACACTCACTCACACACACACACACACACACACACACACACACACACACACACACACACAGAATACCCAACAACTGAATGTAATTCGGACAGACAGCTAGCCTTCACGCTCTGACGCACCTCGCCTCCCAAAATGGATGCAGAAGGACCGTTTTACACACACACTCACACACACATAGTGTCTAAATGGGCTTTCTGTCCTCAGCAGCTGAAAACCCAAATCATTAAGTGGAGTTGGGGATAATAGTTGAGTTGGGGGGGGGGGGATCAGGAGGATGGATGATCAGGGTGAGTTCGGGCAAACGGACAGACAGAGAGCAAAGGCATACCACAAAAGTGGTGAGACGTAATCATGAATGCTACATGTTAGACAAATGTTGGTAACATTTTATAATAACTACACACTATGAAGCATTAGTTAAGTATGAGTAAACACTTAATTCATCCTTTATAAAGCATTGTTCCTACATTAACACTCATTAGTATGCAGTTCATAACAGTTGTAAATGTTTTATTCTTGATTAATAAGCTTGTCTATTATGTGTTTCATGATTGTGTTTTCATACTTTAGAAATGATGGATTCCCCATTTGTAAATGAAGTATTATATATTTTACAAACCAATTATTAAGGAGTTGTAGATGATTAATACGATAATTTATTAAGTGTAAGTAAATGATTAAGAACGTATTTAGATGTACATTATTCATCCATTTATATATAATGATTTATGGTTAGGGACTATGTTATTATATGCTTTATAAATGCGTATTAATACTGCAATTCATGATTAAGTCATGATTAATTAAGGTAGTTACTAGTCGTTAGTAAAGTGTTTTGCGTTACCTCATCTAAAGTGGGGACTATCTATGCCTTACAAAGCATTTATTAATGACATTGAAAGGCCATCAGTGCCTCAAAACCCATAGTTTTTCAACAGAAAAGGCAAATAGACACAACACAAAGTGATCAAGAACATATCAATATTTAGGCCGAATCTGCTCATTGTTTGCAATAAGCGAATAAATGAAATCGAGCGAAATCCCGCATTCAATACGTCATCAATGTGGGACGGACAAAGGAAAAGACCGCTTAATACGTGGGACAAACGTTTCGCTCAGGAACTGATACGGAAGTGCACTTACGCGATGGAAAACTCCGACCTCAGTTGAAAGGGCGTGCGGACCTCCGCCAGAAAGAATGACTGCTGACGGGCCTCCAATGCCCGTCTGTGTTTCTTAGTTTGCTGGCACGTAACGTTACACATTATGGAGGATGAGTATCCAGCTAGCCTTCCAGCTAGCACTAGAGGTCCTGAGACAGGCGCACGCTAACGCGTCACCTCCGTTGTAAATAGAGCGATCCAGGTGACAGATGGCTAACTGTACGATAACGACAATGTTAGATGATCATTTATCTGTTCATATGAGTGGAGTGAATGAGATCGACATGCTTGGTATGAAATTAATAATTAAATAAGTAAATGTAAACTAATATGCAAAGCTCCTGGTTAGCTCCAGTTGTACATTTACAAATGTTTTATATCCAGCCATGTTCTCCTGAAGGAGAATGTCTTTGTTTGTTTGTTTCTTACATGAATGAATGCCTGAGAGGTTTGTATTTAACAGTATATTGTTTGCATCTTGCAATAAATATTGATATGTTCTTGATCACTTTGTGTTGTGTCTATTTGCCTTTTCTGTTGAAAAACTATGGGTTTTGAGGCACTGATGGCCTTTCAATGTCATTTATAAATGCTTTGTAAGGCATAGATAGTCCCCACTTTAGATGAGGTAACGCAAAACACTTTACTAACGACTAGTAACTACCTTAATTAATCATGAATTAAACATGAATTACAGTATTAATACGCGTTTATAAAGCATATATTAACATAGTCCCTAACAAATATATTTATATTATCCTGAATGGAAAGCTTCATTTCAATACCAAACCCACAACAGTGTCACAATGTAAATAAAATACCCTTAAATCCTAGAAAGGAAAATATATGAAAAAGCAAGTTTCAAGTCTTTAAATTCCAGAGCACTGTAAGCTGCACAGATATAATTGTAATGGGGAATTTGTATCATTAGTGCATATCTAAATCATTATATATATACATGGATGAATAATGTACATCTAAATACGTTCTTAATCATTTACTTACACTTTATAAATTATCGTATTAATTATCTACAACTCCTTAATAATTGGTTTGTAAAATATATAATACTTAATTTACGAATGGGGAATCCATAATTTATAAAGTATGAAAACACAATAATGAAACACATAATAGACAAGCTTATTAATCAAGAATAAAACATTTATAACTGTTGTTATGAATAGCATACTAATGAGTGTTAATGTAGGAACAATGCTTTATAAATGATGAATTAAGTGTTTACTCATACTTAACTAATGATTCATAGTGTGTAGTTATTATAAAGTGTTACCCAAATGTTAGATAAAGCTTCTAGAAGCGTCGTAGTTCTCGAGATAAGTCTTGACCGATCTCAAGACCACTCGTTGAAGGTCTTGTCTTGTCTCGCAATCAACCGCAACTTTACTAGGTCTTGTCTCGGACAAAGAGGACTCTGGATTTTATTTCAACACCGGTCTAGACTGCGAGGACATCACTAAATTGCCTGTGCATCAATGCGATTGCTCGCATTTTCACCTCTGCAATGCTTTTTTGGTTATTTTATCAACAAATTACTTATGGTACACTTATGCTTACATAGATCATAATTTGAGGAGTGCCTATGAAAGTTCTATTACTGGTGGAAAAACCTATTTTTTCTAATTTCATGGTCCTGGTATTCTGCCAGGTTGCAACCGTTAGTTTTGGTCTTTTGACCGATCTGATTTAAGTCTGCCCTAACATTATTATGGGGGTTGTTTTATGCTATTACTTCCACTAAGCTATTCCCTAAAGAAATATAAGAGTTGAGTTAATGTTTGAGTATTGTAGACCACATCTATTTGATATTGTTTTATGGCATGGATTCAAATGTAGCAGATTTCTCAGCAAAACATTCACTCTGTGAATTCTACAACAGCATAGTTTTACAAAAAACTATTTCAAGATTAGTAATGCTGTTTACGCCAGATTCATATCCTACTTTTGTATGTTATGTAACTTAAAATTACTAACACCAGACAAGTTTCTTTTCACCTTTCAGGTAGCAGGAGTGAAAATAAGTCATCCTCAAAATTTGTTGTCTTGTGGTTTCGGAAAGAACGATTAGATACGAAACAGGATTGAGACTCTACAAGATGATTTGTTTCCTTGGTGATTTTCATGTTTTTCCCCAAATGATGTACACATTTTAAGTATTCTATTATCAAATGGCTAGAAAAAATAGTGCCTATAGCTGGCGTCAATGGGGTTAAAAAATCAGGAGGATGACCCCGAACCCCCTAAAACCCCCATTGCACTTCCATAAAGTTAAGGGACTTGTTTAAAAAGGCAATAGCTGATGGAATAAAAGACCTCATGCATTTATCTGTGTCACCTCTAGGGAGACTAAACCTGCGCCTCGACGGAAGCAAATTCTGTTCACTATATGAATTGTGCTGGGTGTCCAATAAGATGGCCTGAGCTTTCTGTGTGGCTCTCTTGACACCAGTTTGTTTATGGCGCATTTACAGTTTTACCACTTTTTGTTTCTCACACCAAGATTTCCAAACCAACAGATCACATCAATTATTAGAACTGACTCAATAAAATAAGTCGTTTTTAAGCAGAGACTTGTCAACGTTAAAACTTCAGAGATTCCCTTCAGAAAAGAATCTTTGGCTGGCTTTTTTCTAAATAAAAAATCGATTTTAGCGTCAACATTCTCCCAAGATAGTTCCCAAGAATTTGTAATACTGGACTGCAGTTACAGGCTCCCCTTTTAATAGTGGAAGGAGCGAGAGAAGTTGGTGCCCCCTGACAGTCAATCTCTTGAACACATTCAGCTGTAGGAAAGACGGCAACTGCCAAATTCTCCTACCACTATGTGCTTTTGAAAAATACCCTGTTTGCAAGGATGTGGGGCTCTATACAATAAAAAGTCTAATGCTGTGTTCACACGACACAAATGGCGTGACCCGAAAAACGCGAAACGCTGTGTCGCGAAAGCCTATCGGCGTTGAGATGCTCCTCCTGTCATCACTGACGTCCTGCCGTTGTTGAATCAGGAAACAAATACTGTAGCCATAGGTGGACACCAAGAGAGCTGTACGATACCTCATTTTAGTAGAGACCGGACGAAACTGTGTGTTTAAACCATATGGTACAAACAATGAAAAAGACGTTGCCGTATTTACGCATATATGATGTTATGTTGAGTGTTGATGGAGCTGCTACAATGTTAGAATAGCCTAGCACCAATCGATCCTCCATTGAGAAAACATGTATTATAAAAGTAATTTGCTTGTCGTCTTGTGGAGAGAACTAACAAAACATGAATTCAGACTTTTTACAAATCGGCATCATTATGTAGTTATTTCGGAGTCCCTTTTTGTCCGTTTAATGCAATTAAATCACAGCAAAATCTGTTTATTTTGGGTTCATACAGCTGTAGTAAACAGCCAACTTGTGGCTTGCTAGACACAGTGAATACACCTCGATGAAATCCACCGATCGCCTTCGGATGATGTTATGAACCCAGACAAGACAACGTTTAGTTACCCGGGATATCTGGGACTTCCACAACAAGTACTAAGCAGAAATAAGCCACTCCTCCACTCAGGCGCGTCTAGCGTGAATGACGTGAATAACCACAAATGGTGCCACGAAAAAACTCTTGCGAGTAACGTTTGGTGTCGGTGCACCTTAAGAGTAATCAATGAAGAGCAGTGTTGCATTTAAGAACTCTGGTGATATGACTTGAACCACAGTAGTTTTCCTTCCAAAGTCTGGGTACCTTCTGCTGTTCCAAATAATACTGAACCGTATCTAATGATGAAGCAAGGACTCTGTCTGGATGTCTTTCTGAGTGTGTGTGTGTGTTTGTGTGTGTGTCCCTCGCGTATCTCGAAAACCGTTCATCCAATCTACTTCACACTTGGCGGGCGTATTGGCGGGGGCCCAAGGACGTGCAGTGTCAAATTTGACGCTTTTATTACCTCTCGGTTAGACTATTGTAATTCTTTGTATTAATTAAACCCGTAGTTTCGGCGTCATCTGCAGGTATTCCAAATGCCACTGCTGGTCTTCTAACAGGGAAAAGAAAGTGTGATCGCTTATCAGTATTGGCCTCCCTCCTCCCTGTCCTTTCAGAATTGCTTTGAAGATTTTCTTGCTTGTTTTTACGGTTTTAAATGGACTGGCGCCAATTTATCTTGCAGAAATTTTTGCATCATCATACTCCACTTAGAGCACTGAGGTCGACTTCGCCGGCCTTACCTATCCATGTAAGAGCAGCTCAAAACATAGATACTTTTAAGTCCGCTGCAAAATACCCACCTCTTCTCATGCCTTTGATTCGAGTTGAGCTGGACTTCTGTATTGTGCTGCAATTATTTTATCATTATGTTGAGGAGCACGTAGAGGCAGCGGCCGGAAGCTCCCATGAACTTTTCTTTTTTGTTTGAATTTGTTGTCTTTTCGTGTTTCGTGAGAGCGTAGGTCTCAGATTAATTGCAGCGGACCTTGAGACAGTCACCGCCCACAGCATCTTCCAATCACCCAGCAAGACCAGCTGGACCAAAGTCCACCAAAAGCAGAGCAGACCGCTCCAGGAGAAGAGGGAGGAGACTCTGCATTGATCACAGGACACTGAACCTCAAAATAGCGAAGAATTCACACACCTTACCTTGCGTTGTATAGGATTTGAACTTAAAACAGGCCCTAGTTTTCCTGGATGATCTTGGCTGGAGTAAAGGTTGATGCAGGTGCTCAACTGGAAGTGCAAATTCTTCTAGATCACTGTGTAGTATCTAGGCCACAGTGTGCCTGAAACGGTCATTGAAACAGATCCCGAGACGATAGCAGCACTAAAAACCTGGCCAAAATCAAACAGACCTAAGGGAGCTGAGAACCTTCCTGGGATTCTCCGTTTTACCATAAAGTTATAAAACATTTTGAAATGGCTCAACGAACCATTGCTGGGAAAACGCACACAACATCAGCACAGTGTGATATAGTGACACAAGTGCTACATTATTTTCTCCGCTACATGAGACGTCAGACAAGTTTCCTTGCAAATTTTGTGAGAATTGTAACAAAATGTCCACAAAATCAGCAACAGCTAAAGTTAATTAACGTGCTTTTCCATCCACTTATGCTATGTGAATATATGCGTTATTGACATGAACAGTTCTCCAGTTGGGTGTGATTAAACCTCTGTAGAAGAAGAGAGCGCAACAAGCGGTGTGTAAAGCTTTCCAGTAAAACCTCTAACAAACACAACCCATGCAAAAAACATGATGGAAATATGATATTTCTGTTCTAATTCATGTTTTAATGAGGATATTTGGCAAGTTTAAGTTTAACTTCATCTATGGACAGCTTGCATGTGTTGGCAGAGACGGAACAACGCCTTCTGATTAAATCATCCTAAGCCATGTGAAAGTCATGTGCTAAGTCATGTGTTTACCGCTGTGTTAGGCATCTTGTCCCAGAAGCCATCAATTCACAAACTTTTTTATGAGAACTCTGCCCATTCAGCAACAACAACAACAAAAAACAGACGGAGGTAATGGAATGGTTTCAATCCTGTCCAGGACTATAAGGACTTTGTACAAGGGTGAGCTTCATTGCCATTGTGAAGTAAGTCAGACTCATGACTGCTGAGTTAGAAGCTTTATATCTGATCAACTTGCTGCAGAATCCTATCAGACTTTACGAGACTACCTATCTGTCTGTCTCTTCGTCCATCCGTCCTCTATCTGGTACTTTTTACTCCACTACCTGTATGTGACAACTTTAGTTACTGGTCACGTTCAGATTACAATTTTATTATACCCTTGATGTCCAGTGTTGAATCTGAATGTTTGTGATAAACTGAAGGATTAAGTGTTGTTTCATGTTTTGAGAAAATTCTCCTACTTCTAGCTAAATAAACTATTTAAAAAGCCTCTTGGATCAGCTGGAAAGTGCATCATCACAAAGCTGACATTTCTGACATTTCTGAGATGTGTTCATCCTCATCTCATACTCAATTCAATTCAATTTATTGATACATCACAAATCACAAATTTGCCTCAGAGGGCTTTAAAATATGTGCAGTATACGACGTCCTCTGTCCTTGGACCCTCGCATCCGAAAGAGAAAACTCCCCAAAAAATTTGAACAGTGCAAAAAAAGGATGAAGCACAAAAGAGGAGGGATCCCTCTCCCAGGATGGACAGAAGTGAAATACAAGCCATGTGTACAGAATGAACAACATAATAGAATAACACAAGATAAGCAGTGCATTGCAACATACACATTAATGCAGCAGCACAATGAATCCAGAACCATTATTAATAATAGTAAAACAGAGACAGGGAACATCTTACTACACTATGAGTACTTTTACTTTTCATACTTGAAGTACATTTTGCTGATAATACTTCAGCTTTTACTGGCAGAGTATTTTCAGTGTGGTATTGGTACTTAGTAAGTAAAGGATCTGAATATTTTGTCCACTGGTATCTATCAATAACCAATGAATAGCTTCTATATAATCAAGTCCATATTAAAAACCCAAAGATATGCTTGAAATTAACACAAATGTGAAACCAAGAAGGTGTTTAGACCTGACAGGATAATAGAAAGGAACCGAGATTCACGATGATGCGTTTGCGTGTCACTTGAAGACGCCGCCATTTAAATGCCTCCAATCTTGAGCTCTCACATCTCTCACGACAATTATTTTTTTTTCTTTTAATTATTGTCAAACACGCTTTATCAACCTGCCTTGAGAAGAAAGAGAGGGAAAAAAAGTTAGAAAAGTGTTTGCGGTACACAAGAAAGAAAAAGTGGGCTCCGGGTGAAGCAGAGGAGAAAAAGAGCGCAGAGGGGGAAGGTGATTTAGAGAGCGGTTGAGGTACGTAATAGAGACAGTGAGGTGTGATTTAAGGCCGAGGGGAAAATGGAGGAGTGGAGGCGCCTTCTTGGCAAAGATTGAGTGTCATTTAATGCGGGTGTGAGTGGAGAAATTATTGCACGGCTGCTACACTAGCTGACTATAGATGTGACACATCGCTCATGCGGGCCGTTATCCCAGCTGAATGGGAATTACCCCATTAACGCAGGCTGAATGCTAACTGCTACGGCACATATTGAGCTGGCAGCAAAGAGCTGAGCTGGCTAATGACTGTATGTCACCATAATGGCGTGTCTCTATCAAGTGTCTCTGCCTCTGCGGGACGCTTAGCTCTTCATCGCTCCGCCCGGCCTCGACTCTTCTTCGTCCTGCCAGCCGGATGACCTTCCAACTGCGGTTTGAGATGACAAAGTCATCGCTGCGAGAGGCTCTCTCACGTCGCACATTCTTCAATGCACCACATTTTCATGAATCTTCGGCTTTTAAGCCACCTCGTGGACAGATGGGTTTTTCTTTTTTTTTAACTACACTAACAATCTCATCTATGTAAAGAAAAATTCTGATTGCCCCTTTCGCACGACTTGGGAATGATTTGTTCTAATGATCCAGGTGCTTCCCATATAGAAGGCAATTCTCCCCGGGCATCTGTCACTGGAATGTCTTGAGAGCTGTCACCGCGTAGAAATGTAGATGTGTTTACATTTTGCGTTCCCCCCGTCCTTGTGATGCTCCGGACGTGAAGTTTTCTACACTGTGTGCAGCAGAATTTGATCCATCCCTCAGCCCTGATCTTGATTGGGGTCATTTTTGCAGGTCAACATACCCAGGAGGAAACTAGCTATGTGTGGAAAAGGGATATCAAATTCAGAATAAAAAAATTAAATGCTTTCTGATTGTTGGATCAGGAGTGTAGAGCTTCAACATGCAAGGATAATTTAGAATGACTTTCATTCCAGGCATTGGTTTCCATCACTATGAACAGACAGAATGGGGATATGACAATTTATGAAGCATTTATTTACTTGTACAACTCATGGGCATGGCAACTGTGGGATAGTTATGTCTAGGGAAAGCTTATAGTCATGGTTAAAAGAACTAGAATTACTGCCTCGCGGATGCCCGCCAACCAGTCATGTTGCAGTTTACATCTATGTCTGCACAAATGCATAGCTTCAAGCTCTGCATCTGGATGATGCAGTCTGACTGGATCAGGTATTAACATGTTTGCCTCTAGACTTGCATTTTTTAAATCATTAACTACAATTAATCCACAAGTGCTTCAACCATAGCCTGTATATGATGTCACCCATTGGTTTGTGGACTGCGGTTTCAAAGTCTTGAGTTTGACGTTTTGGCCATTGTCATCTTGGATTTTGGCCGTCGCCATCTTGTTTTTTTGCAACCAGTGAACGGTAGCGACCATATTTTGGACAGCAGAGGACGTGTAACGATGTGGTAGAGACGCCGCGTGCGGCCCTGGTAGTGGTAGCGATCTGTCAATCACAAGGTAGTCCCTCCCCCCAAAGAATACTCTGCTTTATGATCTATTTTACTCTAAATGGACCATCATTTACGAAATGAACATCATGCTGTATTGAAAAAGACTTGAAACTAGCGACCATATTGAGACCATAACCTCATGTTTACAACGTTTACTGAGATAATAAACCAAGTGAGCAGTAGAGTCATTTTCTCATAGACTTCCATACAATCGGACATTGTTTTGCAACCAGAGGAGTCGCCCCTGGCTGGCTTTTAGAAAGAATGTAAGTCAATGGCACTTCCGAATTGGCTTCACATTTCAGAACCGGAGATCGCCTCCTTACTTCAACAAAGCTTTGATTACTGTGAAAACTTCCCATGTGCTGTGGCTGGTTGGTCGCTGTGCTAATTTCTGCGGTACCCACAGTTTAAGTGAGGGATTTTTAACTGGCTCTCGGCTGTACATTTTACCCACCTGCATCACCTTCATCTTTATATCTAATCACAATAAAGATGGCTCCTCTGGGTATTATTGCTATATTCAGGGGGACTGGACTTCCTAGTTGCTCCCCTGGGACCATCTATCTATTCTTGATACAGCGCGTGATTCTGAAAGCACTGGGCTATCTGTCATTCATGCTATTAGTTCATGGTTATCATCAGCGGTGGCCAAGGCCATTAGCCCAAAGACATTAGCAGCAGCCATCAGCAAAGCCATTAACTCCTCTCTCTGCTAAAAGGCTACTGTCCCTCACAAAAGACTCATTAAGGAGAGGTGGGGGGGAGAGATGGGCATGGAGGGAGACAGAGAGATGGAGGGAAGAGGAAGGAAGAAAGAGGAGGGCAGAGGTGGGTGAGAAAAATAAATATAGAAAGACTGAAGGGGAGAGAGCGCAGGGAAGGAAAGACTTAGATCATTTTAATAGTTCACTGTCTCATTTCCCTCCATCTCCTGATCTGCAGTGGGTGTAGGATGTACATACGTTTTACATTGTCCTGGAGAGGGATCGGCATGTTTGGAAAAGGTAACTGAAGGCTGAGGTTTATTTTCTCTAAGGATCTACCCATTTAAGTGTTTCTTTGTAGAAAAGGAGAGATATTCAATCTCGATATCATCACTTCAAAAATGTTTAATAAATTTGATGATTTCAAGAGTTGTATATCTGAAATACTGATCAGTGAATAGAGGAGAATATCATTTTTCTTCTCTTCAGGGGCTTTGTCTTATCCTCATATACATTCTTGTGATATCATACAAAAAGTCTCTCTTTGTTTTTTGTGCATTTTCCTACGAAAGCCAGCATCACGTGTCAATTCATGCTCATTACATGCACACGGTAAACTTCAATCTTCACAGGAAACAACTCAGTTCTGTGAAGGCAACCAAACTATTTAGTTTGGTTTATAAAGAGATTGTGAAAAAGTTAGGTTTAGGAAAAGATTGTGAAATACTTAGGTTTAGGAAAATACATTACAGTCATTTAGCAGACGCTTTTATCCAAAGCGACTTACAATTCAGATTCTATCACATTCATACACCGTAGGCACAGCTACGGGAGCAATTTTGGGGTTAAGTGTCTTGCTCAAGGACACATCGACATGCGACTAGCGGAGCCGGGGATCAAACCGCCAAGCCTCTGATTGAAGGACGGCCCTGCTCTCCACCTAGCCACAGTCGCCCCTTAACTAAATACTTAGTTAGGAAAAGATAGTGAAATACTTAGTTAGGTTTCGGAAAAGATTGTGACATACTTAGTTAGGTTTCGGAAAAGATATCGTCTTTTGGGTTAAAATTCCCGGTGCTGAAGTACAAATACATCAACGTCGACTTCTAGTTTCACAACAGGAAGGAACAGCGCTCTCCTGGCTGAAAGATCGCTGTTTGTTGGACCCATCCACCTCCTCGTCATCCAAAATGATTTCATGGGTTATACCTGCACGTTAGTCTTTGTTGGCTCTACCGGCGCTGGGTAAGGGTACTTTTAAAAGTAACTTAATGCCATTAAAAAGTAGTTACGTTAGACCGTGACCTACTGAGGAAAGTAACTCGTTGGAGTACTTTTGCTTTACCAAACATGCAAATCCCTTTGCCAGTCCTAGAACATGTTGGTTCCATTGCCCAGAGCCTTTTGAATGTATTGACTGTCGTCATTGCTCGTCGTTGCTCGTCTACGGCAGTTCTAACTTGCAGGCAACAATGACGGACACAAGTAACTCGGTAAATTACGGCAGCGTTGACTTTGGGGTTTAAAGGCACCTTTGATGAAGCTGTGCTGCGAAACGAAATTGACGTAAAAGAGAGCTGCACAAAAGTCATGGAAAAGAAGAAAAAGGAAAGAAAAGAAAAAATGGGAGAGCACTGAAAGAGAGAAAAGCGAGGGGAGGTGAGTTTACCCTTTGACCCAACGTCCCATTTCATTCCCGAATACTTCGTGGGGCCCCCTGACATACGCTTAATACCTCACACGGATGCACATGAATGTACATTAGCTTGCGCGCGCACACACGCTGACACACACACACACACACACACACACACAATCCTGCAGCTGATCTCTGATGTGCTTACGGGGGCGGTTTGATTTCATTAGCAGAAAGATCAGGGCGCTAAAACATTAGCTCCCATCTCTGACTCTTTGTACTTTTCTTCTTCTTCTCCTCTATTACGCTCTCATACTCGTGTGCACGCTGACTCAAGGGGATGACATGTGATGCACCCATACACACACACACACACACACACACACACACACACACACACACACACACACACACACACACACACACACACACACAGGGAGCTTGATCTCAATAGGTTTGTTTTGGAGCCAGGATCAGGTGGTTCACTATGTAGGTCAGAGGGAGAATAAAAGGATAGAGAAGCCACGTGTCGGTTTCCTCAATAATTAATCAAACCCTTTGCTTGCTCTGACGCTCTCCGACGTGAGGATACGGGCAGGGCAGATGAAGAGACAGACAGTCAACCGCACATCAAGCTGCAGAATTTATTTGTCCTCGGGGAGCCCGATCACCTCAGTGGGCTTTTAGCAAGCCGCTGTCTCCGCCGGTGTCTCAAAATTCAGTTTTTTTTTGCGAGGACAATTCTCATGAGCCGGCACCCACGCGGTTGCTTTTGAGGGGATACGTTGCGTCCTGATACTTTTGATCTGCGGTTTCCTCACGTGATTTAAAAAAAAAAAAAAAAAGGAAGAACCCACAAGAGAACGGGTGGTGCTGCAGAATGACTGACACCCGTAGCGCACACTTCGATGGCCTCACACACGCGTGCAGGCTGGTGACACAGGATATCCTGCCGTGGGCGTCGGCCCGGGTGAAGAAGAGGAAGTGTAGTATGCAGAGGCTCATGGGAGAGAAGCTTCAGTCTGTATTTTCTTTGCTAGAAGATGGATATATGAGTATGGAAACGGTACAAACACAACAATAAGGACAGAGGCAGAGTTAGCGATAATGGACCTGCCGGGCTAGCTGTCTTAATGCTAAGCTAAGCTAGCCAGCTGCTGTCTTCCTATTTATACAGGCATGAGAGCGGGATCCATCTTCTCTTCTAACTATCTGCAAGATGATATTGAACTGTTCCGTTTACAGTTATTAATTACACCTGTGCTCTGTTTCAAAATGTCCGCCGGGAAAATGGTCTATAGTGCTAACTGCTACCACGAGGACCTTTCAGTATTGCTGATTTCGGCGGCACCTGAGGACAGAAGCGATGGTGTTTCCGAGCACCCGAATCCATTTAGAAAAACCTCTCATAATACTTCAGCAGGGTCTGACAGCCCTGGTTGTGGTTCTCCCATGTCTCCCTTCTCACCACAATCTCACTTCAGACGGGTCAAATACCAACACTTGGTTCCCTGCTTTCAACTCACTCCAATGTAAATCCACACATCTCATTATTAGATGGAAAATGCGAGACCCAGAGAGTGGATGGGTCAGACAAACACAGAACTTTAGTCCAGGAGGCCCTTGTTCGTGTCCCATCGTAACTAAAAGTAAGCGTTAACTTTTTGTCACGTCAGCCATTAGTCATGTGTCCCAACGGAATCAAATAATCGTCAAAAAGTGACGCTTAAGGGTTAACAACGAAGCGCAGGTATTTGAGGAGTTAGGAGTGAGGACATGCTGTTCTCCCCTCAAGCGAGCCCAGCTATACAGTCTGGGCCTCCAGCAGCAAGGTGTTGGTGTTGGCTCTCCAGCGGGGCTGGAGGAGGAGCCGCTGCTGCCGGGCGCGGAGCTTTACACCTACCGCCGGAGCTCTGACTGCAGGTATAGGGGGAGATTGCGGGGAGTTAAAGGGGGGGAGGGTCATATGTCACTGCAATATGTCACTACATTAAGATTAAGATTACTACATTATCCAAAGAGACAATCTTCTCCCTAATGGTGTCGTTTACTCATGTAGGTCATATAGTGGTATTAAACAGAGACTGTTTCATAACCAGTTAAATGTTCCTCATAGCAACTGCAATATATAATACATTATTATAAGATGTTTATAAAAACGTACTGCAGCAACTGTCAGCTGAACAAGCTGCAAACACTGATCACTACTCTCCTGAAGAGGGTCTTGAAGAAACAGAAGGTAGGAAACGAGGGAGGAGGCACGGGAAGTGAAGGCAGCGAGCGTGGAAGAGAGGGGAAGCTCGACGCCTCGATGCAGATGGGGGAATGAAACAATGGGGGGATCTGTGACACGACGGGATTCCCCTACATTCCCCTGTTTTTGCCCGCCTGTCATGTGCAAGAATTAAGAACCAAGGGGGCGAGACATGTTTGCGTCTGTAAAACAAGAGGGTTTATTGTGACTGGACGTCTATGAATCAGTGATATGAAATAAAATCTCCTGCGAAAAAGGATATTAGCAGTGTGGCCTTTTTTTTCTTCTTTTCACTGTATTAAAGACGCAGAGGAGCCGATATGACGAGCGACTAGAGCTAGGAGCACGTTGTGTAACTAGTTGCGCAGTGCAGAGCTGCCCAACCTTACACAACAGACCCAAGTATTTCCACACACACACACACACACACACACACACACACACACACACATTCAGGCATGTTTTCAGCCACAGTACTCCCACTGTAGTAATGAGGTCACAGAGAGCTCTGCCTCTCTCTTTTGTCCGTTTGCCTTCAGGGCCGATGGTCTCTCTTTCTTTTTGCGTAGCCTCAGGTGTCTCTGTCAGCCTGCATAACTGGCTACAGGGCCAGTTTATTCACCTGGGATGGTGGAAAATATAGGTGGGAACTGACTAACTTGTTTTCTGTGAAGACATGTTTTTATTTGACTGTACGCAAACGAGTGAAAAATGTACATGTGTTGCTGAGCTATTAGAAAACGTTCCAAAAATAGTAACTTTTGGTAATGACATTATACTGAGCATTGTATAAGGATAGGTTGTCTACAGTGACATATGAACAGAGACGGTGAAACACAGACTGCTCAAACGGCCTAAAATCAACCCCCGTCTCCTAGAAACCGCGCTATGCTAATTTGCAAGTGAGTAAGTAAGCATGTACGGCTACATGCAGTTAGTTACAGGCCTCCTGCTGTACAACCTCAGCAGACATAAGAGAAACCCATAATGTTCCATACAGTGAGCTGTGCTGTCCCCTGCTGTGCTCCCTCAGCCCATCAGTCTCTCACACACACACACACACACACACACACACACACACACACAGTGAAATTACAGACGAGTCAAGGAATCCTGCAGCAATGTGTGTGTGTGTGTGTGTGTGTGTGTGTGTGCATAGGCGTGCACACTCATATCCTCGTCATGTTAAATTACTAAATTCAACTTGATCTGTTATTCTACCCTCCTCACGCGAGGGGCACACACACACACACACACACACACACACACACACACACACACACACACACACACACACTGCTGTTAAATAAAGAGCAGAAGCTTGTTTCTAGGATTACTCTTAAGAGCAAGAGTGTGTGTGTGTGTGTGTGTGTGTGTGTGTGTGTGTGTGTGTGTGTGTGTGTGTGTGTGTGTGTGTGTGTGTGTGTGTATGTGTGTGTGTGTGTACAAACAACATTCTATACGTGTGTGTCAGGCTGTCCTTCATTTCATCCATCCATCATCTGTAGCTGTTATCCTGTGCGGGGTTGCCGTGTCCTTCTATTGACTCCTTGCTTGCACGCCCACTTCGTCGTTGCTAAAAATGCTCAGCTCTCTGGGCCAATTACGTTGCGCGTTAGCCAACCGCAGGAGCATTCTCATGCATTTCTCTATTAAACGTCAATACGTGCATACATACAAGGAGCGGACTCAGAAACAGACCCATCCCCTTTACCTATGTAAAGATAGAGTGGAGTAATGTCCACCCGAGAAGAGAATGAAGTCGTTTTCCCTTTGTGTGTGTTGTTTTCAGAGCTACATGTCGCCATGTTGAGAGCTGCGAGGAGGTGACAGAAAGGCTCCCAGTCTCGTATTTAACACCTTTGACGTAGACTATAATTTGTTTCGCAGTATAAATAGAGACCACGGGTCACATGCTATTTTACTCTATTACCAAAAGAAGAAAAAAAACTGTCCCACAAGTGGTCCCACTTAAATGTCGGTTCAATACTTAAATGAATGTCACATTTTACATAATAAAATGCCCACAATTGATTGTTTTTGTGAGTAATCACACGATACATCTATTGTCTTTTTATTTTTATCAATTCATTTGTGTTCTTGTACATCTGCTCAGTCTTCTTGCTGTCGAAGAAGATGTAAATGCTGTAGATGAAGCAAAAACATTAAAGAAAATAGTTTTTGTACTTTAGCATCTGTGCTTTCTTTACTCCTTATCTATGCTCCTATACACACTAGAAACAACAACAAAAGCTCACCAAAAACATTTCTGCACTATGTCGCCAGATGCTATCCTTTACTTCTCTATTCATGTCAATGACACGCTAAAGTTCAGTTATGGCCCGGTGTCGTACGCTGCACTTTTTTTGTATCTGGGGATTTGCTTCTCACTGACCCGGAATTGATGACAACAAAGGGATATCCACCAGCAGGGCAAAACACTCTCTCTCACACGCACACACACACACACACACACACACACACACACACACACACACACACACACACACACACACACACACACACACACACACACACACACACACACACACACACACACACACACACACTCACACACCAGAGGAGCATCATCATGTGCTATAAATAAGGCACAGCCTCATGCACACAAATACGCACCACCCCGCCGGCGATGCCATGCACATGACACGCAATGCTATATATATATATATACATATATATATATATATATATATATATATATATATATATGTATATTTGATGCCGCCAACACACAAGCGCACAGATGCAGAGATACACACACGGACTTACTGGATGTGACATACATATGGCCCCCATGTCACACGCGATGCTATGAACTGTGTGACCTCCTGTTGTTTACATCAGTACAGTCACAGTAATGCTTCCTTTAGCACAGGGGTCTTCAACGTTTTTCAGGCCGGACCCCCAAACTGATAGAGGTGGAGCAGGGACCCCCGACTATATATATTGTATAAAATTGTGTTTTATATTAAACTGGGCGTAGTGCCATGTATAAACATACCTCTTTATTATGCATTCAATACTAAGCTTTTTTAAATAATACACAGGTTCATATATTCATGTTTTTATTTTAAACATGTGCAAGGTACAGTGAGTAGGGTGGCCGTGCCACTGCCATTCATAAACATACCTTGTCAGCTGATACCAATGCCAATATCAACATTGTCTGTCAATTGCATGATAATCATGCATACAAGCTATTCAAATTGACGTTTTCATTTTAAACATAAATGTGGAAATGAAAATGAGTGATGGCCTATTAGTGCCACTGCCATGCATAAACATACCTGTTATCTTGCATACAATACTGAACTATTAAAATAATGGACAGATTCATGTTTGAAAAAAAAATATATATATTTAAAAATTGTCTTATCAACCAAAAATTTCACGGGCCCCTGCAGTCCCTCCGCGGACCCCCTAGGGGTCGCGGACCCCCTGTTGAAGACCTCTGCTTTAGCATGAAGCAAACTCTGAAGAGACACCTGCACACATGTGAAAGCTGGAAATATAACCAGACCGGAGACCGTCTTGCGATGGGATTGTACCGGTCGCGGGGCCAAAATCGGAAAACAGGAGCATAAAGTTGGGGGTACCCACTACTTCCTGCCTCTTGCTCATTAATGTTACCACTCCAGTAAAATTAGCCTAAAACGCCTATCCAAGGCATACCCAAAGTAAATTGAAAGCTGTCCTTGAACCATTTGGAGTACATGCATGGTTTTGGTCTCTTTTGAAAGGTAACACTGAAGTTTTTTTCCCAACAGTCAGAATCACTGTAACTCCTATTGGCATTGAGTAATAGAAGTTTGAAGGTAGCTGAAGTAGAAGGTTTTAATTTCCGCCTGAATATTTGTTTTGCAAACAGATGCCTGCAGATGACTATAGCTGGGACTTATGAGCTGAAGTCTCTGTCCTACTGGAGAGCAATTACTGCTTTTGTTCCTTTATAGTTTATGTGTGTGGACTTCACAATAGTTGTGCAGAACAAAATAAGCATTAATAAGGACAGGAAAGTCCTCTGTTTTGTGTCCATCACCCTCCCTAAAGCCGCTAACCGTGACGTCAGACATGGCCTCAGGCTTTGACAAAAAATAACATGGAAATAAATAACGGTTATTTTTATTTTACTTTTGCACAGTGGACAATCTTTCAAAGGGAACACCTCTTATCTTGGAGTGTGAGGTGATACTGTGTCACTGAAAATATATATATTTTTTTATATTTTGTCAACAAAAATGTGCGTCACATCCTTGAGTCCAGCTGCCCGCCCATCTCCTCTAGGATTTCTGCCTGGTACGCAGCTAGTAGAGTCATTGGATTTGGAGAGCACATGGACTGTGCTGCGTACTTATATAGTCTTTGGAAAACAGAGGCGGTGAGGCGTTCATTTTAACTAGGCAGAGTATAGGCAGGCACTGCTGTCAGAGGTTGTTTTGATGGCGGTTGTGCTGGTTGGAGCCTCTTACCAACATACAGGTCTCTCTCCCCCTCTGTAGCGTCCTGGGCTGCCGGCCATTGTATCCCCAATTTAGACGCCGTCCGTTTGCATACCTCATATAAGTGGCTGTCCACTGGGGGAACACTGTCGGATGCACTAGGGGGTCTGGGCTGTTGAACAAGAAAGGTGAAGTCATCCTCCTCATCCTGCATTTCATCCATGCCAAGGAGGTCAGAGTTGGCATCACCCTCTGTGTCCTCACAACCCGCCTCCAATTCCTCGAAAAGTGGAGGAATTTCCGTGCATTCAGCATCCATTATATCCGGCCATCTCGAGGAGGCTTGTGGCTGATGGGTGCTGGTTGTGGCTTTTGGGGTGGTTCCTGACAGCCAAGGGTCCTGACTTTTGGATACCTCCACTCTCAGCCTCCTTTCCAGGGTCTTTTCTGGCATTGACGCACAGTGTGAACACGATTGGGGGTCAGCCAGCGATGCCTGAGCGTGTTTAGCGGCCATGCAAGCTATGCACATATGATGAGGGTCCCTGCAAGAGATGGATGCCCCGCATGACGCAGGGCACAGGCGGGATGCAGCCTCTTTGGCCTTCGGTTCCGACCCTTTGGCGGGGGTAGCGAAGACATGGCGTTTGAAAAAGGGAAATGTATGAACAAATAGCTGCACAAGGCGCGCAACAACGCGTTAGACTGTTAGCAAACGGGGTTTAGCCCAAGCTAACAGCGCACCGTAAGACTTTGCTGTGACACTTGAGCTGAACTCCGGGGACTCAGCTCGGCTAACAAACGAATGCTTACCGAAACCTGGTTGGCTCGCCTTAACGCGTTATCTAGAGGGTATAATGTCACACAGTCAACGACAACATCGGTAAGCAAATACAGGGTAGGAAAACAGCTCGCTTTGACGCAGACACTGCTTGAATATCCTGTGTAACGTCTAAAATACACATAAGTACCTACTCAGCAAATCCAGACTAAAGCCAGGAACTGCGTTCGGCGACATATTCCTTAATGGGTCGTCTGTGAACTGTCGAGCAGGTAACCCAAACTACCCTAGATGAGCTGAGGGCGATGTAGTTTCTTACCAGAAAGAAAGTGAGAATGATTTGTGAGGGGTCGGTCGAGTGTGGTAATATGAGGGTGTGTTGCCCTAGCATTCATTGGAGCTTCCATAGTTGGTCACTCCAAGGCGATTCCCCATAGCGAAACTCTGAACAACGTTAGAAAAAGAACTGGACGGTACAACACACAACACAGCTAATAAGGTACGAATGCTTCCTCCATCTTGGACTCCATCCAGCTCTCCGTTCCCACAAAGGTAAGCACTGTCAAGACGGCTTGCTATTGGTCAACAGGTACGAATGCACAATTCAAAGTTCATTAAAGTTACAGTTGAATAGGTTTGCGCAGATATATTTCGCCCCTCTTAGCAGGCATTTTGCCCTGAAAATCTAATGTGTGGGAAGGCCTTTACAGTCACTGTTGGATGGCATCTACTATGTCTCAGCAACATTCTGTAACATTCTGTTCATTTAACACGAGTCCCCGGGAGACATAACATCGAATGGAACGAAACACTAAATGTCCAAACACACCCTGCTTCACATGGCATGTATAGTGCAGTACATCACATGTGTTCTGCGTGACCTGTGAATGCTCTGACTCCTTCCAGCATTGCGTGATCATTTATGTTTTATTATGTGTGATGTCAACCATAAATGCCTCTTTTCATGCATAGTGTGTGTGTGTGTGTGTGTGTGTGTGTGTGTGTGTGTGTGTGTGTGTGTGTGTGTGTGTGTGTGAGTGTGTGTGTGTGTGTGTATGTATAATTTTTTTTACCCCAGGCACACAGAATCACACTGCCGTCAAATCATGCTTGTTTGCCTTCTCTTTACCACTCTCTGTCTGTTTTGTTTTTCATCTCTATTTTTACCTTTCTCCGTCTATCCACCCCTTTCCTCTGCATCTCTCTCTCTTTCTCTCTCTTTCTTCATACCTGTCTCTCTGTGCCTCTCACCCCTCCATCCTGCCTCTGTCACTCCGTGTGAATCTCTTGTCTATCAATCCTAATTCGCTCTTTCTTTATTTCTCTCATTATTCCTCTCTTCCAGCAGTCGCCCCTTCCTCATCTTGCTCTCTCCTCTCTGGAAAGGCTAACCTACTTACAACACAGCTGTCTGATGAATAATGGAGGAGAAACAGTTACTATCAGCATCTCCATCAGCAGGATCCCGCCTTTGATCTCTGCTCCTCTCCCCTTTCCTCCTGCCCTTCCTCGCAACTCCTAGGTGTCTTCTCGCATCCTTTCTCCTTTTAAATTCCCTCCCCTGTTTTTCTTTCATTTGATGGTTTGTGCAAAAGTAAGACTAAGTTTACCAACAAAACCCCCTCATAAAATGTTTTGTGATTTTGGCTGGCCAATTGTGAAATACAGTATTCTGATATTTCTACCTGCACCATTTTCCCATGTTTTTGTGTCTAATTGACTAATGGGGACAACAATTGTTTTAACTGGTCTAGTTTTGCTTGAGATCCTTGCAACCGGCAGCCGCGAAATGAGCTGCGAGGGCAATTGCAATGTAACGTTACGTCCACTAAAAGTGGATTTTTTTCTAAAATATATAGTTGCTTTACAGGAGAGTATTTTTGAGAGACTGGTACGTAATTTGACATTTGTCCCTCAGTGTAGCACCATGCCAGATGTTGCTTCTCCCATCTCTCCATCCGTTCAGGTTCCACTCTGTCAAACAGGTTTCACTCCCACCTCGTCAAATACCGACGCTCGGTCAGTGCCCCTCTACGGTTAAAACTGGTGCACGGTGGCACCTTTTAGCTTCTGTATAAGGCTCACCGCACTTTCAACTAACAAAACTCAAAAAATATTAATATTGTCACGTCAGCCGCTAATCACGTGACTTGTTTGTCACTTGCTAGTCACGTCAGTATTAGTCACTCAGTAGTTATGTGAGTTGTTAGTCAGTCAAGTTAACATCAGCCATGATATTTTCCTGACTCTAACTAAGTGGTTTTGTTGCCTAAACCCAAATTCCTGTGAAAACGGAAGTTTAATATGCATATAACGGCCGGAAACTGACACGTCCAAAATTCTCACATAAAAAAGATTAAATATATAAATTAGTGCTGGGCAAGTTAACGCGTTATTATCGCTTTAACGCATTAATTAATTAACGTCGACAATTATGTTATCGCGCGTTAACGCAGTTTTTACATTTTTTTTATTTTGAAAGTCCGTTGCTCACTGGCAGCGGTGGAGGCAGCTGCATTGACTACGTTGATGCAGCGTGTGGGAGAAGTATAGATAAACAAAAGCAAGACAAGCTAACAAATGCTACAGAGAAGTGGATACAAACTGCAGCCGATTAGTATTGTGGAAGATGTCGGTCTGAGGAACGTTCTCAAGGTGCGTTCGCGTCGCGTTTGGTGTGAACGCACCTTTAGGATCGCAACGAATGACGACACGTATGAGCCTCAAGAATGAGCTAAGAAAGTTAGCGGAAAGATTAACGTGAGACAACATCCGGTTTCTTCAGACGAACATCCGGTTTTCAGAATAAGATGCCAACAAAGTATGAATTATATTCACATTAAGTATAAAACATGCTACCTGCATCTCGTGAGTTAAAGGGAAAATACACCTAAATTGTGCGTAAAGTGTCTTTATTCTTTGATCGCTGGGTAACCATCATCACCTCAGAGTTACAGCATTATATTGATGAACAGTAGAGCTGCATTCACATGCTCTGACTGTCATGAAGACAGAAGACAGACATTTTTGCTGAAACGTGCTGAAACATTTTATTCATGTTGCACAGCAGTGGAACGTTTCAAATACAGTCAGCACACTGAGCACAGATAGTGCAAGAAATATGATCGCTACTGTGTAAAGGGAATACTGCTGTTAAAAAGAACCTTATTTGTTTTAATAAGTGTTTGCAAACCAAATGTTATTGCCCTTTTGTTCATATAGCAGTACTTTAAAAATAAAAGTGCGCAATACACTACTTTTGAATTCATTATTGAACTTTGCCATAACAATGTGATTAATCGCGATTAATCGCAAAAAATCCATGCGATTAATCGCGATTAAAAATTGTAATCATTGCCCAGCACTAATATAAATATAAAGATTTTATAAAGGGAAAAAATTTAATTGTTAAATGAATCAACTGCTAAACCGTGATAGCCAACCACTCTTCACAGGCTCATCTGGGGCTGGCTGGTAGACAGTGGCTGATCATGGACTGCATCATGCCAATCATCCCGTGTAGACTGTATTTGACAGTCATGTAGGTAAAAATCTTATCTGGCATCTTATTTTTAGCTTTGTCATTTCCTTTAGTCGTCATTTACTGCAAAGTTCGTCTCAACGCTTCCTTTACATGGTGATTGTCACAGGCGGCAACAACAAGTTCTATAAAGTGAAGCCAATGCCGAAGTGACTTAAACCTGTATTCTTTCTAATGGCAGGTACGGGGCGACTCCTCTGGTTGCAAAAAGAAGTCTGATTGTATGGAACTCTATGTAAAGATGACTCTACTTCTCACTTGATTTATTTCCTCAGTAAACATTGTAAACATGAGTTTATGGTCTTAGTCACTAGTTTCAAGTCTACTTTAGTACAGCATGATGTTCATTTAGTAAATTATGGTCCATTTAGATTAAACAGACCATAAAGCAGGGTGTGCTTTAGGGCGGGACTACCTTGGGATTTAAAGGTCGCTACCACGGCATTGCCCGGTCTGGGAGTTGTCCATGTCTTTGTCTGCAAACTTTAACCCTTTTACAGTGTGTTTTCAGTTCATGAAAGGTAATTGTAACATTTTGGTCATCTACAATTGTCTTATTCAGCATTTGGTTGCATGTAGCTCCACCCTCTCATGTCACTTCTGGTTCCAAAAAAACAAAAATGGCAACAGCCAAAAACGAAGTTGCCAAACTTGAGGTCCATAAACAAATGGGTAACGTCGCTTTGACAACATCCCCAATGCCGTACCGAACAAATGAACGCATTCACATTGTTCACATAAGACACATTTTATGTGACTCTTTCTCACACCCTCCCCCTCCACTCCCCATCCCTCATGTCCCATTGATCTCTCGCTAACCCCCCCACACACACCCTTTCACACATTTCTTTCACCAGTATCTCTGCTCACTGAGCTGAAATAAACCAAAGCCATACACAGTAACCACAAAAATGCAGTCTTTATCTTTCAGTCAGTTGGTCTGTTTGTGTTTGCCTGCCGGTCAACATGTTTATTTTGCAGCTGCTGTCTGAGCTACAGTGGCGGATTAAAGCAAAGAAAGCAAAAACTCCAGGTCGAAGACGGTTTGACATGGAAGATGTAGCAGGCTATACCGGCTGCAGTCAGAGTTGGGTATGTGAGTGTCAGAGTGAGGGCAGACAGTGTGTCAAGACTGTCAGAGGACTGCTGAGCTCAGTGATTCTCTGTTTGTTTGGGCGCTGGATATATAAACCAGTACGTCTTGTATGATGGTGCGTGTGTATGTGTGTGTTGTTAGGGGGGGTTATATAATGCCATTTAAAAGTATGAGCGGGTTATAGGTCAACATTTCTATTCATGTTTTATGTGGCTATGCCTGCCTGCATGTGTATGTGTGGGTGGATGTATTACTCATGTTGTGGGGACATAAATCCAACACAGTCACATTGTGGGGACTTGACTAAATTTTCAATTTTTTTTTTTTGTGAAGACTTGGTTTAAGGTTAGGGTTTATTAGCGTTTAGTAGCTTAGGCAAGTAGCGGTTACGGTCAGGCTGAATGTCTGAGAAATGAATGTAAGTCAATGTAATGTCCTCTAAAGGGATTTAAACATGTGTGTGTGTCAATGTGTATTTCGTACATTGTGGGGACGTTAATATGTTTACAAAGTTGTGGGGACTCGCTATCCTTTTGGGGACAAAATGCCCTTCCCATTATATTTACATTTTCAATCATTACATTTTAGGTTGAAGACTTGGTTTGAGGTTAGGGTAAGGTTGGGTTTAGGTTAGGATAAGGCAAGGTGTAGGGTATGGTAAGGTTAAGTGTCCAGGAAGTCAATGTAAGTCAATGTAATGTCCCAAAAAGTGACCTAAATAAACGTCTGTGTGTGTGTGTGCATGTATGTATGTCAATGAGAAAGAGAGAGAGACAGAGATGCACAGTACAAAATGTGTTATCCTTTGAAGTCACACCACTAGCATGGCTGATAAAAATGGGTTAAGAACTACCCAAACTCCATGAAAGTATAAAAGAATCAGCCACGCGAATATCTTTGAATGACAGCTGTGCACATTTGCCTGCATGCTTACACGCAGCCCGGCTGTCGGCGGGCAGATTCACCGAGCTGTCACTCCAAATCCTATAGTCCACTTTTCCAGCTCACAATCATCAATACATCAGATCAGTGTTGTAAAAAAAAAAAAAGGCTCCGGATTATATTTATGTATAAATATGACATATGTCAAGTGTGACTGGTCACTGCGCAACAATTTTCCAGCTCACGGTTCATTTATTTTAACATTGCCGTTACACTGGCACCACCTGAGCATCTCTCAATGCTTTCTCATTGTGCTCTTAACCTACTAACCCTCATTCACATCTTCATCCTCATCTTGCTACTGCCCCCCCCCCCCCCCCCACTCTCCCCAAACACATTTTCACCTCTCCCCTGCCTCCTCTGTCGCCATATATTTAATGTCCTATATCGATTAACAGGCAGCAATGAATGTGATGTGTTTCCCCTTTCCGCTCATATTTTAACCAGCAGCTAATCAATACAGGGAGGCCTCACAGCAAGGACATAGGCTCACTTATAGCAAAGGATTAAATTGTGAGTGTGTGCGTGTGTGGCATGGGGTTTACTAGACGTGTTAGAATATATGCATTCATGCATGAACGGGTGCTAATGGGCCTCTGCATGTGCAAAAACACATGCAAACACATGCAATATTTTGAATGTGACTGTACTGTAAACATTCTGCAAGCTTCTATAAAGCAGTCGGGTGAGGAAAAACATCCAAATAATTTAAGGGTTAAAAACCACCACACAATACCTAAATGCAATGCAAAATTCATTAGCTTTTTCATCCACATGTTCTTTTCTGAGCATGTTTGTAGTTTACTCTCCTGAAGGATGTAATTCAGAAACATTTTAGTATATATGTGTGTGTGTGTGTGTGTGTATAAAATTCTGTAAAACAATGATGATGCTTTGATAATTCATAGCGCATGTCCAGTATATCATGAATATTGATGCATTGTTAGTATTTATATTGTTATATATTGTTGTTTATATGTTATTATTATTATTAATAATATATTGCAAGATGCTTTATTTGAATCATATAGATGAGTATTGACAATCCATTTTCAATCAGTCTGTATGTTTTATATATATATACTGTGTATATATATATATATATATATATATTAGTGCAGGGCAACGATTACAATTTTACAACGATTGCATGATTTTCTGCGATTAATCGCATTGTTATGCGCAAAATTCAATAATGAATTCAAAAGTAGTGTATTGCGCACTTTTATTTTAAAAGTACTGCTATATGAACAAAAGTGAAATAACATTTGGTTTGCAAACACTTGAAACAAATAAGGTGCTTTTTAACAGCAGTATTCCCTTTACACAGTAGCAGTTAAAATATTTCTTGTAAATCTCAATTTAAACATTAATGTAATCAAATCAAATATAAAACCAAAGCTGTTATAGTTTGTTCTAGAAAAACAAGTTACCCTCAGAGTCCAGAGCCACGATCATAACATTATAACAGGCACCTTCCGAGCGACAGCAAGTTAACATTTATAAATCTGTTTTCTTTTTTTTTCTGAACAGGTACCAGCAGAAACATTTTTCTTTTATCAGGGAGCAGCATGTTCAGTAGCAAGTGTCCCTGTTAGAGTGAGGTGAAGTGGTTGAGCACAAACAAAAGTACACAGCTGGGATTCACTGTGCAGGAGACTTTTTAGTCTGTGAAGTCCATGTTTGTACTAGATTTCCTTTGGAGAATCTCAGTCGAAAAGAAAAACACTTTCAGTGATGCAGGTTGAGTAGTTACACAATGACAAAATGAACTGCATTTATTCATTCCTCCCACCCCAAATGCTCTCATTGGTTGAAACGCGTGATGACGCCCATCCCAAGCCAATACTGATCAATATCCCACCCCTCCTGTGACCCATGGTTTGTCTGTATGTGTATTCAGAGCCAGTGAGCAAAGGACTTTAAAAATAATAATAATTTAAAAAAAACAGCATTAATGCACGATAAAATAATTGTCGCCGTTAATTAATTAATGCATTAACACACCCTAATATACAGTATATATATATATACACACATCAGTTGCAGAGACATATTTTGAACATTTAAGTAGAATACTAAAATATACTCTATACTAACTTACTATGTAATGGGCCGTAATATATATTAGTGATGATACAGTTTGTATGTACACTATAAGCTTGTAAAATAATGACTAGTTAAATATTTTAATGGAGTAAAAAGTGCAATATTTCCATCTGAAATGTAGTGCAGTAGAAGTGCAAAGTACCATAAAATGGAAATACTCAAGTACAAGTACCTACAAACTGTAGTACAGGACTTGAGTAAATGCATTTAGTTAAAACCCACTGCTGTATGTCAGATAAGTAGGCTACAATAATACATAATAATATGTGTGATAATACCATAATAGTTGTTGGTAATCATGACAAAATCACTACTAGTAGTAGACCTACAAATAGTAGTAGTTCTCTTAGTTGTGCACAGCAGTCAGAAATAGCCACATTTTGAAAGTAGGCAGAAAGCATTTTAGAGGAGGCACGCGCAGGGCAGATAGGTGGAGCTCGTGCGCAGCTGGTGTCACTCATCAAACGAGAGAGAGAGAGCGAGAGAGAGAGAGAGGCCGTCGGGTACAGACCAGAGGGTACCACAGGACACTACTGGCCGTGCTGCTGCTGGACCTCAACAACAAGCAACCGACATTCCCAAACTGCCTCGCGCACCTCCTCGACCCTTCCTCACCGTCGCCAATTTCACCTTAGGATACTCCGCTACTCGGACGTAAAGCAGCAAGTTCAGAGTCGAATACGACGAGGCGTATTTAGCATTATCGTGTTTATGGGCTGTGTTTGTCTCCCGTGAACCGGAGCGAACGGAGCAGCGCGAGGAACCTTTTTTTTTTTGTACTTTACGGGGAAAGCTACGTTTATTTACAACGTGCACGGATTTTTAAGGACAGACAGTACTGGTTGTGACACGAAGGAGTAGTCTGTCCACTAAATAGACGGTTCGCCCGGCTGGCTACAAGGATTAGCAAGCGACACGAGAATTACATAATATCCTTCTTGCTACTAAAAAAACAAAACAGCGCACGGGTGCGACATAGGACCCGTGTACGGCCGTAGAGACACGGGCTGTGGACGTTGAGGTCATTGTAAACTCTTGAACACACAGTAGCCTAATGTTACCGTGGGTCGTTTCCTCTTTTGAAATCTTTGTTGCTACAAAGTAACGAGGGCTGCCTCTCCAACTAGCACAACTGTTAAGTTAGTGGCACTTGTAGCATTTGCGCTGTAAGAAGAAAAAAAGACTATAAAGAAGACAGCAGCCGTTATCTAAACTTCCGGTCGTGCTAAAACGACATAACGGACGGCAACGTTTGGCAGTAAACCGCCTGGGCTCCTCCCGAGGACTGAGAGGTCACCGCGACCGGCCATCTCTTTTTCTCTCCTCCCCCTCCTCCTACTCCTCCTCCTCCTCCCATCAGTCCGTTATGAAGATGTGAACTCTTCCCTCCCTCCCCTTCCTCTTTCTCTCTTCGCTGTCCGGGACGCTTTGATCTTTTTTTCTTTCTTTCTTTCTCTCCCCCCTATTTGGTACAACGAGATCAAAGGGCGACTCCCGCCTCTCGGGGGATGTACGAAAGCGTGGATGTTGTGGGTTTTAGCCCCAACCCGAGCAGCCCCAATCCCGGCTCCTTTCTGAGCATGGACTACTACCACCGACCCCCGGGGCTCGGGCCGGAGAAGGGACTGCTGTCCGGTGTGGGAGGGCTCCAGCGTCCATTCGGAGTGTCCCTGATGAGCGGCAGACACTGGAGCGGATCCAGCCACTGTGAGTGCAAAACATCATTTTGGGACTCATAACACAAAGTGACTGCAGGGCACACCGCAATTAGTCAGTGTGGATAATTGAATTTGTTGAAAGAATAACAAGGGGGTGCTTATGCTTTGAAATGTGTTGGCATGCATGGGCTCACTGGTTCCAATTGGGACACATGCCAGCCCCCTTTTTTTCTAGTTCCAGGTGCCCCACAGCCTCTTTTCACTCCACCATTAACGTTAACGTTAGATGGGGAATAAACACACCGTACTATACTGTAGTAAGTAGTGTCATTCACTTTTACTTCACCAGCCTGCTGCTCAGCATGTTTCCTTAGATACTCTTGATTGTTAGTGGCTCACAGCATTCAGGAGCTGGTTCCACACTAGCTACTGGTCGTGTTTACATCAAATGGACATTTCTACATGGAAAAATTGTGATGTCCCATCTCCTCTCAGTTCATTAATGTAGCTGTATGTCTGGTGCTGTGCATTATACAACTCAAGGGTTTGGTTTATGTTTTCAGTGGAGCGACTCGAATGACCTCGGTAGGTCAAGCAGCTGGCCAGGCACTCATTTACCAAATCTAGCCTTAACCCCTCCTGACCTCAAGCTCAGTGCTTCTCGGCAGCAGAGAATGAACCTCTTGAGTGTTTACAGCGACTACGCAGGCTTAAAATGCATAAAGGGTTCGTAGCTGAAACGTTTAGTCGATTCTTAAATTGGTAGATTGACGGAAAATTAATCTAAGACTGTTTTGATAATCAATTAATCCACCAAAGTCATTTTGCAAGCAAAACATCCAAACATAACCTATTTTTTTAGTTTGTTTCTTTGTCCTGTGTAATAGTGAACTGATTGTCTTTGGGTTTGGGACTGTCGGCCGGGCAAAATTCAATCTTGAATCTTGGGCTTTGGCTAATTTTGATTGGTCATTGTTTTATAGATCAAAACAATCAAGGAACTCATTGAGAAACAATAAATGGCGTAATCAATAATTAATATGGCAGTTAGTTACAACCCTAGAAGCATATAGTATTACAGGTGTTATGTATACTAATTGAATTAACCTGGAATTAGAGGACATACTTTAGCACAAGATAAATATTACTATTCAAAATTAAAAGAAAATGTTATTTATGACCATTATTGTATGACTTCTGATAAATAAAACAACTTTGCACATTATGAGTTGATAATGGCTCCGTCCAAATAGTTGTGAGAGTATCAATTTTAGTTTTGGCTTGTTAGTCTATGAGACAATTTATCTCAGTGTTCCTGGGTTGGAAAGTCGGTCATTGTACACACTTGCCTTTCATATTTCACGTCAAAACTATTCATACCGGCAGCAATGCAAATTTGCGACTGTTGCAGCATCATCTCAATGAAAGGTAGATCCGTGTAGGATCCTATTGACCAAGAGCAGCGTGAGGCGGTCTGTCTGGGCGAAATTGTTGTATAGCCTAAGCTACTTTAGCAAAATTAGTGAATTTGAGTTCCCTCTGGTAAACAGTTAGGCCTTTTAAATGTCTAGAGCTTTTATTGTGAAAGGCATGAATGGAAGGGGGTCAAGTGCCAATCCCAGCATGCGTTGGCCGAGAGGCATGGTGCACCCTGGACCGGGTTGCCCGTCTATCAAAAGAATAACACACACACACACACACACACACACACACAGGACCACCTTGCTGCAAGTTGACAGTGCCGGCCCCACCACCAGTGTCACATGCTGGAGACAGACTGGTGTGAGACAGTAACCCAAGGGTGAGGACGTGGTGATGTCACTGCGGGACATGGCCCTTGCGCAACTGAGTTGAAGTCATAAAAAGATGAGAGAGAGCAGAGGAGTGGACTCTGGTCGGCCGGTGGGAAAAGAAGAAGGAAAGAGAGACGTGTAGAAGCGAGAGAGGGGAGTGCTCGTAAAGACAAGGAGGATTGCCCCCAGTGTGTTTGTGTGTGTGTATGGGGGCGGGGGGGGGTCTTTGTGCGTGACTGGAATGAAGAGTGCACCATACAGGTTCAAAGGTCAAAGGCCGTACATAGACGCGGGCACGCACACACATTCAGCGCCTGCTCCGGCGACATGTAAGCAATGGCCTGGGGGATAGTGGTTCACTGTGTGTGTGTGTGTGTGTGTGTGAGAGTTTGGGTGTGATCCAGTGCAATGAGTCACCGACAATTGGGAAGTGACCTACATCTCTCCCTCTCTTTATTTCTCCTTCTATCTGCCTCTTTCTTTCCTGTGTCAGCTGCCCAGTCATCACTTCTCCGCACTGAATGACCTCTCTTTTCTGTCTGCTGGAGATACACACTCTCACTCACACACACACACTCACACTCGCAGTTTGTCTGGGAATGTGAGGGTATACTGACCAAGTTTGACCTGAGTGTGAGTGCGTGAAAACGGGAGGAGGAGGGACGGTTGTGTGTCAGCATTTGCGTCTAGGTGTCTTTATGTTGTGTGTGTGTGGGATCGTCAGATGACTGCTAAAAGAGCGGCAGTGGAAAGCTGGTTATTAATTCATTTGCTCTAGTCAGAGTCCTCTGGCATGGCACGTCCTCGTCTCTATTTGACTATGAAGGAATTTCTTCTCTCATGTCACATCTTCACAACTCATATATTTATTAGAGACGGGATAAAGAAGAAAGAGAAAAAACTATGGCTGCTATTGTGGCACCATGTAGAGTTCCTAAAACTTCACTGCACGGGCTGCCATTGTTGTTTGGGTGTGCATTTTCCTGTAGTGTGACTTGCATAGGGTCGCACAATTATGGGGAATATTCAAGGTTGGAACTTTCCATGGTAATTAACAGGAATTTATTCATAATTTGTGGGAATTGAATAGAAAACAACAGGAATAAAATGGAAATACAGGGGGTTGTTTGTCCAAGCTGTATTTAGTGTGTTATGTCCATAGACTAGTAGACGTAATCGTCGTGACGTCACCCGTTGGTTTGTGGACTGCGGTTTTTTAAGCCCCGAGTTCGGCATTTTGGCGGTCGCCATCTTAGTTTTTTGCAACCAGTGAACGTAAGTGAGACGGTGGACACCGCTCTGGTAGCGACCTGTCAATCACAAGGTAGCCACGCCCTAAAAGCATACTCTGTTTTATGGTCTATGTGACTCTAAATGGACCATAATTTACTAAATGAACATCATGCTGTATTGAAGAAGACTTGAAACTAGAGATTGAGACCATAAACTCATGTTTACAATGTTTACTGAGGTAATAAATCAAGAGAGAAGTAGAGTCATTATCAATCTTTTATTATATGAACTATTGCAATAATGGATGTTGGGATTAAGTGATTTGGCCATAACGGCGATTATGCAAGTCGCTGTTTCATAACCATAAGGACTGAAGAAGCTAGATTGTGTAGAAGCAATGTAACTTTGTAAAAGTAGTTTTAGTGAGAAACTTGAATAAATCCAGTTGTGTGAAGATGTTTCCACAGCAACATAAATAGATATTAGATATGGAAATATGACCTGTTTAACTTCCTAACAATAGCTCTAAACAGCTTATAACACCTAATTAAAATTACTGATGCAAAGATTTTTTTATCAATATAAATTCAATCTTTCATAATTTTAATTGCGTTTTTATGCAAATCACCACTACAGATGACTTAAAGGAAAAGGAAATAGTTGATGATGATGATAATAAATATAGTTCATCGGCTGAAGTGAGATGAACCGAGTGAAAACGTTGTCTCATTAGATAAAACAGATGCTGACAAAGTGCACAATTTACAGTTGAAAAAAATGTATCGTATCCTGACTCAAGTATTTTAAAGTATCGTGACAATATTATATCGTGACTTAAGTATTGTGATAATATCGTATCGTTACTGAAGTATCGTGATAATGTGGTATCGTGACTTAAAATAACAGAAATAGATATAAGATTCAATGGCAGATTAATCCTTTAGTTAATAGATGATGGCCTAAATAATACATCAAACTTTAATCAAAGTCCATGCGCTTATTAAGTGTTGTTAGTTAGTTGGAAGAAAGTCATTAGCTGTCAGTGAGACTTAACAGCGTCTACACTAATATGTTTGAGAACACCTTGTTTACTGTCCGGGAGGCAGGAGTCAGTGTCGTGATCCGAGGCCGGCCTCTAAGCTGAGAGAGCATGCTCTCTATTCAGGAACTGTCCGCTGGCGCAAAGCCAGGACCGCCCGGGGAGACCATTAAACACTAGTTCACATCAGATTTGGAAAAACGGCTTACCCCAGCGCTGGCTAACATGTAACGTTGCGATCTGATCTGAGGACACAGGTCGGCGGCTCTGCCCCGGAAAACAGGGACGGCCCAGACTTTGAAAAGGATTTAACAGTGCTTTATTTGTAGCCCCGGGCTTAGTAAACCCCGAGCTTAGTGTTAACGTCTCAAAACAATCTGTTGTTAAAATTGACTCGTTCACTCGTCTTGACTTTCCCTTGACAAATGTAAGGCAGCTGCTAGGGCTGCACAATTAATCGAATTTTAATCGCGATCACGATTTTGGCTGCCACAATTAAATGAGCATGATCGTCGGCGATATTGACGTTTAAAATGCGTGCTCTGCTACATATCAAATCAAGCGCTTCCTCAACTAACAGTCAGCCGACCACCAGGGGGAGAACGAGATGGGAGGTGTCATGCGCGCACCCTGCAGCGGCAGCCTCACAAAAGTTCTGTCTGCAGTCGACTCCGGTATTAGTAGAAGAGTAGAGAGACAGACAACAGAGCAGAGAGCAGACGGTCACGGGTGTCGTGTGAAAGGTAAATAAAATGTCAGGAGCAGAAGGCGAGGAGCTAGTCCCTCGAAAAGGATCATCATCAGTTGTCTGGAAGTTTTTTGGATTTAGGGCAAGTGATGTTAACCAAGAACAAAATCATACGCACAGAGTGCGTTAGAGTTGTGTCTGCGCCGCATAGCAATACAACTAACTTGTTCAACCACCTGAAAAATCACCACAAACCACAGTACGACGAATGCATTAAGGCCAAAGTTAACGTTACCTCGCTGAATCTCCGTCCATGTCCATTTAATTTTGGGTAAAAAGTGTTTTATTGTTTTAGTGTATTTTATTTATATTTTCCTTCTACGAGATGCACTGTGATAAGGACCAGTCTGCTGCAAAGATTTGTACATTAGCCAGAATGTAGCACAACAATGGAAGTGGAAGCAGTGTTCTTGTTCATTTAAACGTGAAAGTGCAATAAAAAGATGTTGTCCCTAAAATTAATGAATAATCGTGATAAATAATCGTGATCTCAATATTGATCAAAATAATCGTGGTTATGATTTTGACCATAATCGTGCAGCCCTAGCAGCTGCAGGTGTCCCCGTGATCGTGCGCAGCATTCGGTTTCAACTGCATTTTGTTTTGCATTCCTGCGTCGCACAATGACAAACCTTGCCTTTCACGTTGGGGAGGCGTAGAGAGGAGATCAAGGTCGTGATAACAGAAGCGGTCGAGGCGGCCACTGATTCAAGACTGATAACGCCCAGCGACACGGGCCACCACAGGGACAAACCAAAAGGCATATCTACTCAAGTCATCGTTTACACATTTTGCCTCAGAATCAAGATCTACCCTACCTACATCAGGGTAACTAGTGATGACATACGACACACAAAGATTCTGGAGTCTATTCACCGAAGAGATTAATTCATTTATTAAAGCTATTATCCTGTTTTGATTTTGAGTGAGTCACAAAGACGAGTCACCAATATTCCTCTCCGTTAAAGGGACAGTCTGGTTGTTCTGAAGCGGGGTTGTATGAGGTACTCAGTGCATCACCTACATTAGATAAGAGACAGGAGCAGAGCAATGTACTGCTGGGGGGGGGGGTCTTTCTCCGAACCAAAACCTACGGCTAAAAGCTGTACATGCTGTTTGAACAAGCTGGCGACTACGTCCCGCACGCACAACGCGGGAACGAGAGGCGATAGGAAGAGATTTTAAAAAGCGCACGGATGAAAACAAGAGTGAGGGACACTTGGAAATACGAGGCGAAGAGCAGAGAGAAGTTTAAAAGAGGTCAGACAGCGCTGACGGGGGAACTGTTGGCTAGCATGTCAGTGAGAGGAGAGCAAAGACAAATAGAGGAGAGAGGGGAAGATGGAGGGATGGTATGATGGCCGAGCAGGAGGAGGAGGAGGAGGAGGAGGGTCGCCTCTCTTTATTTCTCTGTGAGTCTCTCTCTCTGCTCTATGTAAACAGAGCAGGCCAGTGGAGGGGATTTGAATCTCCTCCATAGTGGAATGTCTGGTATGGCTACTAAAGCAGGGGGAGGGGAGAAGTGTGTGTGTGTGTGTGTGTGTGTGTGTGTGTGTGTGTGTGTGTGTGTGTGTGTGTGTGTGTGTGTGTGTGTGTGTGTGTGTGTGTGTGTGTGTGTGTGTGTGTGTGTGTGTGTGTGTGTGTGTGTGTGTGTGTGTGTGTGTGTGTGTGTGTGTGTGTGTGTGTGTGTGTGTGTGTGTGTGTGTGTGTGTGTGTGTGTGTGTGTGTGTGTGTGTGTGTGTGTGTGTGTGTGTGTGTGTTAGGTTAGGAGTTGTGGCTGGTATCTTAATCTGAAGGGTCACCTTAAAATGGGTCGCGGTCCGTCTTTGCCTTGTCTCTTAACAAAGATAACAAACACTTTGACAAGATGAGCCCGCACACAGAATAAGCAGCGGGATGTTATGGTTTACTCACCACACAGCTGCTGGTGTGCAGCCCACTTGAACCAGGGTTACTGTCGTGAACTAAAAACTGAAACCAAAAGGAAAAATAATAAAATAAGCAGTGAAAATGTATTAAAACTCAACAATATAAACTTTATTACAATCGTCATAAACATAACACATTCTAAGTGGGTTACGGAGCAACGTTGGGTTCAGTGATCTCGCTAAAGGACACTTTGACATGCGGACAAGAGGAGCCAGGGATCTAACTGTTAACCTCGTGATCAAAGGCAAGGCCACTTTATTTATTTAGTTCATTTCAGCAACAAGGCAACTCAAAGCGCTTCACATAAAACTCTAAAACACAGAGTGCAAAAGAAACACATTCAGGTGAATACAATTTAAAAAAAAAATAAAAAATACAAACAAGCTGAAATAGATTAAGTGTAAAACTGTGCAGTGTAAGAAGGGATTTAATAAAAGGCATGGGCAAACAGAAAAAAGAACAACCCGCTCTACCCACTGAGACAGAGCCGCCCCGAAACAAACTGAAACTACTGAAAACATTCAAACTAAACCTTTCTGAAAAGCTGAAATTAACTTTAGATGAGCAAATTGACTAAAACTGAGCTAAAATGAAATCAAAAAAGTCAAAACTAAACTGAAATGTAAAAGTGAATTGAAAATGTCTGCCATGACCTTGTCTTGACCTGACATGAGTAGCAGTAGGATTTACCGAACACAAATAATTTCATTTAAAAAGGTTTAATCCAACCGCTGTAGTTAATTTGACTGTGTCGATGGCAACGTATTCCCTAACCAGACCCACTCGGCCGTAACCTTGATTCCCACCTCACAGAAGCAATACGTGATTAAGAGATTAGAGTTGGGATTGGATTAGAGTTTAATGATGCAACATGGTATTGAGTACAAACAACATATTCCATACAGTAATGGTTTTTAGAAAAATGGCACCCAGCAAACGTGAAGCGCAACATAAATGATTTCAACAAAGATGAAGCGTTCTTTAAAAAGTCTTGTCTGGCATACAACGTTTGACTCGTCCAGCTGTGGTATCAAACGTAGGCAGTAGTGCTTCAGGCCTCTCTGAGATCCAATTTTTTAAAGAACTTTCCACAGGGACTAGGAACATTTTGAAGAACTCATTGTGGGCGCTGGATCGAGGGTTATTACTTTTTGAACTTGCGGGGCTGGATTTGCTGGGATGACCGTTAACTGATTGGTGAAACACACACACAACACACACACACAGCGCCGCTGGTTCAACTCCTGTACCGCTTCATTCATAAAACAAGGAAGTACTCTTGTATCAATTTCTCTTTGTTTGAAAAGTAGTGCCAGCTAAAATTACCAGGAACTTCTTGGCGTCTTTTGTATCAAAAGGGAGTGTGTCCTTCACCATCGCCTAACAAATCATATTGTTTGTACTGTCTGCACGAAGACAATGTGGATTGCACTACATATTTTGGGTGGTCCTAGGAATTGTATACAATACAAGTACTTTTTTTTATTTTTCACTATGCTTGCAACATTCAAAACAAATACGATAAGTTCCAAAGAAGGTTGTCATTACAAAGGTTACAGACAAAACTGAACACAGAAATCAAACATTTTCATGCTTCGGAGCTCATTATGCCACCTTCTGTGTACATCAATGTTTCCATTTCTGTTCAACAGAATTGATTTTGTCACATTTTTGTGTGAGACACAACTTTTAAACTATTCATTACATCATTGTAGCTTACCATTTACCATATGACATAACTCTCAGCAAGAAAAGCAAGTTAACCTGTTCCCCAAAATGTCAAAGTATTCCTTTAACCACCGTGACCGAACCAGTTGAAACTGAGACTGTTGGTACGGAGCTGTGTTGGTCCTGGTTGGTCCAGGGCTTGATAGCCTGTGCCTGTACCAGAGTTGCAGAAACAAGTGGTTCTGGATACCACTGAAGAGCTGTTCCTTTGAGCCAGCTCGCTGGGAAACAACAGGTTCCTTTTTAAATTAGATTATGTCTGATACAGCTGATGGCACAAACATGGCAGTTGGTGTTGAAAACATACTCAAACCCTGAATCATATTTGACATTAACCACGATGGATTAAAAATCTTATGAAGTATCATCTGGGCTACGTAGTGGTCGACTCTGACGCAAAACGTCTGCTAATTTTGTTCTGTTTTTCGGCTCCTTTCGCAACTTGTGCAAAGTTTTGTTTTTGGGTTGCATTACACATCTTTACAAAAGAGCTAAATGTGAGTGTTGATGCTGTCGTCTATGACTGATGGCTAGCTCACCTGCATCCGCTCAGCGACCCCTTAAACATTTGGCGCAGTTTAAAAAATATTCACTTCCAATAAATGAATGCAATATTTAAATATTCCCAATCTAATACAAACCAGAGTGATGTTGATGTCTGAACACGATGTTTCCCTCCCGCAGCCATAGAGACTGAGAGCACGAGTTCGGGAGAGGACCTCCTCGTCCCCAGCCCGGCCTCGCCTCCACCTCCGCCCCGCATCTACAAGCCCTGCTTTGTTTGCCAGGACAAGTCCTCAGGATACCACTATGGAGTCAGTGCCTGCGAGGGTTGCAAGGTAAGCAGCCAAACACATGAGTGGGCTAAACTTACACTGACACAACACACTCCGGGTAACGGCTAACAACTATTTTGACATCTGACTTGCTTTGATTAATCGATTAATGATTGGACAAAAGTATTTCATTTGATTCAAAATTCAAAACTTATCCTTCGTCTTCTTGTAAAATTCTCCTTTACTACAATAAAGACATGCAGTCATGCACTGAGAAAAAACGGGAAGTATGTGACTAATATGAATTTGACCAGATATTGCTCAAGTTTCTGTTGTGAAGAAATAAAGGATTCTTTTTAGACCGTCTCTGACTGACGTCATGAAATATTCCAAAACCTCCATAACGTTACGTTGACACTCCACTGTCTCTCTGACCTCATTTCAGCTCGTTAGCGTTAGCTTTATCTGCCATCTTTTGGGTTCATTTTGCCAGACAATGACAATTGAAATTCAAGGCACAGGTCAAACTGGAGCAACAAAATATTTGTCTTTTTGCCATTGACTACTGTACATATTTTTTGGGGACACCGGAAGGGGCGGGACTTAGCCTGCCCGTAGGTATATTTTAAACCGGGCTTCACCGTGACAAATTTTACGATGAGGGTTGCTACATTGCTTTGTGACACACTTTTAGGAAAAAGTCACAGACTGCGGGAATGTTTTACTGAAACAAAGTTGCGTGTGATCGGAAAACAGCCACCACTAGTACATTTTAGCCGTTGGCGGTTTCGTTGTCAGTTCGCCATTTTTTCACTCCAGAAATAAAGCAGACGGCATCATTTCCTGTTATTCATCGCTAGAGCTACACAAGGCCGACTCGCTGCCCCCCCACACCATTTGTAGACGTTGCCACAACACATGCCGCGCTAGTTGTGAAACGCGTGTCGGCCGCACCTAGAAAAACCTTGAATGAAAAATAGTTACGTGAGACTACTGAGTATTTGCATAATGTGTAAGCGGAGAGGTTGCGACCTTTGCGCCTCCCTTGGGATCTGTAAGCCTCTTTGCCTCATCTAATCCCACAAGCACACTTACACAAATAATCTGTGGATGCAATTAGTATCTGCTTTGATATCTGTGTGTGGGCTTTTGTGCGCTTGTGGTCATTTCCTTTTATAACACGCACTGACCTGCTTACCAGCTGCCCGGCAACATTAAAATGTGTTTGCAGCAGTGATCATGAAAAGTGCCAGTTTTGGTTGTGACACCAAAGGTCGCTCCTGTTTTTATTGCACCTCCAAATGTTCTGTCCGGTCATTGCCTCCATTGTTTTTTTTCTTCTCTCCGCGTCAGGGTTTCTTTCGGAGGAGCATCCAGAAGAACATGGTGTACACGTGTCACCGAGACAAAGTGTGTGTCATAAACAAGGTGACGAGGAACCGGTGTCAGTCCTGTCGGCTGCAGAAATGCCTCGAAGTCGGCATGTCCAAGGAGTGTGAGTACAGTGATGTGGATGCGGTACCATATTTTTTTTTTTTTTTTCAAATCAAAAACACAGATTTTTCACCTGTAGTGCTATTTATCGATCTAGAGTGTTTTTCTGTGAGGTAACTCTGGCCGTAGAGCTTTCTGTCTTCTCTCCAATATAATGGGATTATATGGTTCGTGGTGCTCAATGCGAAATAAAAAAAACAAATACAAAAAAAAACATTTGAAAAGCTCAACAGCTATGTCTCTTTCTGGAAATCTTCCTCGCAACAAGGTCTGTGGATTACCTGGAGTATCCGGGTCATGATTATTTAACACATCTCTACGCCTCCAAAACTCTGCCACTCGCACCAAAACAAGGTTGATCGATAAATAGCACTACAGGCAGGAGATAATATATTTAGAATTTCAGGGGTGAACTGTCCCTTTAATTGTTGTTGTCATGCACTAATAAAGCAGAACATAGTGCACTGAGTGACTTCAAGCAGGCAGCACAGTGTTTAAACCTTGATATTTGTCTCCCTCTGGTGGCCTTTCTCAGCTGATACATGCCCCACAAAACCACCAGCATTAACTCATAATAACCAGCGTCTTGCATCACTATACATCATCTGTGTTTTATAATCTTAAAGGAGTAATCCAGAGATTTACTGTCGGGCTTCTATGTATACTTTGTGGATTATTTTTCCATACACTTGCAGGGTTACAAAAAAGAATGGGCAATTGATGCACTATATATTAAATCGCTCCAAGCTCCAAAAATTCTTCTTTTCTCATAAAGTAATCTCTTTTCATTAGACCCTCACTGCCTAGGATTCACAAGAAGCTGAAGGCTGGTGAGAAGCATATATAAACACGACAGGAGAGCTTCCAAAGAGCCGCGTCACTCTACCCGATTTCATTTTGTGAATTCTCTGCTTTAACTTCCGAGCTAAATCTTCCGATCTTTCCCCACTCCCACCGTCCAGTGGTGCGAAACGACAGGATGAAGAAGAAGAAGGAGGAGAAGCGGCAGGGGGAGACGGAGATCTACGTCCTGTCGGCAGACACGGAGCAGATGATTGAAGGAGTCCGCCGGGCCCACCAGGACACCTTTCCCTCCCTGGGTCAGCTGGGAAAATACACCACGGTACACACAGCGACACCAACACGCTTACTTTAATAAAGAAATGCAGAAAGATCGTCTTAAAGTTACTGTGAGGAACTTTTAACTGGCTATGAAACCATCTCAATGTAATACTGATTTACTGAGTCTCTCTGCCTTGTATCCCCTACCTGACCCTGAACCTGCAGAGCAACAGCTCGGAGCACCGTGTCGCTCTGGACGTCAGCCTCTGGGACAAGTTCAGCGAGTTGTCCACCAAGTGCATCATCAAGACGGTGGAGTTCGCCAAGCAGCTCCCCGGTTTCACCACGCTAACCATCGCCGACCAGATCACTCTGCTCAAATCCGCCTGCCTCGACATACTGGTGAGTTCTCTTTGTCACACGGAACGATACCGAAGCGAAGAGAAATGTACAGCTGTGCTACAGCGGGAATTTATCTCATGTTTCAGATTCTGAGGATCTGCACCCGCTACACCCCAGACAAGGACACCATGACCTTCTCCGACGGTCTGACCCTGAACCGCACACAGATGCACAACGCCGGGTTCGGACCTCTCACCGACCTGGTGTTCTCCTTCGCCAACCAGCTGCTGCCGCTGGAGATGGACGACGCAGAGACGGGGTTGCTCAGCGCCATCTGCCTGCTCTGTGGAGGTACTGCACCTGGGTTTTCTGAGGAATATGAAATCAAATAATGAATGATAGAAAATCGTGAGGGAGTTGCTTTGGTGTTTAGTGCTGTGGTGGGAAAATAAACGTGTAAGGACAGGAATTATTTTAGTCTCAGAGAGATGATATCTGTACAGATTCATGTTCTGTGTTCCTACTGATATATTTAATGTGTTTTCTGTGTGTGTGTGTGTGTGTGTGTGTGTGTGTGTGTGTGTGTGTGTGTGTGTGTGTGTGTGTGTGTGTGTGTGTGTGTGTGTGTGTGTGCGCGTGCGCAGACCGTCAGGATCTGGAGGAGTCGGACAAGGTGGATGTCCTTCAGGAGCCGATGCTTGAAGCCTTGAAGGTTTGAAAACATACTCATTATTATTATTATTATTATTATTATTATTATTATTATTATTATTATTATTATTATTATTAGAGACGCACCGACCGATTGGCTGCATTGTGCGGTTTTCAGTCTCTACAGTTACACTCGTGTGCCGCATGAGTGGCACAGACCGTAACGTCAAAGCCACACACACACACACACACACGTCATCGGTGTGGAAGTTCTTCACAATTCGCCACAACTGCAAGTCCAAAATAGGCCGTGGAGGAACAGCCTTAAAACATCTGGAACAGTTAACTTATTATACCTTTTATACATAGGTATTATACTTCTTATAATATATATCATTACACTTGTGATATTGTTATTCATTCCCATCAGGCTGCTCACAGTAATCACAGTGAACGGCTCGTCTGCTGACAGCACAAAGTCTCTCCCTAACACAGTCCGGCTTATAACGGAGCACTAACGGAGAACTGCTAACGGAGGTCGCATTGACTTGCATTATGATGCGTTCAAGCTCGACTCACTAAATATTCGTGTTGGGCGTAAGAAAAAGTATAACTGTATCATGATGTGTTCAAATGTAATCTTGTAAAATGTTGGTTTTTTTGGCGAGAAACTTTAATAAATCCAGTTGTTTAAAGGATGAGGCAATAAATAATAGATATTAGAGAGGGAACTATAAACTGTTTAACTTCCTAACACTGGCTCTAAGCTGCTTATAATATATTTATTAAAGCTAGTTTTAAATACAAATACAATTATTTATCATTTACTAATAATTTGAGCTGTGTTTTTATGAAAATAATTACTATAGATGACAATAAACAAAAATATTTACACGGACTCGGGATGGTTGAAAATATGTTTGTGACAATGTTAAAAAAAAGTCTGTCTGAAAAATGATATCTCTGAGAAAAAAAATAAGTTCCTTATTGTCAACAGATATTATGAAAAGACACACTGTTCTTACTTTAGGTGTGTATCTTTAAAAGTACATTTGTTTTAGTTTCATAATACAGGGCTTGAAAAGGATTAGTAATACAGCTCCCTGTAGTTTTAAAGCAAACGCAACAGGGGGGTGTATGTGTGATTGGGTCTAAATAAACTACAGTGTGTGTGTGTGTTCATGGTATTAAAAGAACAAACATGTCACCCGGGGCAACAGTGTGGCTCACTGATGTGTTTTTAGTCGTGTTTGGACAGCCATGGAGCTCCAAGGCGTAGAAGAAACAGATGTGTCAGCGTTTGGATTAACACACAGTTTATTGTTGGTTTTGTTCTTTTCATAGGATTAGTTGGCATTAAAAGAGTTCACCAGATTTAACCTTTCAAAGGATGAATTTAAGGATTTAAGATCATTTTTAAAATGATCACCATATGGAGCAGAATTAAATAAGAACACAACAGATACATAGTTATATGTATTTGTTTTTTCCACTGTGTTTATTCAGCAGTGTCGTGGCAGGCATGAGAATACTGTGAGTGAGACATTAAGCAACAGTCAAAAGTCTGATCCTCCAGTAAAACACACACATCATTTATCCAAATGATGAATTCTTACACTCAAGCATCAGTGGTTAATGGTATGATAAAATAGCTGCTTTACCAAGTATATATATTTATTTATATTCATACATACTAACAAATACTTTTCCTCCATGTCTTCGTGTGTCGGCACAGCTCTACGTGAGGAGGAGGAGGCCTGAGAAACCCTGCATGTTCCCCAAGATACTGATGAAGATTACTGACCTCAGGAGCATCAGTGTGAAGGGTGAGACACACAAATTACTTGGGCGGAGCTACAGGCACGGGTAACGTGGTTAGACAGTTCGCTGCCTACAGTGTGATATATTTCCGGGTAACAGCAACTTTTAGGTAGCAAACAAACAGCGACCTTTCAGCCGGGAGGCCGCTGTTCATTTCCCGTGTGAAACGAGAAATCAACGTTGATTTATTTGTCACGTAACTTGCGTAATGTAGTAACACCACTTCCGTGGTAACCCAAACAGCAATCTTTTCCCAAACAGAACTAAGTAGTTTTGTTGCCTAAAACTATCGTTTCCTAACCCTAACTCAGTATTTCATGATCATTTCCTAAACCTAACTCAGTATTTCACGATCGTTTCCTAAACCTAACTCAGTATTTCACGATCGTTTCCTAAACCTAACTCAGTATTTCACGATCGTTTCCTAAACCTAACTCAGTATTTCACGATCGTTTCCTAAACCTAACTCAGTATTTCACGATCGTTTCCTAAACCTAACTCAGTATTTCACGATCTTTTCCTAAACCTAACTCAGTATTTCACGATCTTTTCCTAAACCTAACTAAATAGTTTTGTTGCCTAAACCTAACTGAGTTTCCTGTGAAGACAGAAGTTTATTTTGAAAAGACAGTATACATTAACGAGCGGACATTGACACGTGTTGCCAGACTTTCTTAGGAAAACGCATGAGAAACGAGGAGGAGCATAAGACATAAAGCCCCAGTTCCACCGAAAGCCGGATATACTACGGATGTCCCCGGATCAGATCCGGGGTCATCCGGGAGTGGAACCGTAGTGAAACCGTAGTCAGTCTGGGACGTTCCGTGATGAACCGTAGTAAAACCGTTGCCATCCGTGCTGAACTGTGGCCATCTGCGGCCATCCCTGCCCATCCGTGGCGTATCCGGGAAGACGAGCGGCTCGTCGGACGTACAACTAACATCCGGGGACATCCGGGAATGGAGAGGGGGGCGGAGTTGATCGTAGCGCATCCGGGAAGAAACGTAGTAGGACCGGGATGAACCGTAGCGTAACCATAGTAAGACCGGGATGAACCGTAGCATGACCGTAGTATAACCGTGTTAATCCGGGATGAAACGGGAGCTAGTTGACACCCCGGAGCACCCCGGATGGGTTTAATTTTCGGCGTGTTGTTGCCGTCTGAGGAAGATTCTTCTTCTCTTTTCTTTTCTTTTCTTCTTCTGCTGCTGCAGCAGCAGCTTTCTTCTTTGCAGCAGTCATCGCCTTCTTCTTGGGTTTAATTTTCGGCATGTTGTTGTCCTTTCAAATATTTTCGGAAGAGTGATTTTGTCTCAGAACTATTCATACCCTGACGCTTCATCCGGGACGCATCCGTGACGCATCCGGGCCGTGTCTGTGGTGTATCCGTAGTTGAACCGTGGTCAAACCGTGCTTATCCGTGGTCAAACCGTGGCCATCCGGGATGAACCAGGCTTGAACAGGGGTGATCCGTGGCGGAACCGTAGTAGAACCGTAGTAGAACCGGGAAACATGTCAAATGTGTTGTCATCCGGGACGATTTCCTTCCCGGATCACCCCGGTTCACCGCGGATCACCCCGGTTCTCACCTCTTTTTATCCGACGTGATCCGGGGACATCCGTAGTATATCCGGCTTTCGGTGGAACTGGGGCTTAATATAAACCATCGTATGAGGATACGTTGCACCACACCAGGTTCCCCACATGACAACTTGTTCTCTCATCCTGAACTTTTCTCCCACAGGAGCGGAGCGAGTGATCACGCTGAAAATGGAAATACCCGGCTCCATGCCTCCTCTCATCCAGGAAATGCTGGAGAACTCTGAGGGACTGGAGGGAGGGAAAGGAGGAGGAGGAGGAGGAGGAAAAGGTTGCGGTGGAGGCAAAGAAGAGAACGAAACGGAGCCCGGAAGCCGCCATCCCAGTCCGTCGCCCGAATCGGTTTCCTCCCCGCGCCGGAGCCCCACGCCCCGCTCCCCCTCTTCCCCCTCCCCCTCCACCTGAAGCTTGGCGTGAGGTTGAATGAAAGCTGTTCAACTCTGCTGAGAGGACCGGCTTTCTTTTCAGACACCATGGTTTTATACATTAAATGCAGAAAAAATAAACAGCATTTCCAAATGCCTAAAAGGTTAACTATACGCCGACCGTGTGAACCTAAAGGAAGGATTGCAGAGAGACTGAAATGTGGACGGACTGATGATGAGGATTCCCTCTTCAATCACGCATTCACTCCCTCATGAAAAGTCATGTATAGTTTGCAGAATCACTGTGTTATATATATATATTGTATATACAAAAAAAGAGGACTGAAAGAAATTATCGGAGGGAGGCGGACTTATACAAGAAGTTATTTTCCTAAATGTACATGTGTATATACTGTATTTCCCCAATACAACTGTAAAGAGTTCTTCCTTCATCCTCTCCCTCCACCCCCCCCAAACTTCAGCTTTCGATGCCCTCACAGAAACATCAGGGAATAATAGTAACCCTTGACGTAATTGTACTCCACTGGAATCAGTAAAATCGACATTTATCAAAGACTCTTTACACTCTCAAGACAAATGCGTTACTTGGCATCGTCATCTGTAAGTAAAGACGTGTTTAGTTTGTCTTCAGATGTAGCTTGAGCAACTCGAGTGACTTCACTGTGAAACATCAGGCATTTAGATTTTAAAGTAATGCAAAGTCTGCTCGGCGGCGGCCAACATGCGATAGCGGGAATACAAACGGCAATCGCAAGAGTTTACCCATCGGTTAACAACCCCCCCCCCCGCCGTGGCGCCAGAGCTGCTGAGCTCTGCAGGATTACAGGTGAATTAAGGTAACTTGGAAAATCTCCTGATCAGCGACGACCGGTGCTGCCTACACATGTACACGCTGTGTTTTTGTTTTTTCGTGGTGCACACTGTCGTAGTCTGCTCACACAGTGCCATTGTCTCACCACAACATCCATCACTCCACCACTCTCGTCGGGTACTAATCTCCGTTTTCAGTGTTGTCCTCTTTGATGTACGGTGCAGTAAAAACTCATTGGAAAGTATGAAAAACACAGGGAGTTCAATAAAGAAGTGGGTTTTCTTCTTCTGTCGCGAAGAAAGGAAAAACTGTGTTCACTGTGAAATACCATGTCGTTTTTTGATATTCACATTATCAGGTTAAAATGTCCAGAAAAAACTGCAAAAACTCAAGATTCTTTTAAATCGTACGGATTTTTTAATTTACACACACGAGCAGCAGAAATAAGCAATCCTTTGGATATGGTTTGCAAACATTTGCCTGTTTACACATCAAGCACACAGAAAGCAACATAAGCATTCACTTGAGGTGGTTTTGCTAGTTGCTAACATTAGCTGTCTGACATTTTTTGTTGGAAAGGTAGTGTACAGACAGACTCCAAAGATCGTATCACTAATACATTTCTAATGAAAGTCTGCGGAAGTGAGGGCAGGGAAAAGGTTGTGGTTTTGGTTCGGGTAAACAAACAGGACTTTCACCCAGGAGTCCACTGTTTGTGTCGCGTGTGAAACCGTAAGTCAACATTCACTTATTTTTGTTAACATCTGTATCTTAATAACATAACGTAGGTTTGTTAGTTTTTTTACTAAACCTCACCAAGTGATTTTTTTACGAGTTTGATTGGTTTTGTTTAGATTTTATTTATTTTGCACAATTCAAACAATACAATTTAAAATAAACAAACCTAACAGAGATAAATGAATATCACAGTGCAGGAAAAGGCAGAAAGCCAACTGGGCTTATTTGAAGCCTCCACCTATATAATATTAAAATTTAACAATTAATTAATAATTAATTAACTTATTAATTTTAAGCAAAATTATTTATTTTTTTCCTAAAATAATATGTTATACATAACACTATTTGCTTTAGTTTTACAAAATGAGCAGGGATATACAGCACATCATTTCCAGCTACCTGCTTAGGAAATACAGTCGCAACTCGAGATAAGAGTTTAAAATCTTTCTTTTATCGAGCAGTGGACGATTAAATTTGAGCCTTCAGAACCGCATCATTGCCAGATTTTAGAAACGTATATCTCCTCCCAATCTCTCGGTTATCGAGTATTCCACAATGTTTAACCATGACTTATACATCCACAAAACAAGCCTAAAAATGAAGAAAATCTGAAACCACTGCATGTCATCCATATGATGAAAGAACACAGATATACATACATATATATACATATATATATATATATATATATATATATACATACATATATATATATATATACATACATATATATATATATACATACATATATATATATATATATATATATACATACATATATATTATATACATATATATACATACATATATATTATATACATATATATACATACATATATATTATATACATATATATACATACATATATATTATATACATATATATATATATATATACATATATATATATACATATATATATTATACATATATACATATATATATTATACATATATATATACATATATATATATACATATATAATATACATATATATATATATAATATATATATACATACATATATATATTATATACATATAATATACATATATACACACACACAATGTTTTATTAATTATTTTGAACTTTTGCAAAAATAAGTAGTTTATTTAAACAAAGATGATGATAGTAAACCCCAAATCAACTAAGAAAACAATGGGATGTGGTTATCAGTTCAATCAGCAGCGTGGGTGTGTGTCTGCATTCGTGCTGTGGTGTGAGGAAAAGATGAACACAATAATGTTTGTGCGAGGACAGACTTGCGTCCAGAAATGCAGCGCGTTAAAACAGGAGAGCACCGGGCTCCAACTCAGGAGATCAACACATCCAGGTACCTGTTGCATTTAAGAAACAAACACATATGCAAATAAACAAGCCAGGGGACCGTCACACCCCTCTCCATGAGAATGGGGTCAACAACGTGTCAGATAGTAAGACTGTAAAAAGAGTGACTACCAGATTCGTCTCAGGTTGGGACACTGCAACTACTTAAGAAAGGTTAGCAGGTTGTGGTCAATGTAAAACACTGGTGTACCACTACCACCAACATACACATCAAAATGTTTTAAAGCCAGGATTAGCACCAGTGCTTTTTCAAAACCTAATAATTTGACTGACATGTGTTTTTTGAGAAGAAATCTCCAGGCCATCTGCTTCCACCTATGTGGCATCCACATCGATTTTAAACAGCCTGTCAAAGCTGCCAGAACCGGAGAAGAGCAGAGGAGTGTTTTTACATGTTCAGAAGCTTTTTGACAGCTCTGGGACCAGACAAATTCAGCCTTACCCCTAAGCAAATCAGTGAAAGGTTTCTACAAAAAATCCTACGATAGGCCAAGAAAATGTATCAACACTTTTTTCTTTGTTGCAACTGGATACTGCTCTATGGCCTGAACTTTTGCACTGAATGGCGCACTTTGCCTTGCCTGATCACCCGGCCGAAGTAGGTCACGCAAAACTCACACTTTGCAAGGTTTAGCATGAGCCTTGCCCCGCCAAATGGGTGATCAGTTCCCGGATACGCTCCAAGTGGGTTTCCCATGTGTCAGAGTAAACCACTACATCATCTAAGTAAACTGCACACCCTTGCAAGTCACCAATAACACTGTTCTTAAGGCATTGGAACCCAGCTGGTGCATTCCGAAGCCCAAAAGGCATCCCGGTGAGTAGAGACCAGTTGGTGTTATAAAAGCGTCTATCTCACGCGCTCGCTGGGACGACGAAACCTCACAATATCCTTTTAGAGGATCAAATTTGCTGAGCCCACCGGATCTATACCGTCATCGATCCTCGGAAGTGGGAGGGAATCAGGCTTAGTGACATCATTCACTTCACGAAGGTCAGAGCAAAACAGTGGCATGTTATCAGCCTTTGGAACAAGCAAGCAAGGTGAGGACCAAATGAAAGATCAAGGCTCTGCAATACCTGTTTCCAGCATTTAATTTAACTCTGCTAATTGGCTTAGCATCTCCAACATCAATATCGTGCACAATTAAGTGGGTGCAACTAGGCACATCACCAAACAAACACTGGTAACTCAAATCAACTGAACCAGCTTTGCATGGCGTGACTCAGACCAACATCTATATTGATGAAAGTTTCAGAGTTCGGCCCAATAACAGAACTTCATCTGGAGTACATCATGAATCTTCCTCACATCCAAACAGGTTCAACAGACTCAACCAGCAGTGGACTAACTACATAAACTGCATGATTGTGACCAATTTCTGGCTGCGTACAGAAAGAGGGTGGCTCAGAGGTGTGCGCAGAACATGGTTTGAGTAAGTTTACATGAAAAAGCTGAGTTGGCTTCCTGCGCTGAAGAGTTGAAATGACATAATTCTGCTCCGAGATTTGTTTTAACACCGTGTGTAGACCTGTAAACTTTGCCTGAAAAGGTGAACCAACAATAGGGAGGAAGTCAACCACCGGAGTGCCCTGCATCTCCAACATGTCATATAAGTGTTTCATCTTGACCCGAGCTGTGGCCAGAATTTCCAGTGCCAGTTCTCCAGTTGTGTAAAGCCTTTTGTCGAAAACTGTAACCGTACTCAATCAAGTTTTTAGCAAGTTCTGAATCCTTCCAGTTACCAGCAAATGTAGCGAAGGGACTTCTGACTTACGGTGTGCGCAAACACAAGTTAATTTGAGCTCAACCTTGTGCTCTCTTGTGTTGTCTCTCTAGCTGCAAGCATTAGGTCACGGGGTGTGGTGGCAGACCCAAATGCAGACACCAGGGGGTAAGGGACTGAAAGGGTTTTATTCCAGGAGGACAAAAGGGAAAAATGTAGTGGAGCAGTGGGGGACCGAGGACGAGAGGGCGAGGGTGGGGAACCGACCAGAACAAGGCAGGGCAGGCAGACTGGGGAGCCGGAGGGGATGATCCAAAGTGCGGGCACAGGAAGACAAGGTAAGTACAGTTAAAGAGAAAACAGTTGGATAAACTCAGAATCTAATAATACTGAGCGGCCGAGAACAAGCAAGATACAGGTTGCATCAACGACCTGGCAAAGAGTGAATGTAAAACCGGGGTAGATAAACTGTTGAGTAGATGGGTTGATGGAAAGCAGCTGGGTAGACTGGGCAGGTGAGGTGAATGAATTGAAATCAGGAGGGAGCCGGGAGGAGATCAGATCGGAGCCACGCCCACACCACGCACACACACGCACACACACACACACGTAACCAGGGAAAACCCTCTTCCCAGTCTTTACCCAGCCCCATGCAGTAAGCGCGCAGGAGATCCATGAATGTTTGGAAGCGTTCCAACGCACCCTGACTCTGAGTATGGTGAGCTGAGGCCCGAGGAAAACACGTGGGAAGAAAAGTTTGAGTCTTGGTCGAACTGAATGACTTTCGAAATGCCGACTACGGAAATGAACTTGGATAGTGCTCTCACTACATGACAGTCAGAAGGTAAGTATAACTGGCTTTGAGTAAGGCAAAGGACCCACACAATCAATTGGCACAGCTTCTATTGTCTGGTTAGGTTTGTCTGTCAGCTGGCATATATGGCATGTTTTAATAAACACAGAGACAACTTTAATAAACACAGAGACTCATCATGAGTTACTTTTAACACTTACTGACGGAGTGTAACAGGCAAAACTATTTGGAAAACAGGATCCCCTCACCAACAGGGAATCCTGAAGAAAATAACCACAAGCACTGTCTAGCACCTCAATGTCAGGTCCAACCTGCTGAAACAGCTCCTTCAGAGAAGGATAAGCCTGGTGCTCTGCAACCAGATCACTGCGAGATATTGACACAGGAAAATTAGACAGAGGCAGGGACAATTTCCCCAGCAACATTGTCTTTATTTGACGGAGACACAGATTTTGAAATTGTCATTACGCAAGTTACTGCGCAGTGAATCGCGTTCATTTTCGTGTGATTCTGATCTCACCAGCGGCACAAGCATGCCCACAGGCAGAGGGTACATCTGCCCAAACACATGTGCCAACCAAATTGTTCTGGATGACAGAAATCCCCTATATCGGCAATCACTTTGTGCAATAGAACCAACAGAACATTTAAATCCATTCCACAAACGGGAGCAAAGATTCCTGTTTCATACTCCCTGGCTAAGAGCAGGACTTCAGCCTGAATGAAAGAGATGTGTTCCTTCAAATCGCCCCACTTCCTACCATGGACACGACACCTTTATGGATAAATGGCAGGTAGGGATCCAAACGGACAGGACCAGTATCTTTTACATGCAAGTAAAACCATCATGAGTGATGAGTTTAGGGAACGAACGTTCGAGAGTTCAGTCTTAAACTTAAACAGTGGGAGCAATAAACAGGAACAACACTTGCAGTTCATTTGTATTCTCCTTTATTCATTTTATTTTTTTATAATACATTGTAAGGCAACTACAAAAGAATATTTGAGAAATCAGTGCAACAATTACCAGATACTGTAACCCCATTTTTTAACCTCAAGTTATAATTAAAAGTCTTCATAAACATGTGAAAAGGAAAGGGTGTGTTTGGTTGCAGTAAGTGCGCATGAGATGACAAATGAAACAGTAACTACACCAGTGTGTTGATTCTGTTTAGGGAAAATAAAAGTGTGTGCCAAGGCAGAGATGTTGCAAAAGTTGACTTATTCCTTGCTGTGTGGGGAGCCAGTGGAGGCCTCGTGTTGCGCTCTCTACTCTGGTGAACGGTTAAATATCAGTCATATAGTATCTATAACCCTGTAATACCAAACATCCACTTAATCAATATGTTAGATATGCCATAGTTTGAACACTCACTGTTCATAACATGATAATATCATCAATAAATCATTTACAACATAATAAGCATCGCTGTGTCTGTACATACTGTCATATCCACCTGCGTTTAAGAAATACATATAAATAGATAAATGGATAGATTTGTTTTTTTATGTATTTATACCTGTAGATATAAGTCAAATGTTGGTTTTACCATGTACAGCTTCTTGTCCTCGTTTTAGCTGTATGTCTATTTCGTTGTATGTACATGGAGAGCAACAGGGGAAAAAAACATGCATGTGTTCACACTTGGCCAATAAATCAGATTCTGATTGCTGTTGCCATATTTTCCTTAAATTCACAGTAAAACACAGAATTTAAAGTGAGAAATATGTGCACGTACAAACAAGTGGATACAAAAATGTCCACACACGTGTAACAGTGTCTCTCTCTGAAAGAAGTGTGCCTTCTTCATCTCCTCCTCAGCAGTTCCAATTCAGGGAAGTTAAAAAATGAGATAATGTCAAAAAAAATTTAAAATAAGTGAATATACTTGGCGAAACCAGGCTAAGACATGACCACTTTGCAACAATTTATTCTGGGTCTGCAAAAAATACAAGATCCTGCTCACTCACAGTTTAACCCTTAACCCTAACTTACTACCATCAACTGCAAAATGTTGAATTTATTTAAGTCGTGTTGGTACGGCCAGGCACATGATTCTGTTTGCATATGTACCGACGTATGCTCGCACATACGTTGAGCTATCAATGTTTAAGAAAGGTTTAAGGTGTGCCATGTCTCGGCTGTCACAACAGGGTAAATGTGTGCTCTTTCAAAGCCGTTGAAGTCGGTGGATAAACAAATGGAATAAGCACCCATGTTGTCGATGAGAAGCCAGTCCCCCACATGCAGCTCAGGAATCCAGCAGCTGTCGGTTACTTTGTCAACGCTGTCGCAGGTTGGACCCCAGATAACAGACCGGTATCTCTGCTCACTGCTCTCAACAACCTGTGTACAACACAAACATTGAAATATAAAATCCACATCACACTGGTTATCTTTTCCTTTAAATCTTATCTCGTTTTGCAGTTTTCTCGGATCAGATTGGTGAATGACAGCCTTCAAGATGTTGTTCAACCAAAGACAAGTGTACGTAGTCCTCGTGACATCAGCCATTGGTTTGTTTTGAAGCCTTGAGTTTGGCGTTTTGGCAGTCGCCATTTTGGATTACATTCGTTGCCATCTTGGCTTTTTTTGCAACTCGTGAACAAAAGTGACCATGTTTTGACTACGGGGGAGTGACGAAGAGATGCCGTATACGGCTCTGGTAGCGACCTGAAAATCACAAGGTAGCCGCCCTAAAAAATACCCTGCTTGACTCTAAATGGACCATAATTTACGAAATGAACATCAATCATCAACATTGAAGAAGACTTGAAACTAAAGATTGAGACCATAAACTCATGTTTACAATGTTTTCTGAGGTAATAAATCGAGTGAGAAGTAGAGTCATTTTCTCATTGACTTCTATACAGCCAGACTTCTTTTTACAACCAGAGGAGTCGCCCCCTGATGGTCAGTGGAAAGAATGCAAGTTTCCGACACCTCCGCATTGGCTTCACTTTTCAGAAGCAGAGGTTGCTTCCACATCTTTTTTTAACAAACAATTCTTAGTTACTGTGTACGAAGATGATATCAGGTTGGGTCATTAATATACAACCAAGTATCCCAAGCAATTATGTTCGTATGGAACAATTCCACAACTCAAGATTTATGTCCAATGCCAGTGCTCAGTGCTAATGCATGCACTGAAGTAGTGTCCTCTTTAGGTGGACAATAAGCATGTGGAGGTTGCAGCCTGTCACAGACCTACAATTAATGTTTGCCTTTCTATCAACCATAACCACAATCTTTCCCTTGCCATAACAAAGTGTGTTACTTGCCTAACCACAGATTATTTATACAACCACAATGTTTAGCTTGCTCAGATACTGTGGAACGCGAGGATTTTAAATCATTGGCAATTGACATAAAAATCCTAATCTAGTGTTTTGAAAAATCGTCCAATATTGATGTTCTTATGTGGTGATGGGGTTGATATTTACTCTGTTAAGGTATGGTTCAACCTTGGAGTGGGCAGCATAATTGATAAGGCAATTCAGGGAGCCATACACTCCATCATTAATGTAGTACATCATTGTTCTGTCAGGGCAGTTGTCCTTACCATCTGAAAAAAAAAATAGAAGCAAAATAATTAAAGTCAATAAAATGGCAATAATGCAGGACTTTACAATGATGTTGAAAATAATAGAAAAATTATAATAAAAATGTTGCTTTTCTCTGTCCTTCCACCACATGCAACCAGGTATCTGTGGGTCTGCACAAAATTAGTATTCATAACCCTGCAAGTCACTGCACCCACTCTGAGGCTTAGCATGGATGTCTCCTGAAGATGCTTCTCGATGTAGTGGTGCATTGCCATGTGGTGCCATCAGACTCATCTGATAGCTGTCACCTAAACATTTTGTTTTGTTTTTCATCAAGATACATTTAAATACAATCACACATTGTATAATTCTGTGTTAATACTGAATACTCAACATTCAGAGCGATATATCTATACATTACCGTTATGTTCATCCATATCATCTGCGATTACTCTTTTGGCAATGACGTTCGCTGCAAGTGTGAAGGCTGATTCCACGTAGTAGCGGCCTGGTTCTGCAATAATCTGCACCCCACTGTCAGGCGGGAAGAATTCCTCCAGTGCTCCGTTAATAACTTCTGAAAACTAGGAGAGGAAATCATGATGGGTTAATAGCATATTTCACAGGTATTACACCTCTATTGACCTCCATTCACCTTCTATCTGATACTTTATTACAAAGTGACCTACAGTAACCATTATGGCTGGCATTACAGGCAACACAGGTAAGGTTTCTGCATGTGTTTCTATGAAGTACGAGCCATGTAATTGGATGGAAAAGCGGACACATATTGAGAAAATAGTTTACATAATTAACACTAACTAACACTGAATATTTTCTTTCTTTTACCTCTTCAAATGCGACTTGAAAGTCCTCTCTCCCAGAGAACCCTCCGCCAATATCCAAGAGACTCATCTGGAGGCCAAACAAATTCTGAAAAACACATCAGTACCACTGTCTAATAAGGCATGATTTATAAAGGCTTTACAAGTTTGAATGCACCGTCTAGGGGACTGCACATTGTTCTGACGGCCCATTATTAAGAAAAACCCAATAGTCCGAAAAGCCCATTTGTCCAAAGGCTGTTGTCCCAAAAACAAATGACCATTGTTTCTGAGGCCCACTGCCTATTGCAACAAACAGAAGCACATGGCTAATTATTACACAGAATGCCCATATCCTTTTTTCCTGCCATCAAAGGCATGACCCATTGTACTCTTCCTCTGATTACTCGTTGCCTTTGTTGGTTGGGTTGGTTAGGTTTAGGGTTAGAATATCAGATTTGCTCCACTGTCGCAGGATCCTAAATCTCCATCTGATGACCTGGATAAGCAGCTATCTTCTCAAAGCAGGTTAAGAACTGAGAGTAAATGTGAGAGTAAAAGGCCGCAGGGAAAGCTAATGACTGGGCCTGAGACTCTGATTGTTGGTGACTATGCTGTAAAAGATGTCAGAACACTGTGCAGCAAGAATACCAAAATACTCTGCTTTCCGAAAGATATGGTCTCTACCATGAGAGACAAAATCCTGGACATCGTGGCTGACCATCCCATGATGAAAAACATCATCGTGCATACAGGAAGCTGTGATATTGTGAAACAACAGTCTGAAGTTCTGAAGCGAGACTTTATTGATCTGTTAAACACAGTCAGCTCTGTCAAGGCTGAGGTGTTTATCAGTGGCCCTCTTCCACCAATCAGAGGAGGAGATGAAGGATTCAGCAGGCTGTTCGCACTGAACAAATGGCTGTCAACTGCATGTACTGACCATTCAGTACATTTCATCAACAATTTCTACCTTTTCTGGGAGCGCAGACATCTTTTTAAGGCAAATGGAGTTTGCCTGAACAAATCAGGGGTAAAACTGTTTACCTCTAACCTATTTTTCTTCCTGCGTCACCCGTCTGTTCCCACTGCCAAGGACAAGAGGAGTCTACACAAGAGATAGCCACACAGCATCGCCTTGGAGACTTTACGGGAAGGATGCCCCCGCCTAATGCTGCGTTCACACCAAACGCGTCGACGCGTCGAGATTACATACAAAGTCTATGCACAGACGCGATGAGACTGGAGCGACGCGAATCTGCGTTTGTGCGGCGCGATGGACGCGAATTTGCGGCGCGATGGACGCGAACTCGCGTCAAACGGCAAAACGCCAAAACGCAGAAGTTGAAATATTTGAACTTCTGCGACAAAATCGCGTGACGCTGTGGCGCGATAGCCTATCAGCGTTGAGATGTTTCCCCTGTCATCACTGACTTCCTGCCGTTGCTGAATCAGGAAATAAATACCGGAGCCGTCTGTGTTCACCCAGAGCTCTACGATACCTCATATCAATAGAGACCGGACCAAACTATGTGTATAAATGTGTGTGTAAACCAGATGGTACAAACAATGAAAAAGACGCTGTCGTATTTACGTCTAGATGACGTTATTGTGAGTGTTGATGGAGCTGCTACCATGTTAGCATAGCCTAGCACCGATCCATCCGAGCTCCATTGAGAAAACAAGTATTTTAAAAGTTATTTGCTTGTCGTCTTGCGGAGAGAACTAACAAAACATGAATTCAGACAAATCGGCATCATTAGGTAGTTATTTCAGAGTCCCCTTTTGTCGGTTTATTGCAGTTAAATCACAGCCAAATCAGTTTATTTGGGGCTCATACAGCCGTAGTAAACAGCGGACGTGTGGCTTGCTAGACACAGTGAATACATCTCGATACAATCCACGGAGCTCCTCTGGACAATGTTATTAACCAGACATGACAGCGTTTAGTTTCCCGTGATATCTGGGACTTCCACAACACGTACTAAGCAGAAATAGAGGTTATTTTTTCCATGGTTAATGGCGGACAGTTTAGGGATTTCAGAGCGATAAGCCCCGCCCCCTGTCCAGCGCGATTCTCGCGAATGAACACAAATGGTCTGCAGCGAGACCGGCGGCGCGATGGACGCGAATTTGCGGCGCGATGAATTCTCGACGCGTTTGGTGTGAACGCGGCATAAGGACAGCCAAGAGGAGGAGTCTCCAACCTCATCATCAGGAACCGCCTCTGATCTCCCACTTTCCCCACCCTTCCGAGAGGAGGAGTCTTTACCTCCCTCCCCAGCACCTACTTCCACCCCCCAGACTCCATCCAGGTCCCTTTCCTCTCTCACACTCTCCCCATCCTCCCCCCACCTGGAGTTCACTGACTACATGAAAGAGCTGGTCATTGCTGGAACTAAACACACTCCTCGCCCCACTTCTCCACGTACAGTTCCACCTCCGCATCCAGCCCCACCCCTGCCACTGGCTCCAAGTCCTAAGCGCCGTGCCCCTCCCCCACCTTCCCTACCTGATAAAGGCAATAATTGATATCTTCTGGGTCCAGGCTACAAGGCTAATGACACCAATGATTCTCTCCAGGAAAAGTTGGGGCCCTGTATGCAGCTAGCCTTCTCAATTCCTGTCCTGATAGTTTATAGAGAAAGAAAGGAGAGGCTGCGAAGAAACAATAGTAAACCTGCAAACTTATCAAACTTAACATTCATTCCTCGTCAGCCTGTCCAAATACATTGGGCAAATAAAGCTTTAACCACATTAAACTTAGCTTTATTAAATGTCAGGTCTCTGTCAGGAAAAACATTTTTAATCAATGATTTTATTGTTAGGCACAAACTGGACATTTTGTTTTTAACTGAAACTTGGTTAAACCAAGATAACAGTGCAGCTGTTCTTATTGAATCAACACCTCACAACTTCAGCTTCATGAGTGAAACAAGAGCGCAGAAGAAAGGAGGCGGAGTTGCTATTTTATTTAATGATTCTCTTCAATGCAAGCAGATGTCCTTTGGTCATTTTAGTTGTGGCTCTGAATTCCACTCAAGCTTTATTCCTAAACATTTACAGACCACCTAAATACTGTGCAACCTTCTTTGATGAGTTTACTGAACTGCTGTCGATAATCTGTATTGATTTTAACTGTGTTGTTATTGTTGGCGATTTTAATATCCATGTTGATAATCCCCAGGACAGAGGGGTCTATAGAACTATGTGGTGTCCTTGAGAACTATGACCTGACTCAGCATGTGACAGGACCCACCCACAACAGGGGGCACACTCTGGACCTAATCATCACCAAAGGTCTAAACATTTCCAAGGTCGCTGTGACTGATGTTGCACTCTCTGATCATTTCTGTGTTTTCTTTGAGAGTGCAATCTCCTTGCACACAAATGTCCAAACCGAGGTTGTGAAAAAGCGTTACATCTCTGAAAACACCGGTGAACTATTTATTCAGAAGTACTCCTCCACACCAGCCCTCTCTTGCATCTCAGTCAATGAGCTTGTAGATAGCTTCAATTCTAAAGTTAAAAATGTTATTGATGCCATTGCACCCACTAAAGTGAAGTTTGTCTCGGGTAAGCAAAGATCTCCTTGGAGAAATGCCACGCTGGTCAGAATAGAGAAACGAGAGTGTCGGAAAGCTGAGCGCAGGTGGCGAAAAACAAATCTCCAGGTTCACTGTGACATCTATAAAGAGGGACTTCGCAGTTATAATTTGGAACTTAGAAATGCAAGGCAGTCCTTCTTCTCTGACATCATAACCAAAAATAATAACAATACACGCGCCTTATTTGCTACCGTCGACAGGCTAACAAACCCACCAGTGTCAGTAACTGCTGAGCTCCAATCCACCTGGGCATGCAATCAATTTGCCTCCTTTTTTACTGACAAAATTCAGAAAATTAGACAAGCAGTCAGTGCCTCCACACCAACCACAGGATATGTGTTGTCCCCATCTCTGAATAACATCCATTCAAATATCATGACACAATTTCATTCAATCGACCATAGAAGCTTAGAAGACATTATACACCATCTGAAGTCATCCTCCTGCTGCTTGGATATTCTACCAACACGCTTTTTCAAAGATATTTCAAACTGCATGACCACTGATCTTTTACAAATTGTAAACACATCCCTTCTCTCAGGTGTCTTCCCACAAGCCCTAAAAACTGCAGTTATTAAACCACTCCTAAAGAAGGCTAATTTAGACTCCGCAACAATGAAAAATTATAGGCCAATATCAAACCTCCCATTTTTAAGTAAAATAATTGAAAAAGTGGTTTTTCAACAGCTGAACAACTTCTTGGCCGTAAATAACTGTTTTGATGTCTTCCAGTCAGGCTTTCGACAGCACCACAGTACTGAAACTGCTCTTGTTAAGGTTTTCAACGACATCCACTTAAACACAGACAATGGCAGAATTTCAGTCTTAGTATTACTGGATCTCAGTGCTGCATTCGACACGGTCGACCATGACATACTACTAGAAAGACTAAAACTCTGGGTGGGACTCTCTGGCACAGCACTTAACTGGTTTGAATCCTACTTGAAGGACCGAGAATACTTTGTGTCTGTAGCTAATTACACATCAGAACTGACTAAAATGACATGTGGTGTTCCCCAAGGTTCAATACTGGGGCCTCTTCTGTTCAACATCTACATGCTTCCACTAGCTCAGATTATGGAAAACAACAAAGTGTGTTATCATAATTATGCAGACGACACACAAATCTACATAACTATATCACCAGGGGACTATAATCCCATACAAGGGCTGGGTAAATGCATTGAACAAATCAACAACTGGATGTGCCAGAACTTTCTTCAATTAAACAAAGAAAAAACAGAAGTAATTGTTTTTGGTACCAAGGACGAACGATTGAAAGTCAGCGCTCAGCTTCAATCACTGATGTTAAAAACCTCAAACCAAGCCAGAAATCTAGGTGTAGTTATGGATTCAGACCTCAACCTGAACAGCCATATCAAGACAATTACAAAATCAGCCTACTATCACCTGAAGAATATATCAAGGATTAGAGGATTTGTGTCTCAACAGGATTTGGAAAAACTTGTCCATGCATTTATCTTCAGTAGACTGGACTACTGTAACGGTGTGTTTACAGGTGTCTGTAACAAGTCAATCAGAAAGCTGCAGCTGATTCAGAATGCTGCAGCTCGAGTCCTCACTAAGACTAAGAAAGTGGATCACATCACTCCAGTTCTGAGGTCTTTACACTGGCTTCCTGTCCAACAAAGAATTGACTTTAAAATCCTGCTGTTGGTTTATAAAGCACTGAATGGTTTAGGGCCAAAATACATCTCTGATCTGCTGCTACCTTATGAACCATCCCGACCCCTTAGGTCGTCTGGGACTGGTCTACTTTCTGTTCCCAGAGTCAGAACTAAACATGGAGAAGCAGCGTTCAGTTTTTCTGCTCCACATATCTGGAACAAAGTCCCAGAAAGCTGCAGGTCTGCTGAGAACCTCAGCTCCTTTAAATCAAGATTGAAGACTTTTCTGTTTGCTGCTGCCTTTAATTGAACCAGATTCAAGGATATTAATCAATCTCCTGCATTTCTGCATTTTACTACTGTATTTTATTTCTTACACTGCTTTTTAATGTTTTAATGACTGTTTTTAATGTTCAATGAATGTTCTTAATTGTTTTTAAAACTCCTTTTCTTTTGCCTTATGTTTTGATGCTTTTAATGGTTTTATGTGAAGCACTTTGAATTACCTTGTTGTTGAAATGTGCTATACAAATAAACTTGCCTTGCCTTGCCTTAGAATATCAGGGTAGGACAACCAGAGGCAGTAGAGCGGGTCATGCCTTCGCCGTCAATCTACATAATAATTAGCCATGTGCTTCTGTTCGATGCAGTTGGGTGTGTACTTTTGGAGCGATGGGCCTTCAGAACACTGAGCGTTTGTTTTCGGGACAACGTGGAGTTGGACAGAATAAAGTTCTAACTAAAGAAAATGTACCAAAACAGAGGACTATAAAACATTGTAGCCCATGCTAATGCTAATGCTAACAAGCAGCAAATGTTGATACACGCTATTAGCATGCCTTACAATGAGATAACGGCCAAGACTGGAATGAAAAAAAACCTGTAATGGACCAGTCATAAGAACATCAAAAACAGATGGACCACCCTCAGGCTAAATTAAGAAGTTTGGTTACCTTTTAAATATCTTTACCTACATTAGGAAATACAATGCAAACACTCAACAAGCTACAACAGCTGTCTGATCTGATGGCCCTTGTATTGACAATCAGACTCATACTCAGATTTTGTCTGGCCAACACTGCTTTGTTGAGATCGTTTTCATTCCTATTTTAATGCATCACAACAAACCTGATGAATGGCTCTACCTCTATGTAAATGTAACTGTAGTTTTATAATGTTCTATTGCTGTGACGATGACTTACCCCCATATCAAAGACACGTCGGGCGTCTGCGATGGCTTGCTTGAACGCCAAACTTCCAGTGCACCCGCTGCCCACATGAAAGCTGACCCCAATGACCTCCAAGCCAAGCTCTCCAGCACGTCCCAGCAGCTTACCAACTGACTCCAGTCTGGCACCAAACTTTGAACTGAGTCTTATCTTGGATAAAGAGTCATCCACTGCGATGCGGAGTACCAATCTGGAAAAAGTGATTCAAAAGTCTTAATCGTTAAGCTAACAATAATCAACTAAACAAAGGAGCAAAAAATATCAGTAGTTGTTCACTCACTTGGCTTTGGCGTGACTAAGAGATATTTTTAGGAGTTCTTCCTCGCTATCAAAAGTCATCATATCGACTCCATGAGTGCAGGCATATTTGATGTGCGACAGTGGTTTGGTTGTGTGTGCGTAAATGATTTTGTCAGGTGTCACTCCGAGGGACAGCATCAGCTGGATCTCGACCTGTTATCGACAAAAGCGTGTTTCAAATGAGCAAACTGCTTCTCCACAACAAATAAAACACAGAGCTGGATTCTCTTTGAAATACTTCATCGGTACCTTGCTAGAACAGTCGAAACCTGTGTCCAGAGCACTCATCATCCTCAAAACTGATGCATCGTTGTTGCACTTCACTGCATAGAAAGGCTTGACTCGAGGTAAGTTATTACGCCACCTGAGGTGCTTTTCAAATATACTATCCAGATTTGCCACATAGAATGGCTCTTCATTGTCCTGAACGAATAGAGAAAAGTCAACATTATATTTTGAAAGTGGCACATCTCAAGAAAGGTCAATTATCACACGATACATGGACACAATTACACAGAGATTCATAGTTAGGAAAACTTAGGTGACATGATGTTTCTGATACTCACCGCTGAACCACGCTCTTTTATTTTACTGTCTAGGAAGTCTGTGATGGTCCTTCCATTGTCTAAAATGTCAATGCCACAGTTCTCAGGGGACAAAACATGCACAACTGATCCCTTCGTAGTTACTGGTGCTGGGATGACTAGCAGGAAAAGACAAAAGCATAAAAATAATTAATAAATGTTAAGATAAGGCTGGATCACAATAGAAAGCAGCTTTGTCTTTATTTGTAGCTGTTCGTCTACATATTATGCCACGCTAATATAGTAGTCAAAAGCCCAAACTGTGGGCACATATGAATATTATCATCACAGATTAAACATCTTACCATGGCCGATTTGCGCCTCCATATGTTCCATCCTGGAAAAGTTAGTGTTATCGTAGCAATCCTGAGACAGACCTATTAATTTCCCTGTGAGAAATAAAGGTGATGAGAAAGCTCTCAAATGCCTTTAAGTATTATGTTGAACAGACACTTGGAATAATTCAGCTGAACAGATAGAGCTCTTTCCTAACGGACGGTTCAGAGGTCTAATCAAGTCAAAGGTTTTACAGAGTATATATGCTTCACACAAACTGGAGCACATTATCTCGTCTGCCCCCCCCCCCCATGGCGCTGAGGCACCAAGGCGCTACTGTTTTCATGGAAGAGGATTAGATGTGAGGTCAGGAAGACACGAGTCAGACATGAGATACATTTGTTGTTTGGGTTTGGTGAGTTCTGCTTTTGTTCAGGGTAAAGCGATAAAGTTATATCTCAAAGAATAACTTGATAAATTGTTGCATTACTTGTTTTTGAGAGTTGTTAGCAACTCCATGTTGTAGCAAGCTGGGGAATGCACACTGTTCTGTGTGTTCTACCTGTACAAGCATGGGCTGCAGTCGTGTTTTTAAGCACATCACACATTAGTAGTTGGTGTGTTGCCGGACTGTGAACTTAGCATATTCATACCATATGATATTCGCTGTTTCTTTAATCTGATGGTTTCTGGTTTTGGTTCTGCTGGTTTTCTGAGTCACAATAATTGGTTGCATTTGGTTGTATGTTCTTTGGTTGCCATGGTTTCTCATGCATCAACATGATAGGAAACACAAATATTACTGCAAAGAAGAACAGAAAACACATGGAACCTCTTAGACCACACCATCCCGGGCCGCGGAATGGGTGCCATGGTGCTGGAGATCCGCCTTCCATTGCCGTTACTTGTAAAGGACTCTTAAGAGGTTCTGTGAATATTTCCTACAAACCTTTTACTTTGCAAGTTACCTAAGTTAATCACTTCCTGCTAGCTTTTATTTTGTAAGTGCCTTTTTTACGGTTTGGGTCCTTTATTTTGAAGTTATTTTGGCGAAACCGGAAGCAGATACAAATCTCGTCAGAGTATGGTAGCTTGACTTCGCATCAAGAAAAGTACGAAATTGATGGTACAGACTAAAAGGAAAAGTGTTATAAAATATATTCCTCTGCAATAATTTCCTAATTAACGGTTAAGCACCTAGCTGGAACGGGAACAAGGTATTGTGTGTTTATTGTGTTCATTGTGTGTTTGATATATTACTGTTTCAACTAGATGCTAATGTTAGCTTAACAGGTATAGCTAAATGACTAAACTGTAATTTCAAGCTAGATTTCGATTTAACATGTGCTTTTGAGAAGTATACATGAAAGAAAATGTTTGATTAATGCTCCCATGTATATTTAAATGTAATTTACTGAATGTTTAAACTCGTAAGAGCTCATTCATGTTTTATATGTTCCGTAGCTCTTACGGTGTTTTCTGGAGAAAGGTCATAAGGAGAGAAAAGTAAATTTGTGTTCATCAAAATAAGGATGACGGTTGAACATGAATAAAGGCCTCTGGAAAGATCAGTACGCTTCACCATTGTACGGCTGGGGTCCGCTACATTACTTAGGTGGCGTCATCTTTGAACTTATGATTTTACCTCCTACCACACTGACTTCTTTATGACAAGCTTTGCAGTTTGAGAAACTCTACTGAGGTGCTCGCTGCGTTGTTAGCTGCGCAAACAATAACAGTTCTAAATCAGCATTTGGTAGGGGGGGGACTTAGTTGAACTTGAAAGGATACACCAACTCGTCTTTAAATATTAGTTAACCAGGACACATCTGTCCAACACGCTTGCGAAACTTGAGTTCAAGAATACCGGTTTACCACTTTAAAGTGTCTGTTACATCACAAAATGATTTCTCACCGGGTGGGATTCTTTTTTTTTCCAATTCCAGGATCGGAACGGCAATCTTGAACCTCATCTAAGGATAGAATCTCACCATCTGGGAGGAAACAACTAATCTTTGCATGCTTCTGTTGTCCAACAGAGTCCAGATTACTCGTCCAATCCCTTACTCGTCGCCAATTTGTGGTGGAATAGACTTCTTTCCCCACGGAAGTCAAAGGTTTTACAGAGTATATATGCGGAGTGTATAACTCACCCTGGTGCTTGTTTGGAACACAGCTGTCTTCAGAGAAGCTGGTGTATGATGTCACAGCCTCTGTGTGCTCATCAAACCACAACCCTCATTTAACCAACTCTATAACCATGCAACAGTCTTGAGTTGTCCTGCGACGCAAGCCCCCTTTCCCATCTCTACCGACAATCCCACACGATCTGCCTTGTAAAACTTTGGGGCGCATAGGTGCACATAAAATAAAAATTGAGGACCAAATCTGCAATCTCCGAGCCCTTACCACTACAAGTAGCAGATGTGTTATTTAAGATGAGCAAGACTGGGCTTTGACCGAAATGCACAAAATAACAAAACTGTTTATATTTGGTTTTTACACTAAAATGAAGATTAAAGGTTACAAAAATGCAAAATGTCAAAAACCTCAAAACGGTCAGAGACCTAAGCAGGCCTCAAGAGCAAAAGCCCACAAAAAGCTTAAGCCCCCCAAACCAAAAAAGCTCCCATTATTAATACATTTTTACTTGCAACACCCGGCACTTCCAGATCCATATGGTAGAAAACTAAACACCATTCACTGCACAATACTCACAGTAACTACACTTAGAACCTGTTTCCAATGCTGACTCTGACAATGATCAGGCCAGAGTAAGTTAAACCATTTTTTTTTTACTTATCTTTAACATTCAGTGAGTATCGAAGCACCTAGGATTACATATTGTTAAATGAAAGAAAATCACGTAAAGGTTATCACCTTGACATGAACGCTCAGTGATAATGATATTAAAGAATGAGAAATAGGATCATTTCAAATTTCCAAATGAGTCTTCGCTCGATAAAAGACAAAATCAACGGTAACTTATCAAGTACAATGACACTTGTACGAATGAAGACAAAATTAGTCTAAATAAGGATAAAAGATGAGATAATGCTTACTGGACTCTGTTGAAGAAAAAAATATTTCAGTTCCAATTCTGTGGTTCAGATAAGTTTTGTTCACTATTCTGGGAGCCCAACTCACAAGTCCGTAGTCGCAGATCTTTATGGGCTCAGTAAAGGTGTGTTTTACAGAGCAAATATAAATAAAATAAATAAAGGTGTGACCTCTTACAGGGAGTGCCTCACAATTCTCTCTGACCAGAGTGAGTTCTGGCCATGATTATATACAGGGTTACAGGAAATAACAAAAGGGACCTTTAAACTATCAGCACCCATGATACTCATGGGGAAAACACTTAATTTTAGCAAAATGAAAGTTACCAAATACAAATATCGCAGAGCAGAACAACGCATTGATAGAAATTGACATTTAGGACGGTGGAGTATTGTGAAGGGCGTGCAGCACAGGGCGCCCTGTGCAGCACAGGGCGTGCAGCCCTTGGGCTCTTTCCTGTACTTAGCGTAACGCGGGGGGGCGGAGGGTGCCGTTGGGTGGGCGGGGCGCCCCCCTAATACAATGGTAGGGGAAACACTGATCTCTCGAGTTGGCAACAGCTGGCTAGTTAGCTTCTTTTTTAAATCAATATTATTATTATTAACAACCTTTATTTAGACAAAATCCATTTAGAACGAGGTCTCATTTTCAAAAGTTACATACTTACCATTTCTGCCAGTGGATCCCTCTAAATCAGACCTAGGCATTGTACGGCCCGCGGGACGTCAATGGGAAATTAGGAATAAAACGTAAATAATTGTACATCATGCACGGAATACAGCTACTTTGCTTTTATTTTGAAGGTGACTGCTGACGTTTTTTATCTCAATTTACGTACATTAGCTCGTTCGTGGATGTGTGTGAGCAGCAGCGTCACTGCAATCCCAATAATGGCAGTGTCGGCAGCCGGACTCGGGCCGGTGCATTTTGCCCGATTCTGGGGCGTCATTCATCCCGAGTCTCAGCCGAGTCGGCAATCGGACTCGGCCCGACGTGTTTCTTCCGGCATGCCAAGTTTACGCCAGAACTGGGCCAGGTCATTTTGGCTCGCTGGGATGTGTTGGTGATGCAGAGCCAGTAGTTGTTCACTCACTTGGCTTTGGCATGACTAAGAGATATTTTAGGAGTTCTTCCTAAAATGTCAACGTCACAATTGTCAGGGGACAAAACATGCACAACTGATCCCTTCGTAGTTAATAGTGGTGGGATGACGAGCAGAAAAAGACAAAAGCATGAAATTAATTAACAAATATTGTTAATATAAGGTTGGATCACAATAAAAAAAAATACATTTGGAAAAGTCAAGATAATCCACGGACTTTGTTGTGAGCAGTTAGCATTTTCATGTACATGTTTGTCATAAGTTTTTCATTTGATTTATCTGATTAAACTGCCTTTGATATGGTTTAAAAGTAAACAATCAGTTATTACGACAACTTCTCACAGAAATAACCAGCCATCAAATATTTGTCTGGCACGCAATAGCTTCTTAAGATAACTGGCACACTCATTGGCAAACATTTCACATACAACTGACTTATGTTGGTTAATCCATCACATTTTAGTTGATAGTTAGTTAGTTAGTTAAGCTCTTGTTGGTTAACACCTGTCTTTCTTTGTGGTTTCTAAAAGGCAGATCTCGAACATCTTTGTGTTTCCAGGGCTGCCAACTCTCACACATTGACGGTGAGACTCACGCAATTGACAATTTTTCACATTCTCATGCATCAAGCTCAGTCTGCTGAGCCAGTTTCTCGGAGGTTGCACAATAAATGGCGACGTACAAATACTGCAAATAAAGAAGTAAATAATAAAATTAATGTTACGCTAACTTGTGAAGAAAAAAAGAAATGTGCTAGCTGCGAGTGTAGGTAACGTTCTATAGCAACCGCGCCCATAGCAACCATCTGGGTATGCGCAAGGCAGCCAGCTAAGAAGGGCCTATTTTCATGTGAACTTTATTTTTTGTTAATGAAATAGTATTCAACTTTGAATGATGACTGTTTTATAAAAGCAATTGGTCACCTCGGTGAGGGGGGGTGCTAATATGTTAACCATTTACATTCAAAACTGCTATCTTCTCCGTACTTTTTTTCTGTTTTTTCAGTGCCCACAGTTGAACTTCCTTTTTTAGCTCAGAGAGCTGCCTTCAAAATAAAAGCATTTCATCTTAAAACAGGAAAAACATAACAAATGTAGGAAACAGGCAAAAACATGTAACAAAGGCAGCAAATTGATTGCTAAACACGAATTGGGTTACTTACACTCCCAACAAATTATGAGTGTTTCATATTACATCATATGAACTATGAATAATTTCACAAATTAGGAGCGACAATGTCCTTTTGAAGTCATGAGCTTAAGAAGCCTCTAACAGAACTAACTTCTGCACTGGGCGCTCCATTATGGAGAGGCCTCCAAGGCGCTCACCCTTCTTGTTCAGTCTCTTATCTCCCAATGAGATTTTCACTCTCCTTACAAGTCCTTCCTTACCACTGACAGTCGCTAAGACCCTTGCGAGTCTCCATTCACCTCTGGGCAACAGTTCATCAATGTCCATCACTATATCACCCACACATAGATTTCTCGTGGATGCCAGCGCTGCCTTGCCATGATGTTGTGAGGATATTCTCGTTTCCGCCGAGTCCAGAACTGCTCGGCCAGATACTGTACGCGACGTCACCTTTTCACTCCGTACAAGTCCTCTCTGGGGAACGTTCCAGGTGGCGGAAGAGCTGTTCCGGATTTCATGTTGATCAGATGATTGGGGGTGAGTGGTTCCAGGCTGTCGGGACTGTTTAAGTTATCCACAGTGAGGGGTCGAGGGGAGGACTCAACGCTCTACAGGAAGGTCACTCATTTTTTGACCTTCTGGAGGTTTCATGAGTCTGCGACAAGTCACACACTGGCGAACATATGACGCAACTGCTCGGCTCATTCCAGGAATCCAATAGCCATTGGATCTGTTTATGGATGGATGAATCGATGGATGGAAGGATTGTATAATTCCCATGTAAAAAACTAATTCTACTAGCAGGTTTTGTCTTTAAAGGAATTGTTCACTCCAAAATCAAAAATACATATTTTTCCTCTTACCTGTCGTGCTATTTATTAATCTAGATATTTTTGGTGTGAGTTGCCTAGTTCTGAAGGTATCGGCCGAAGAGCTGTCTGCCTTCTCTCAAATACAATGGGACTATATGGCACTTAACTTATGGTGCTCAAAGCAGCAAACAAATACATTTAAAGAACTCGACCACAATGTCTCCTTCGTGAAATCATGACCGTGTCAATCTGATTAAGATACAGCGGTAGGAAGTAAACAATTATAACAAGTACTATGTCCACTTCTCACAGAGAATTACAGCCATCAAATATTTGTCTTGCATGTAATAGCTTCCAAGGTAAACAGGCACTCTGTCACGATTAGGCTTTGCCTTCTGTGTTCTGTGTGTGTCTTTGTGTAGCTCCATACCCTCCTCACTCTACCTGTCAGCCACTCTCTCAGCAGCTAACAGAGCGTCAGAAGTTGTTTTTGAGTCAATTGCCCTCGAATCATCTCCTCCTTGGCAAAAGTGGAATTTCAGTTTTACTTCTAGTTGATTCAGTAAAAATGCCTTAATTTCTATTTTGAGTTCATATCACCTCATGCTGGATGTTTTGTTCAAGTCTCTTCCTCATTTCAATCACTTGCAAAATACCAAGTGACACATGAGTAATTAACATTACACGCAGAGCAGAGTTAGATTTAAAGCAGTCTTGAACTCCAAACAAAAACTTCAAAAATTGGACTGATCATTCTGCAATTAGTTATAATTAGATAATTACAAAAATAACGATATGCAGATTTAGTGGGTGAGTTTACAGACAGATTGTGGAAGTCACTTTTGGCACCGCGAGTCAGGCCCTTGTGTCCGTGCACTAAGTCAAGTCTGGTGTTAGAGATTTTTTGAGAATTTGTGAAAGTAAATAATTATGAAATAATTTATAGATAACTGTAGTTAGACATAAATAAACTTTAGATTGAATTATGAATATACTTTTTTTACACAGCCTATGTATGTAACCATGGTTACTGTGGCTTCCCAAATGTCAGTTCCCAGACATACTCTTAGTAAAACATGTGTAAAATATTCATTTTTTGTGGTATTGTTATCAAATTTGAACCTGGACTAGGTAAGGCTTCATGCTGTGGTCCCATTGTGGTCCAGCTAATAAGTCACAGCTATAGTCATCTGCAGGCATCTGTTTGCAAAAAAATATTCAGGAGGAAATAAAAACCTTCTACTTCAGTGTGTTCAAACTTCTATTACTCAATGCCAGTAGCACTTACAGTGATTATTGATTGTTGGGGAAGAAACTTCAGATTGTTACCTTTCAAAAGAGACCAAAACCATGCATGTACTTCAAATGGTTCAAGAACAGCTTTCAATTTACTTTGAGTATGCCTTAGATAGGCGTTTTAAGCAAATTTACAGGAGTGGTAACTCAATGGCTTAAAGAGGAGGAGAAACGGATTTGTGAGTTGGGATTTAACCGTGGGATTAAACTCTTTGTCAACAAAGAAAGGAGGATGGAGTTTGTCTTTAAGTGAACAGCATTTGGTAAGTCAACTGCGTTTGTTTTTTTACATCTAATATCCCAGAAGTGCGGTGCCTCAGCTGTCTTTTTTTTTGTGACCCGCTCCTGAGTGCAGTCCTCTGAAAACATTATATTTCCCACAATTTAAGCTTCTGCATTTTCCAAATGCACTAGTATTATTCAAACGTATTCGAGCAGGACGCGCTGGAGAGGGGGCGGGGCTTATCGCCCTGAAAGCCGTTCAACTGTCCGCCATCAACCATGGAAAAAATAACCTCTATTTCTGCTTAGTACGTGTTGTGGAAGTCACAGATATCACGGGAAACTAAACGCCGTCATGTCTGGGTTAATAACATCATCCGGAGCAGCTCCGTGTATTTGATCAAGATGTATTCACTGCGTCTAGCAAGCCACACGTCCGCTGTTTACTACAGCTGTATGAGCCCCAAATAAACTGATTTGGCTGTGATTTAACTGCAATAAACCGACAAAAAGGGACTCCGAAATAACTACCTAATGATGCCGATTTGTCTGAATTCATGTTTTGTTAGTTCTCTCCGCAAGCAAATAACTTTTAAAATACTTGTTTTCTCAATGGAGCTCGGATCGATCGGTGCTAGGCTATGCTAACATGGTAGCAGCTCCATCAATACTCACAACAAGTGAAAGTGCAATAAAAAGATGTTGTCTCTAAAATGTATGAATAATCGTGATGAATAATCGTGATCTCAATATTGATCAAAATAATCGCGATTATGATTTTGGCCATAATCGTGCAGCCCTACCTTGACCCCCATATCCGCCAAATTGTTAAATCCTCATTCTACCTACTACGCAAAATTGCTAAGATTTGTCCCTCTTTGCACATCCTGCTGATTGATCCACGCCTTCATTTCCTTCTGTCTTGATTAGTGCAACTCACTCCTCTACGACATCAATAATAGCTCCATCAACAAACTTCAACTGGTCCAGAAAACATCCGCCAGACTGCTCACCCACACCAAATCATGGCACCATATCACTCCAGTCCTAAAAAAACTACACTGGCTTCCTATCCCCAACCGGATCAACTAAAAAATCCTGGTCTTTACCTGCAAAGCCCCACACCAACTGGCCCCCCACTTCTCGCAGACATCCTCTCGCCAGGCGACAAGCTCTGGTTCCAAAAAGTGAAGACAGTGTGGAAGTGCCCTAAAACTTGTATTCTCTCTACTGGCCATCAGGGGGCGACTCCTCTGGTTGAAAAAGAAGTCTGATTGTATAGAACAGAGGTCCCCAACCTTTTTTGCGTCACGGACCGGTTTGATGTAAGACAATATTTTCACGGACCGGCCTTCAAGGTGTGGCGGATAAACGCGACGAAATAAAATGATACGACCGGCATGAAAACAAAAATGAAATGCATAAAAAATACAACTCACAATAACGCTGAATCAGTGGGAGCCCTGAGCTTGTTTCTCTGCAGCGAGACGGTCCCATCTGGGGGTAATGGGAGACAATGACACCCGAAGTGTGTTCCTTATGTCCAGTCTACTTCGTAATTTAGTTTTGATTGCTGTCACTGCAGAACATCCCGCTTCACAAAGATAGGATGTTGGAAATGGAAGCAGGGTTTTCAGTGCTTTTGTGGTGATCTCAGGATATTCAGCCTTGATTTTAATCCAAAACACCAGCAGAGTTGTTGTCTCAAACATACTTTGAAGGCCACCGTCATTTACAATCTCCAGCAGCTGATCTTCCTCTGTCGCCACATATTCTGCAGAGCGGGCTTGGCGCGTCAGAATTACTCCTGATATTTAATTAGACTCCTGATATTGTCTGTTAAATGAAGTTTTCTTTTTCTTGGAAGTTGTAGGCTCTTCTTCTGTCTCCTTAGTGGGCCTTTACCCCTTTGCAAAGAATTGCAAAGAATTGCAAAGAATTGCAAAGAATTGCAAAGAATTGCAAAGAATTGGAAAGAATTGCAAAGAATTGCAAAGAATGCAATTAAGAGACTTGAGAAGTACCCATTGTCTGTTATTTGTTTCATCATCGCTCCAGTGCTATATAAATCTCGTTGTGGTTCTTATCATTATAATAATAATTATTATTATTATTATTACCATGATCCTTGCACTACTGTTCAGTTTGTTTAGTGTACTGTAGCGTGTGCGGCTCCTGCCCCGTTTCTAGGCGGGGAAGTCTTTCGCACCTAACCCGGTGGTCACTCCGTCGGCTGTCCCGCCTGCGAGGTTATGTTATCCTCTGAGGTGTCGGGACAATACCTTGGGCCTTTTATCTCACCCCGTAGCTAAATAGTTAGGATTTTGGAATTAATTGTCTTTTTGAAAGTCTTTTACGGCTAATGCCCTAGGCGCTCTCAATTGGATGTAACACCCGGTATGTAATAGTTATGTACATCGTCTATACTTTACTATTGCCTATTGTGAACATTCTCACCATTTATGACTGACACTGCAATGTCTTCACCCATGGAACTTACCTTAAGCTCCAAATGGTAGCCAAATGGTAGCTTCTGTCGTCACGTCTGGATTAGTGGACAGGGAAGAGGGTTAAATTGTTTTAAAGGACCCGAATACTTGTTTGGTTTCAGTCACTTACTAAATGTAAGGCTGTGTTTTTATTTCAGGTTTTCTCACAAAATTCACGTACAACAATTTCAATTCAATGAAACAGTTACAGTGGCTACCAGAACTATTCTATCATTCCTCTTTATCAGTCTTCACTGATTTTGTAATGAGGCACTCTCCAGTCACTCGCTGGCTTTTCTCCCCCTCTTCTCTAATCTTTCTGCTCTGCTCTGCTGTTTTTATTCTACTCTCAGGCTGGAACCTCCTTCTTCTTGGGCTGGGTCAGAATGTAACTGGTTTGATCCTGTTAAAACCAGAAGCACTGTATAAGGCTTGAGTGACTAGGTTACACATAGTGTCTAACTCTAAACTGTTTATTTGTTAAATCACAGCTATCAAAAAATAAAACAAGTTATAATATGATGGTTATAAAAAGTGTAAACAAGCTATAGGTTGTGCTGGTTATACTTTGAAATCAAAAGGGTTATAGTTTATACTAGCTATACTTTTATGCTTTCATACTTTTCTACGATCTTTCTACAGTACCTAGTTGTTAATTTAATACCATGATCCTTGCACTACTGTTCAGTTGTTTAGTTTACCTAGTTCATTTTATACCATGATCCGTGCACTACTGTTCATTTTGTTTAGTTCACCTAGTTGTTCATTTGATACCATTCCAATTCATTGTATATACTGCGCATTTTTTATTGTTTTCTATTTTATCTTATTTTCTATTCTATTTCTTCAATTCAATATCTGCTCTGCTATTTTATTGTACTGTATATATTGTGCATTTCCATACTTCATATTTTATTCTACTCTGTAACTTGCTGCTGCTACAAACAAATTTCCCCCTGGGGATAAATAAAGTTTATATCTATCTATCTATCTATCTATCTATCTAAAACACAGTGAAACAGGTCAGTCAAGCTTTAATGACAATGTTTTTTGTCATGCCTCTGCAACAGGATAAGGTGTAACCTTTCCATACCTCAGTTTGCTGTCCGACTGTACACATCGCAAGCTCGTCACACACTAAACTCTTGTTCTCTACCTTTTGTGGTAACTGAAAATATGGGTAAGTTTGAGCTATATTCTCTTATATTTCTTTCTAGGCTTTATTATTGAAATTGTTGTCTCTGATGTATTCTACTTACACAAATAAATAAGTACATTATTTTTCCCCTTGAATATTTATTGTTTCTTTCCTATTTGTGAAAATGTGATGGGAAATTGATTTAAGCGTTGTAAAATATATATTTTGTACTGTATATCTTAACCCTATTTTAACACAGAGATTTGACTGTTGAAATCTCTATCTAGAAATCGAGTGTGGGTGTTAGATGGAAGAAATAAAGGAAAGACTTTAAAAGCAGTTCCTGTATGCAATGTACTCATGGATGTAAAGAAAGCTATCACTGGATTACTTTGATACCAAAGAAAACTAAAAACCACGATTACCTGGCAGATTTTTTAACCTTTATTCACGCTGGACATTATTACACCACATATTTATGTAAATGACTCTTTCCTGTTAAGCAGATTTCAACAGTGAATTGGAATTTGAAGCTGAAATACAATGACAAATACTGTTTGTTGTCGAACCTAGACTTACTAACCTGGCTGAGACAGGGGGCCCAGCTGAAGAAGATGATTCTGGTTATTGTCTTTCTCGCCTTGTTCCTGGATAATATGCTACTGTCAGTGGTTGGTAGGTTCAGACATACAGCCTGTTGTGCAATAAATCTTAACACTTAACCAACCAATGGTGGAATGTGGCTAAGTATACCTACAGTACTTAACCCTTGTGCATTTCTTTAAAAATAATTTTCTCATGTCCTTAGTAGACAAGAATGTCAGTGTCAAAAAATGCTACCAAACAATATGTATTATTAACAAATATTATTTTCCAATTTCACTATGTTAAATCTTTAATCATCACCAAATATTCATTAGTTTTCAGAAATTATTTCTAAAACTATTTATTTCCACTTTCACTGAGCTATCATTGTTTTGAATCACTGATCAGATCAACATAAAACATAACGTTATAACTTTTAAAGATGCCCTTGATTATGTTTTTTTGACGGCGATATCAACTGCCAATTGTTGATGAGCCATAACGGCCGATACAGATACTTTTTGTAGTTGTTTTTTCCCCTCACTTCTCACTTCTTTTTTCTCTTCTCCTCCAGTCCTCTACATTTATCTGAGAGTTGAAGTTACTTTTCCAAATTTAGGTGGTACATGCGAAATATGTCATGTATAAACAGTAAAATGTGTTTTACACATTATTGTATCAGTGAGGATATGCGGTGATAAAAATATAATGTTATATGTTTTTTATTTTGAGTTAATTCCAGGATTCCTTTATTCAATATATTAAAATTTGACTACCTGTTTAAATTCATGTAGAATAATGTGTTGATGGATAAAAGGGGACTTACCTGTGTTACAGGTCCCAGGATGAATGAGCCTGATGACATATTTATGCCTGAGAAAAACAGGAAATAATGAGACAGGCAAATGTGTGGCTTCTTGATTCAGTGTCTTCTCAAGCTATGAGAAGACACTGAATGCGCACATACAGGTCTCGGGTCGCGAGGCAGAACCACAGCGCTGCACTGCTACCTACTGGGCATAGATAGAAATACACTTCTAAAGGAAGTTTTATTATGATTGGCAAATCATAGAAATTCGTTCAAATATCATGAATCAAATATTCATCAAATAACAAAAATGTGACCATACATTTTGTGTGCGTCACACCTGCATAAACTCAACAATTGAATTCAAACTACGGAAAACGGGTCATAATCACCTTAAAAAAAACGTACTGAACAAGAAAGGTGCCTTCAGTAGAGTGAAGATCTCTGTCAGGTGTGTCTGCAACGACTATTGCTGTAATGTGTGATTGAATGAAAACAACCAGTGCTGCAAAGCATCGTCAAACAGATTTAATTTAAACTAAAAAACAAGCGGCGGCGTTATACAAGCAGTGGGCTTGAAGTCGTTGTGTAATACACTTCATACAATAAACTTACCCAACTGTAAAGCCCACTTAGCAGTGGCTGAGTGGCAGCGAGGTGCAGCAGTGTGTGCACTGGTAGTACCGTTAGCGGTTAGCCAACAGGTAGTGTTAATAAGAGGTGTTTTGAAAAAGTGCCGAAGTCACCAAAACCACGAGAGGTCCTTGAGCATGCAGCCATAACGCGCCTGCCAAATATTATGCAGTTTGCCACAGTAGAATGCAAGATTAGCCGTGGACAGACACGGAGGTGCACGTACGGACAATCAGACTTACACAGACACACACACACAACCGAATATAGAACCTCACCCAAGGTTTATGCCTGGCAGAGATAACAATGCTGCATGTCATTTATTGGGAATGCTGCTGAAGGTATCAAACCGTGAGTTGAAGATTTTGTTGTGTATTTATTTGTTGACAGTACCCATCCTTCCAAGTTACCTGTACAGGATTGGCCAGGCTTCCACCATCACTCCTGGGAACAGCACAGACTTAACAGTGAATCCTCCCGTCAACCAGTCACTGAATAATAGATCAGTGATTTTGGGCTCCACATCTGCACCTTCACACCAGACCCCAGCTCTCTCCATTGATTCTACCGAGGCCCAGAAATTCCCTAAGTCAAACTGCTCTGATGCAGATGCTCATCTGGATGAAGTCAACATCAAAGTAGGACTGCTGTTGGCCTCCAAGTCCACCATACAGCTCATCGTTAACCCCTTCATGGGGCCACTTACCGACAGGTGAGTGACTTTGATCTGTGGAAAATAGGCAGACGTTTATCAAGCTCCAAAATACATGACTCACTTTGCCCTACTTATGCACTGTATATTTTACAGGATTGGATACCACATCCCAATGTGTGCTGGTTTCTGCATAATCTTCTTTGCGACTACCTGTAAGTATTGCATTAGAGGGCATTCAGACAACAGCTCTGCATGTAAAAAAATGCAACACTGTGTGTGAACACTTCAAAGACCAAAATATTGCAGCAGTGATTTGTAAAACCCTGAGTAACAGTATTATAAACAGCTGTGCAGAGTTCTGGCATGTTTTGGTTTTGGTTAAACTTGACGTCCTGGATTGTGTCTCATTGTCTCATGGCTACGTGACATAACACGCCCCCAAAAACACAGCAACTTGCTTTGTTAATGCCGGGTTTTTCCTCTATCTAAAGGTCCACTCTTGTGAGGCGTTCGGCTCACTTAGCATTTTAGCATGATACTTAAGAACCAGTAACACTAGCTGACATTACTTGCAGACTTAAGAACCAGTAACACTAGCTGACATTACTGGCAGACTTAAGAACCAGCAATGTTAGCAAAGACTTAGAACCAGTACCGTTAGCTAATGTTAATGAAAAGCAACATTACTGACAGAGACTTGTGACAGTAACGTTAGCTAACATTACTGGCATAGACTTGTGACAGTAACGTTAGCTAACATTACTGACAGAGACTTGTGACAGTAACATTAGCTAACATTACTGGCATAGACTTGAGAACCAGTAATATTAGCTAACATTGCTGTCATAGAGGTAAAGTACTGTATATTAAATACAATGCTGCTTATCAATGCAACAGGTCAAGAAGGTCAATAAACTTCTGAACTAGATATTTTGGGGGGGCATGATGAAATTGACCCTGGACGTCTTGTATTTAGTTTTTGAATGGACAGAAACATTTGATTCTTTCTATGTCAAAAAAAATGTCAAAATTTAACAACGTTTTTTTCCCACAAAGACAGATAGTTTATTATTTCTTGGGTATTATCAACCTAATCTTCACTTGTTCCTTGGAAGTGTTTGCCTTTTCATCTAGCTTCATCTTACTGCTGCTGGCCAGATCAGTGCAAGGTGTGGGTGGATCCTGCTTGTCTGTGGCAGGTCAGATATATTTATTTTTGAATATTTTACAATATTGACTTGAATACACAAAAACAACAGATACATTCGACTGAAGGTTTTAATGAGGACTGTTGTGTTCATGTTGAAAAAAGATTTGAAAAGAAAAAAAACTCAATCCCATTAATTATCCCACTAATGATATTGCTAGTAGTAGTATTTATTTTGTTTTTCAGGAATGGGTATGCTGGCTGATGAGTACAAAGACGACAAGGAGAGAGGGCGTGCAATGGGTATATCGTTCACTGGATTGGCTTTAGGATTGATGGGTATGTAGAGCACCCGATTGCACACTCAAAAATAAAGAGCTTTTGCGTGAAAGTGTTTTAAATCTGCTTGATTATACATGCACATTTGATGTCTATATCTGTAGAAGATGTCACGTGTCACGGACATGAAAAACTTACAGTTTCTGTTTCAAAGTAGAAGCTCTCTAGATTATTTCTGTTGACAGAATCCCTTTAATTGTAAACCCAAGGCTTTTATTCTGAAATATTTGCTGTACAGTGAAAAATGCCTTTAGTCATGGATTATTATTATTTACAAAAGTGAATCGCGCCGGATAGGGGGTTGGCTTATCGCCCTGGAAGCCGTTCAACTGTCCGCCATCAACCATGGAAAAAATAACCTCTATTTCTGCTTACTATGTGTTGTGGAAGTCCCAGATATCCCGGGAAACTAAACGCCGTCATGTCTTGGTTCATAACATAGTCCAGAGGAGCTCCGTGGATTTTATCGAGGTGTATTCACTGTGTCTAGCAAGCCACACGTCGGCTGTTTACTACAGCTGTATGAACCCAAAATAAACAGATGTTGCTGTGATTTAACTGCAATAAACGGACAAAAAGGGACTCCGAAATAACTACGTAATGACGCCGATTTGTAAAAAGTATGAATTCATGTTTTGTTAGTTCTCTCCGCAAGACGACAAGCAAATCACTTTTAAAATACTTGTTTTCTCAATGGAGCTCGGATCGATCGGTGCTAGGCTATGCTAACATTGTAGCAGCTCCATCAACACTCAAAATAACGTCATATAGACGTTTGTATGGTTTACACACACACATTTATACACATAGTTTGGTCCGGTCTCTGTTGATATGAGGTATCGTAGAGCTCTGGGTGAACACAGACGGCTACAGTATTCATTTCCTGATTCAACAACGGCATGACGTCAGTGATGACAGGAGAAACATCTCAACGCTGATAGGCTATCGTGCCGCAGCGTCACACCATTTCTTCTCGAATTCGCGTCAATTGCGTTTGGCAAAATCCGAGAGCGCAAATGAGATCCACGCGCAAATCAAACAGCCGCACGCGTATTACTTTGACATGCGCTTTTACAACACTCAAAATTCACTCTCGCGCCTTTAACCTGCTCGCTAGCGAAACTTTAACCTGCTCGCTCGCGAGTCTTTTACCTGCTCTCTCGTGAGTAGTTTGTCTTTTTGACAGTAAGTGGGCGGACCCAGTCTCCATTGTATCTCTACATCTAATTGGTTACAATCCTCGGCTTTGGATAGACCGGATATCACTCTGACACAGACGCTAGGTCTGTTAGAGGTGGTTTTCAATCCGCCACTAAACACTACTGTACTCCACTACATCTCAGGATGTTCTACATTTGTCTGACAGGTTTTGTAAACTTTTCAGACTGTAGAGGCTGATGAAATACAAATTATGTTAGCGTTGTTAAATACAATAATTAAAAATGTGTTTCTCTTGTAAATGGAGTCAAGTTGCTCAGATTGGTTTAAATTCACTCCATCATTCTATTACAGACAATGTGTGTTTGATAGTCAAACCTCTTGTGACAAACAGCTCAAAGAAACTCTTTAATCCTAATTGATTAAAACACAGTGGTGGGCCGTCAGGGCCTGCAAAGCCTTCTCTGCTGGCCTAAACGGAATCACAAAGTTATATCTATTTAATAATTTAATATTTATTCTTAAATACACTACATGTATTATAATTTATAAAAATTATCTTTTTACCCATTAAATACCCATTATCTTATTTTCTCATTGCACAGCTAATGTCTTCCTCAGTTGCTCTGCTTCCAGTGCAGCTTGTTTTAAGTAGAGCTTTTATCCAATCAGATTTCACCTCAGTGTCTCTAGGTAAGAAGAGAGGCCCGAGGCCTGCAGACTCACAAGTGAATCCATGTGCAGTTTAAGTGAATGGGGACGATATTATTGATTGTCATAATGTTCAACCAATCAGATCTTTAGTTTGACATGTTGGGCGTATTCTTTGACGTGTCAGAGCCTGCTAGCTGGCCTAGCCATACGTGATTGGTCAGTGGGCTAGCGTGATATGTTGGGCGGTGACAATCCCAATATCTGCTGCCTCTGCCGAGCGGACATTTTCAGCCCTCAAACGCATTAAAACATATTCAAGAAATACAACTGGGGAGGCTCGACTGTCTTCACTGGCGTCCATGAATCGAGAAGGACTTCTTACTGGAACTGAACAACCGTGAGATTAAACTCTTTATTAACAAAGAAAGGAGGATGGACTTTGTCTTTAAATAGTGAACAGCAGCTCTGGTAAGTTAAATGCGTTTGTTTTTACATCTGCAGTAGCTTTAATATGCTTGTTTATATATTATTATTTGTACAACTTGTTTTTATGAAGATTGGATTTTTGTTTGGTCTAATATGTGATAGGAACCATTGTTATGTCCAGTGTTGCTCTGGGGACATATTTAGCCGGTGCCAGTGTTGGCAACTTGGTGACTTTTTCGCTAAATCTGGTGACTTTCCAAACCCTCTTGGTGACTTTTTTTGTCAAAAGCTACTAGCGACAAATCTAGCGACATTGTTCTGGTGTTATTGGAGACTTTTTTGACGTTAAAGCACGTACGTTCTGCACTGTCGTGAACGAGCTGCCACTCCGCCGCCCCAAAGCACTCACAGGCGGTAACTCGCGCAGCAGTCCCAGCTGCAGTCAGAGCAGAGAGGAGACGCACTCCTGGCGTATTCTCTGCAGATAGGTGTTGACTTCATTTTTACACAAAACAAATAATACCCGTAGCTGTGGCGTCATAATGAGGTGTTTCAGCTGCAGGACAGCAGTGAAGGCCCAGGTATAAAATGCACGGCCCGCCACTGTTAAAACATGATGTGATCATATTTAATCATACTGTTGTGTTTACAGAAGAGATATAATGTAGTTGTATATAATATGAGCAACAATTTGGACCCGCTCAAGGATATGGAGCCAAGATTAGGGACCACTGTTTGTATATTAACTGTTTGCCCAACTTAAATCCCTGACAAGTAATTAGTGGATGAAAAAGTATTCAGATCCTTCACAGTAAACGTACTAATACCATACTGATGAAACAATCCACTATGAGTAAAATACCTGCATTCAAAACCTTAGTCAAGTATGTTATTATCAGCAAAATGTACTTTAAGTGCAGAAAGTAAAAGTACCCGTGCAGTAAAATGTACATTATTTGCCCCTGACCTGTAGTGCAATCTGAAAATCTCCCCCTAGCATCTGTGTCAGAGTGATATCCGGTCTATCCAAAGACGAGGATTGTAACCAATTAGATGTAGAGATACAATGGAGACTGGGTCCGCACACTTACTGTCAAAGAGTAAAACTACTCGCGAGCGAGCAGGTAAAAGACTCGCGAGCGAGCAGGTTAAAGTTTCGTGAGCGAGCAGGTTAAAGTCGCGAGAGGGAATTTTGCTCGCGGAGTGATGTAAAAGCGTTCGTCAAGTAAAATACGTGCGCGGCTCTCATTTGCGCTTTGGATTTTGACAGTGATTTGCCTTCATAGCCGCCCCATCGCAAATTCACGTCACTTCAGTCTCGTCTGTGCATAGACTTTGTATGTAATCTACTCGCGCGAATAATTTGCGTAGCCTTTGGTGTGAACGCACCTTAACAGGACTTGCGCATAACTGCAACTCTTTTACAACGTCTTTATCGAGCATGTTAATGCCCTCAACAGAATTTGAAAAATGACCGTCCTGCTTTCCTTTGTTATGCCCGGCTTGTGGGCCGCAACAAAGGAGGGAGACACACACCAGACCTGCAGTAACAATCTTGAATTTATTTAAAACAAGTCAAAAAGACCAACGCAACAGGTTGGTGGAGACCGACAGAGACACTTGTGTCTGGGCAGGCAAGGTTAAATGCTGTAGGAAAAAAGGCCAGGTGTTCCCAATTAGGGTGATGGCACCTCAGTCTAAGTTCGCCTTAGTTTTTGGGGCTGTTTAGCAGTACCACTGCTGAAATAGCAAATCTTCTGCAAATTCCGCCATTGAAACAGGAATGCTCTCTCTCTGAAATAACTTGTGATAGGCCAAGAAGGAGGTGCAGAAGTCTAATTTACCCTCAGACCACGTGAATTGCAATATGCTGAACAGGGCTCCAGACTAACTTTTTACATTGGTTGCACTGATGAACCAGCAGGTAATTTGCTAAAAGCCCCAAAAAAGGACAACCAGAGAGTGGTAAACCTTTAAGATTGGCAATATGAATACAATTCTACTCCAGTAAATGTGATTTTATTTTTCAATGTAAATATACTGTTTATCGTCATATAGTGAATGTTCACAAATTACTTCATCCCATTGATGCAGTAATCATATAAAAATACATTATTGAAAAAAAAAGCATTGTTTTGAAAGCATGCCGACAAAGTTCTAAAACACCCAATACATGCTGGGATAGGCTCCAGCTCAGACGGACGGAGCATTTACCAGCATGGCGGTCTGAATCATAGACACCTAATCATGCTTCTACTCCATTGTTTAACTTTTTCATTGTAATTATCAATAATTTCTTTCATATGCCGAAGTGGGAGCTCCATTCGGCAGTGTGATGTATCAGTTTGTTGGCAAAATGGTTCCATTCCTGGTCCTGGCTGTCATTGCTGTGTTGGCTGGAGGTACTGTGGAATGTTGTACATAAGATGAAACATTTAATCCTCCTCAAAGAGAGTGAAACAGTTGCATGTGGTGTTGTTTGTACATCAGATTGTCCTGTCTCCCTATCCACACAGGTGGATATATGAAAGAAATTATTGATAATGTCTATGATTCAGACCGCCCCCCCCACTACTTCCCATAGCCTTGATAATGCCCTCATCTTTAAACCATCGCGGGTGCAAACAGAGGTACAGTGACATATTGATTCAAAGAAATACCTCACTGAAAATGAAACATTGACCTCTTGAAAGGTCTGTGTACAAGTTGTCAGTTAAATTCTACTTTAAAAAATACAATTAACAATTTCACACCTCTTTAAAACATTTTCTACCAACTGTCAACTATCAACGGTTGGATTGAAAAACTGAAAATGAATAGTTTCCGTTGGCAACCCAAGTAAACATTAAACCATAGAAACCTGGCACAATTATTCATAAGAAGGCAAAACAAAGGCCAGAGTAAAATAACTTAACTGAAAATTGGTGAATAAATAAGCAAATACATTTTATTTAAATAAGATTCTGATGAGCCTTGATAATGTAGTAGAAGTACCAGTATGTTGCTAATTTCATTATCATTTAATTAAAATGTTTTTAAAAGCTATTAACTACAACGTTTATCATTAGAACTGTTACTTCTCTAAAAAGATGTTTTATGTTTCTATACAGATGGAAAAAGGGACTCCAATGCTGACTCTCCTGAAGGATCCGTACATTCTCATTGCCGCTGGTATTTTCAATTATAGAAATGGCCAATGGCTTACAAATAAAGCAGTTTTTCTGTCAACCAAGCCCCAAGGAAGAGCGCCAAGCTTTGAAGCAGATTTTACATCCGTCACGTGATGCCATTGGGCCCAAAAAGACTACTTCCCATAGACTTGCATTGGGAAATAGACTTCTGTGACTAAGCAGATCATTTTTTAGGTAAATCAACTTCCCAGTACCATCACATGAATAGCCCCTATTTAAAACATTAGGTCCTAAAAGTTATAAAATGTACCAATAGTCGAATCCAGAGTTATTTTCTTTCCTCCATTAATGTGAAAGAGCCCGAGACGAGACCGAGGGCTGGGAGTATCCAGGCATCCATGACAGTGTTTCCCCTACCATTATATTAGGCGGGTGCCCCGCCCCCCAAACGGCCCCCCCGCCCCCCCCTCGAAGGTCAAGTTAATTTTGTTTAATTTTATTTTCTATATAGAGCCGGATCACAACAGAAGTAATTTAAGGTTACCTTTCCAATAGAACAGGCAGTGGCGGGCCGTGCATTTTATACCCAGGCCTTCACTGCTGTCATGCAGCTGAAATACCACCTTATAACCACATGATGGCACCACAGCTATTTTTTGTTTCTAAGGCTGTAACTATGTACGTATTCATATTAAACCTTTCGGTACGAGGCTTACAATACGTTTGAATAATGCTAGAGCATTTGGAAAATATAATGTTTTCTGTGCTCATGTAGGACAGTGGTTCTCAGCTGGTCTGGCTGTGGGACCCACCATCATCCCTTAATGACAAGCCCATTTGTCTCTTTAGAAGACGGTCTTATGATTTTACTTTCACAACCTAAACATTAAACGTACTGCTCTGCAATCTCTTTTCTCGTCTCAGCCCCCTGTGTCACGGTGTGTGGTACATCTCACTCGAGTCAGGAAACTTGTCAGAATGCCCATATTTGATTGGCTGAGCTGCATCACGTGATGTGATTCACAACGCCGACTAAGCCTCTGCTGTTAAGTTTTGTTTCACGATGGTCACGTGCTCGCCCACTGACCAATCACAGCACACTCTGCACCTCGCGGCAGAGCTGCACATGGACACTGAGCTGCACGTAATGCTGACGTAGCTATAGGCCGGCTAGCAGGCTCTGACACGTCAAAGAATACGCCCAACATGTCAAACTAAAGATCTGATTGGTTGAACACTATGACAATCAACAATATCGTCCCCATTCACTTACACATGGATTCACTTGTGAGTCTGCAGGCCTGGGGCCTCTCTTCTTACCTAGAGACACAGAGGTGAAATCTGATTGGATAAAAGTTCTACTTAAAACAAGCTGCACTGGAAGCAGAGCAACCGAGGAAGGCAGTAGCCGTGCAATGAGAAAATAAGATAATGGGAAAAATATTTGTATAAATTATAATACATGTAGTGTATTTAAGAAAAATTATGAAATTATAAAATAGATATAACTTTGTGATTCTGTTTAGGCCAGCAGAGAAGGCTTTGCAGGCCCTGACGGCCCGCCACTGAGAACAGGTATATACCTTGTTCTTTTATTAAACAAACTAAACAGCCTTATATTATTCATCTTATCTACACGATGGCATGTCATTTCTGTCTCTACATGGTCGCGCGTTTACAACTCTCCTCTGCTCTCTGTATGGCGCACGGCAGAGTTCAGCCCCGATGCGCACACACACACAGACAGACATGTGCGCACACACACACAGACACGTGCGCGCACACACAGGTGAGTACACTCCCACCAACGGACAGAGAGCGCGCGTCGGAAAATATGTCGCGTGAACCACCTGAAAAGCAGACAACAATATCTGCGTTTTTTAAACGCTCCCATGTGGTGAAGATGGCAACACTCGCTCTCCTGCGAGTACAGAAAGTACAGAAAAGAGCCCAAGTGCTGCACGCCCTGCCCCTGACAAACAACTAAAGTCCAGTCACCACCGGATGACAGGTTTTGACCCAGAATACAGCTGCATTGCTTTTATTTTGAAAGTGACTGTTGATGTTTTGCTTTTTTTATCTCAATTTACGTATGTTAGTACGTTCGTGGATGTGTGCGAGCAGCAGCGTCACTGCAATCCCAATAATGGCAGTGTCGGCAGCCGGAATCGGGCTGGTGTATTCTGGGGCGTCATTCATCCAGAGTCCCAGACGAGTCGGCAACCGGACTCGGCCCGACGTGTTTCTTCCGGCATTCCGAGCTTACGCCAGAACTGGGCCATGTCATTTTGGCTACCTGGGATGTGTTGGTGATGCAGAGCGGACACGGACATCTGAGGCTTTGCTAGCTAAGCTGCAAAAGCAACATGCTCAGAAGATGTTGGATCTCTTTGGATCTACCTATATATGTGAACAAATTGTTGCTACATTTTGCAAAAAAATCTCAGTACACGATACTTCGTTTTGATAACAATAAAAGTAGGTGATGACATACTTGTGTTGCTCTGTGGAATGGTATGAGGGTTGGGAGCATACTAAATGACATAATAATAAATATATTCTATTTGCTCTGCTTTCCAGGAGCCATATGTTTGACAACTATGGTTATTGCCATAATAGAGGCAGCCCTTCCTATCTGGATGATGAAGACCATGTGTGCAAGCAAATGGCAGCTAGGTATTTGCATTGATGCTGCAAAGAGTTTATCAGGGTGTAGCTGAAGCTTTTCACCAATCATTTAAGATCATCGTGACTTCATCTTCAGCTGCGGATGCTCTGCAGCTGAAGATGAAGTCATGTATTAGTAAGTTATTTTCCTGTGAAGACGTTTGCTACGAAAACAATCTGTATCTTTGTGTCAGGGACAGTCTTCTTGACGGACAGCATATCCTACCTCATTGCATCCAACATCTTTGGTCACCTGTCGCAAAAATACAATGGAAGGTATGTTGACCCGAGTCTGAAAGCTAAGTGGCCTGTTGTTTAAGTTTCTTCATGGTTTTGCTCCCAGATATAGCTGTAATACTGTCGTTAATCTCTTCTCACAGTTTGCTATGTGCTTGTATCGGAATGATCCTGGCGGGAATAACCACCATTTCTGTGAGTTGCATAGATTAAGTAAATGCTAACGCTTTAGATCAGATTTCTGGGGACCCTGTTTTAAAAAATGACAAACCATCGTGACCCAATTCACAGTAGGCCTTGTCTATAAATCGTGAGAAGAGCAAATTTGTGCGTGTATGAACGTACTTGACCATTTTTACTGCCATCACCTCATATTATCTTGAACAGGTAAACCAAACATTTCATTTTTTTCCCTCTCATCAGTGAAACAAACAAAGAATGTACGCTAGCCTTCCATATTAGATTTAATGTTCTAAGTAGGCTACAATTATCAGAATGAAACGAACATTCAGATGGCTTAAAGGTGTACTACAGAGATAAAATCTCCTGCCACCCACCGGTGGGTCCCGATCCAGTCTTTAGCAATGACTGTTTTAGATTGCAGATCCCAAATGTGAGTACATTTTAATGACATAGAAATACCACCATGGGCACCTACTGGTACCTACAAGTGAATAACTACAAGGAACAACACATTTACATTCTATTAGACTATTTTATAGCTACAGTTATAGAGGTACACCCTTCTTCCATGGTTTACCCTGATATTTTGCAACAAATTAAAAATGTACCCTGAAATGTACACATTTCATGCGTTTCCCTCTTATCACCTATAACCTCTCAGTCATTTTTTACATTTTATTGACACCCTGTATACTCGATAATTAGATTGTAATTTACAGGCTGTACTATGAACGTGTTTGTACACATAAAAAACAAGACATTGAAACCAGTAAAAAAGTTACCAAATGTGAGTGGGGCATGTTTAACCTCTGTCTAAGATCTTGTCAGGCTTCAATTCATGATCTACTTTAAATGTCTTTCTTTAAATTTCAGTTTGGATTTTCCAAGAACATCTATCATGTGCTTGTTCTGAATGCAATTGTTGGCTTTTCAGTTGGTAAGTCATGCCTCACATTGGCTTTTTAACTAACTCATTACTTGTTGGTTGAAATAATGAATGATTATCTTGTTTCTATCAGGCACAGTGGACTCGTCAATAATGCTTCTCATGGGTAACTTGGTAGATCTGAGATATGTGCCGGTATATGGTACAGTTTATGCTATTGCTGATGTCGCAATCTGCATTGGATACTCCGTGGGTAAGCACAGTTGCCGCAAACTCAGAGATTTAGAGCTTCTTTTAAGTAACTTATGGTTTAACGGCCTTTAGAGTTGCTGATACGTGGAGTTTCTTAGCTCTGGACAACAAAGCCAGGCCAGCTGTTTCTCCGTTTCCAGTACTTGTGCTAAGCTAGGCTAACCGTGAGTTGGTGGTAGCTTTGTATTTGCCGTACAGACATAATAGTTGCATTGATCATCTCATCTTTCATTTCTCATCTTTCTCGGCAAGAAAGCAAAACCTTTTTAAAAATGTTAAACTATTGCCTTGATAGAAATTAATAACATTTAAGCTTTATAAATATGCCTTTATTTGGAAGCTAAAAACATTAGCTGAATTTCAGGAGCAGGGCCACACCTCAGCCCCTCCCCCACTTCCGGCCACATTCCTATATAGACCCACCCACACTAAAACTCGGCTTGCTCACGCTTCCGCATGGGACTGCGGAACGCCACGCAGAAACCTTACCTCACCTTGCCGTTCATCAGCCCATCCGACTCCCGCCCACAAGACACCGCGAATCCGCCATCTAGAGGGTCCAGGCAGCTCAACGCAGCCAAACCCGCTGTTGGAGCCATAATGTGGTTTCTTTGTTTTCTTTTGTCTTTGAGGGAAACACGGGGTGGGTTTGCAGGTGCAATTCTGACATTGAACAGTGGGTGGCACATTGACCTAGAAGTGCATATATGTAAGTGACTGGTGATGAGGGCCAGGTGTGTGGATGGGAAGCTGACAGTTTTTGACCGTGTCAAGGTGTCGTGTCAAGGTGGCATGTCAGTGTATAGTTCCAAGGTGATATATTATCCTGTCAAGTATACAATGGTGTTCTGTTATGGTCAATGTGCAAACGGAATAAACGGATCAACAGATCGAAAGAAAGAGCGCATTGCACAGTGAAATGTTTGTGGAACACGCGTCCGAACAAGTTCTCCCGTTCGCCCCCCTGTGGCTTTAATATATAAAAATGGATATTTGTTAAAGTCAGTACACCCGCAGATCTCCACCACGCCGACCAGCTGCATCCACCCGCCAGAATCCGAAAGTACGAAGATTCAGACCCACGGCCGTCCTCCAAGAACTCACATCTCGGTGGCAGAGGGAGACCCGCCACCTCCAGACGTACGGAAACGTAAATCCAGCCTCTCCTTCTTCGCTCGCTCCAGACACAGCGAATCTCCCAAGAATCTCCGACGACTCCAGCCCCAGTGCGCCTGCTAAGAACACTATAAGAGAAGGGGATTCCGCACCACCGCTCCGACAACAAAGCAAACGTGCCAACTCCTCACAAACTTTCCAAAAGTCACGTCAGTCAAAGCAAAATATAAAAAGAAGAAAAGAAGCGTAGAAGAAGAGTAACGTAACTATGAGCCCGACCCGTGGGCTCTCGCATGCCCCCTTCATCGAGGCAGAGGTACTGGTTGCCACCCCTCTGTCCTTTCCACTGCGGTTCACCGTCAGGTCAGCAAGACTGAATATGTTCTACACATACGTGAAATACATTACCTGTTCTATGGAGGAAAGGACACGTAATACAGGTGTCTACGAATATTACAGTGGTGACAACAATGACAAAGCAAAAGGCACGCCTCAAGCCAGTTTGTGAGAGATTGCGCAATCTGAGGTGAGGCACAGCTCGTCGCTGCCTCACCTCGCGTGTCCTCTCTGTTTGAACAGGACATGCGCAAATGCAGCGATTTCGACTATAAACATGCTTGAAATCATACAGAAATTACATTTATAGCACAGATCAGGAGAGAAATATTATTCATTTCATTTTATCATTATTTGTTTTTTACTTTCATGATGACAGGTGAGGCTCTGCCTCCCCTGACCGCACGTCCCTGAAACGTCCCTACATCCAAAACACACTGGCGTAACGCCAATGACCGTGACACCACCACGCACCCCCAAGCTCCGCCCTCCCACCCCCAAAGTCCCGGGTTGCCAGGTCTTCACTCCCCTGTCCCCCTCTCTAAGCGCACGCCAAACTCCGCGACATCGGCGCACTTGCTAAAGGGACAATCCACCTAACATCCTCGAGCCCAAAGATAACTGTGACGGGCCGACCGATTCTTCCACAGAATACGTGCCCTTGAGTCGATACATGCTAGCCAGGCAGCAACCTCCGGTTCCGAAAACGAAGCCATTACGGAAGTGCCTTAAACCAACCACAGTTGTAGTCGCAAAGACCACAATTGCCCCAACAACTACAGCAGCTGCAACGACGACCACAGCTGCCCTAACAACGACCACAACTGCACCAGCTACAACAACAACCCCATCTGCAGCCACAACAACCATACCTGCTCCGACAACAACTACAGCAGCCGCAACAACCCCAGCTACAGCCACAATGACCACAGTTGCCCCAACAACTGCACAAGCAGCAGCAGCAGCAACAACAACCACTGCTGCCCCAACAACCACAGCCGTAGCCGCAACATCCACAGTTGCCCCAATAACACTAGCAGCAACATCGACTACAGCAGCAGCAGCAACAACAACCACCGTCGCCCCAACACCACAGCTGTAGTCGCAACAACCACAGTTACAACACCAACAACCACAATAGCAGCAAAGACAATAGCAGCAAAGACAACAGCAGCTGCAACAACAACCACTGCTGCCCCAACAACTACATCAGCCTCAACAACAACTACAGCAGCCGCAACAACAACTGCACCAGCAGCTGCAACAACCACAGCTGCCCCAACAACCACACCAGCAGCTGCAACAACCACAGCTGCCCTAACAACGACCACAGTTGCCACAACTGCACCAGCTACAACAACTTCAGCAGCCGCATCAACCACAGGTGCCCCAACAACAACTACAGCAGCCACAACCCCAGCCAAAGTCACAACAACCACAGCAGCCGCAACAACCGCTGCCCCAACAACCACAGCGTAGTCGCAACAACCACAGTTACAACACCAACAACTACATCGGCAGCAACAACGACAACCACAGCAGCCGCAACAATAACCACTGATGCCACAACAACCACAGCGGCCGCAACAACAACCGCTGCCCCAACAACCACAGCGTTGTCGCAACAACCACAGTTACAACACCAACAACTACATCAGCAGCAACAACGACAACCACAGCAGCCGCAACAATAACCACTGATGCCACAACAACCACAGCAGCCACAACAACGACCACAGCTGCCTCAACAACAACTACAGCAGCAGCAACAACAACTGCACCAGCAGCTGCAACAACCACAGCTGCCCTAACAATGACCACAGTTGCCACAACTGCACCAGCTACAACAACCCCAGCTGCAGCTACAACAACCACACCTGCTCCTATAACAACTCCAGCAGCCGCAACAACTGCAGCAGCTACAACAACCCCAGCTGCAGCTGCAAACAACCACAGCTGCTCCTACAACTACTTCAGCAGCCGCAACGACCACAGCTGCCTCAACAACTACAGCAGCCGCAACAATGACCACAGCTGCCTCAACAACTACAGCAGCCGCAACAATGACCACAGCTGCCTCAACAACTACAGCCAAGCCGTCTACAACACTCGTCGTAGATTACAAGTTTTAAACCCTTAACACTCATTCAAGAGAACTGTTCCTGCTCATCATCGGCCATACAGCTTCCCATGTCCCTAGCGACTGCCCCATGGTAGCAGCGAGCGGGACGGGAACCCGGCACCGGGATGCCCGCGACCCCAGTCTTCCATTCCAAGCAGCCAAACCTGGCAGGAGAACCTGAACGTCCGCTGCCTACTACAGCAAGTTGCCTAGCCAGGGCACCTGGCAGTGATGCCAGTGCCCCACGCTGTCTACTTCCAGCGACGGACCCACACAACTATGCCGCTCCCCCTGCCGTTTTTGGGGGTTTCCACGACGGAAGACGTTTTGCCATAGATCAGCCCTCGGACCTCGCAAGCAATACAAGTTGCTTTTTCCTTCATGCTACCAAACCTGACCAATAGTAGCCGCAGCCATCACGTGGGGCCGTGATCGGGCCAGCGAGTCCATATCTTAACTCCTGACAACCTAGCGGTCGTTTACCCAATCACCAAAGGACACTGGGACACCCATCCGTCGAGGGTGCGTTCTCGATGCAGCCCACGTCCGGGCCACCACAATGCCGTGGCTTTCTCACTTCCCATCCCAGAAGTTCAGAAGCTCCGCCCTCCTGCAGACACCCGTCCGACATCGGGAGAAGAGATAGAAAAGAAGAAGAAGCGTTCCCTTCCTTCGACGCGGCCTCCCCATGCAGCTTCACCTACCATGCCCACTTGACTATCCACACCAAGACATCCAATATCAAGGTTTACCTCAGCGGCATTAACTTCTTCGCGAAACTACTCACCGTCTCCCCCTGCTCCCCCACAACGTTCTCTCAGTCGTCTTTGCTCTTCAAAGGCCTCCAGCGCCAAACGCCTCCGCCAACTCCTCGCGGTCTGGTCTTCCGCTAACCTCCCATCTCGCTCCTCGCTGCGTCGCCACCCTCCGCTCCAATCACCTTCCCGTCCACCCGGCACGCACCCTAGAATCCATGTTCCACTTGCTTCTTCGGCTTCCTGCGATGCTAAGAATTCACGTCTCATCCAGCCAGTCTAACCCTAGTCTCCACCACGCCTACTAAATCTACACTCGCCACAGCTCCAACGACCTGTGCACGGGGCAGGCAGCCTTGCTTCCTTGGGAGGGCTTCTTGGGGGTCTGCAAGGCCCGGGAGCCGCAGTGGACCCTCAACCTAGCCTTTCCCCAAACCGCTTCATCCAGGCTAAATCTCCACCAACCATTCCCCAACGCTGAGACAAGACCGCCGCTGAGGCGGGGCCCTAGCTAGTTAATTGGAAGCTAAATACATTAGCTGAATTTCAGGAGCAGGGCTACACCTCAGCCACTCCCCCACTTCCGGCCACATTCCTATATAGACCCACTCACACTAAAACTCGGCTTGCTCACGCTTCCGCATCCCACCCTCCCTCCCTCTGTTAAAACCATTTTACTTTAGGGCTATCTTCCCTCATAGTCACCATCTTCCCGTCCCATATGGACACAGGGGGTCTGCAAGGCCCGGGAGCCGCAGTGGACCCTTAACCTAGCCTTTCCCCAAACCGCTTCATCCAGGCTAAATCTCCACCAACCATTCCCCAACGCTGAGACAAGGCCGCCGCTGAGGCGGGGCCCTAGCTAGTTAAATTGAGATATATGATCTTAAAACTCAGTCGAAATATGTCTGTAGTTCAGGTCAGCACTGGGGTTTAATAGACCATTTAATTTGGTCCTAACAACACAGGTTTATACCCAACTTAAACAGTAAACTGCAGCTATGCTAATGAGGAACAGCCCGACAAGCCTGAAAGTTTGTTTCTTTTCTATCGAGGTGTTGAATATTGTCTATTCTGTCCAAAGGTCCAGCTATTGCAGGTCCAATAGTGGCATCAATTGGCTTCTCCTGGCTCATGGCCATAATTGGAACAGTAAATATAATCTTCGCTCCGCTCTGCATCTTCCTTTACAGTCCATCTCGGCAGGAGGAACATTTGGTGAGAGCTGGGAAGAAAAAAAAACTGGAAAACACATTTGTTACAGCCCAGTCGCCAGTGAAGAAATATTGGCATTTTACGTTTCTGCAAACCAGTGATATAATACATATACATATTCAATGTGGACGTTATTACATTCGGTCAGAGACGGTGACGTAGTGCAACTAGACAAAGCAAGTGACATAGTTTATTGAGCGAACGTATTTGAAAGTTACGTGGTATAATAACGACTATAACGAGTGAGATTCATCGAGGTTTGGAGACGCATACAATGCCAACATTTTTTCCGGTGACTGGGTTGTTTCTTACACATACAACAGTGACAATTGCTTAAAAGAAGTAGATGTTGTACTTAATGCAATCGTTGTGTCTTGTGTTCCAGTCGATATTGAAAGAAAATTAAAGAAGCTCAGCCTGAGAACTTGGAATCACACTGTATGCAGTGTCAAGAAAGTCAAGAAAGGTTGAGATCCCAGGAAGGCTGCCTTGAGCAAAGAATACATGTTCAGTATGAAGATCAGGTCAAAGAGACACAAAGCATATAATTGATATCCAATAATCATAATAAGGGACAGTGTGTATTACGTAACAATGTAGTGATTCAACAAATATAATCTAATAAAATGATATATCTGTAAACCTTGTAAAACGAATAATATATGTATATGTGTAGGAAACTGAAAAGGAGAAGTAGTTTGGGAGTAGTCGGTTAAAGATTGAGATGAGAGCATTCGGGTGTAACCCAGTACACCCAGAGAATGGATGAAGTCATAATGATCATGTGCCGGTAAAGGGAGAGTAAGGAGGAGGGTGACAGCCCAAAAGGGCTATATAAGAAGAGTGACTTGCCACAGGCAAATCGGGATTCATCGTGGGACGATACGCCATCCAAGTGCTCGGCTGAGACACTGGACCTCGTTCAACAGCGGAGGACTTTGTCTTTTCATTTCAAGTATTCTTACCATCTCCACGGTGTTGCCCTGTATGGAAAACCGCCATTACCTCCCTCTTCATGAGAAAGACCCACACCAGCGTCAAGGCCCTTTTGATAACAGCATTGGCTCAACACTTTGGTGCAGAGTGAATGTCTTGACAACTATCAAATGGACTGACGATATATTTAAGAACAACACAGCCACGAGTCTGAATCTGAACGAGTCCATCTGCATTTCATTGTGCATCCCTGTGTTACATAACGACAATAAATGATCCTTGAATCCTTGAACTACAACCGGTGACATCCCTTGTGACAGGATCACTGCTCCTGCGGCTCCTTGATATTATGCACATAAAACAACAGTCAAGAGCTAGTCTCCCTTCACATGCCATTCTCCCTCATCAACAGACAAGACACAGGACAAGTCAGCCCTTCACAATACACCACCGTCCTAAATGACAATTTCTATCAATGCGTTGTTCTGCTCTGCGATATTTGTATTTGGTAACTTTCATTTTGCTAAAATTAAGTGTTTTCCCCATGAGTATCATGGGTGCTGATAGTTTAAAGGTCCCTTTTGTTATTTCCTGTAACCCTGTATATAATCATGGCCAGAACTCACTCTGGTCAGAGAGAATTCTACAGCTTTGTTGTGAACTTCTGTCTCCACTGCGTGGTGAATAAAACTCATTTGAACCAGCCACAGAATTGGACCAGAAATAAATCTTTCTTCAACAATATGGTGTTGTCGGCAGTTGAGCCCACATCTTCACAGAGACCCGGCTCCATCGGACAGCAGGACGGAGCGCGGGCCTCCGGTGGGACAAGAGGTGGACTCTGTGTTTACATCATGATGCTCGGTGCTTGTTTTTGTTGCTGCTGTTTACGTTCCTTATGATGCAAAATAAAAAAAATGCACTACAGGAATTTACTACTGTTTTTGTTTTGTTTGTCACGTGTTTGTTGTGTTACAAATGGGCTCCATCTGCATTTCATTGTGCATTCCTGTGTTACATAACGACAATAAATGATCCTTGAATCCTTGAACTACAACCGGTGACATCCCTTGTGACAGGATCACTGCTCCTGCGGCTCCTTGATATTATGCACATAAAACAACAGTCAAGAGCTAGTCTCCCTTCACATGCCATTCTCCCTCATCAACAGACAAGACACAGGACAAGTCTTTCTCTACAAACTCTCGTCACAGCCTGACACGCAGGCCGAACATGGCCCAAATTCTACAAACTATTGTAGACCTCCAAACCTGATGGCTTTGCCCATCAAAGACTGTGACCCATGCCGTCTAATGTTATGAACTGTGATCAGTTGCCGACTATTTTACATTGATTGACAAACCTGTCAGGTGAAACCTTTTTTTTTTTTTTTTTTGTTTATTCATTTAATTCATATTTGCTCTGTAAAACACACCTTTACTGAGCCCATAAAGATCTGCGACTACGGACTTGTGAATTGGGCTCCCAGAATAGTGCACAAAATGTATCTGAACCACAGAATTGGAACTGAAAGATTGTTTTTCTTCAACAGAGCCCAGTAAGCATTATCTCATCTTTTATCCCTATTTAGACTAATTTTGTCTTCATTCGTACAAGTTTCATTGTACTTGATAAGTTACCGTTGATTTTGTCTTTTATCGAGCGAAGACTCATTTGGAAATTTGAAATGATCCTATTTCTCATTCTTTAATATCATTATCACTGAGCGTTCATGTCAAGGTGATAACCTTTATGTGATTTTCTTTCATTTAACAATATGTAGCTCAAGCGCAAGTTCAGTCAGGTAGACACGCATGCTTAATTCTGTCTCTCCTCTCCTTGTAATTATTCTATCAGCTGATTGGGGGCGGGCACTTTTAAGTAACCAGCCAGATTCTGCACACCGGTTCCTGAAGCCAATCATATCGGTGCTGTCAAACTTTAAAAGTGTTCTCCTCTCTGCTGCTGTCAGTTGTCATTTCAGCGAAGCAGATGCGAAGCGATACTAGTTCCCTTACCTTTTAAACAACATCTAGTTGGGGGTAACTGAGACTATGACGGATTCCGACTTTGATTGTTTCAGGAAGAGTCGGGTCTCAACAGCGATGGTTAGACGGAGCCGGCATTCAGCCCGCCAGGTGGCCGGCGCAGGAGCACTCGCCCAGCGCGGCGCAGCGGCTCCCCTCAGACGAGCAAGAAGCCCTCTTGGCTCAGCTAGTAGTTCGCGGTGGTATCCTAGTAAGTCTAACAGTTACTCGGGATCGCACCGGAAGAATCAGGCTCATCCCGAGCTCCGCAGGCAGCCTACTCTTTCTCCACCAGCACTCCTGGCCTCCAATGCAGACAACGCTGTCATCTCCACCGGGTAGCTCCATCCACTCCATCGATACTGGTCTTCAATCTCTGGGCTTGGCCAAGGCGATAAAGTAGTTTATGATATGAGGTATCAGATGATTACAATCCCTCCTCGGCATCGTGGAGGTTGGTTCATGGCTTGTGTCAGCTATACCAACATTCTATGAGTAACACTAGTCTTTTATTCTTCACAGCCATGTTGTTGGTACGCCTCTGGTACAACGCATAGAGCAGGGTATTCAAATGAAATTCAACAAGTCCAGGTTGAGAGAGTTCTCTCATGCAAAGGTCCGGAACATCACAGTCTGTCTAAATGTGCGTGATGATTTAGTCCCATATAAATTGATGTAGCCTTACAGTTGTATCGACGTTTGTACGTAGTCAACAGCTTATTATTAAATCAAGAAGTCGAAGGGATATGTCATGCAAGTAAGAGATACTTTCATAGATTCAATTACATAACAGAAGCTTTAAACTTGCATCTTATAAAGATAAAGTACCTAATTTTATTAAATTAATGGAACTGTATCGTCATGCAGCTTTAAAATCAGGGTGAAGCGTTGTAAATGGAAGTATGACATTACATCGTATCTTAAAGAGTGTGCAGCAACATTACTTGTGGTTTAAACCATTTGGTTCAGCTCTATTCCTCTCTTTTACATCGTATAGTTGGGCAGCGAATTCATGTGATAGGATTCTGACTATTGGGCTCGTAGCTCATATCTGGGCCTCTATTATTTGGATTGAGTGGGTGCGTTTGCTCAAAAGATTTTGTTTAGTGGCGCTTCAGCTGGCTGCTGTGAATAATCGTAATGGTCTTTGGACTTATGAAACACACTGGGTTAAACTACAGGGGAGGAATGAACATTTAAGAGTCTGTCCATATTGGCTAAGGCTGGTTGAAATGTCCACATTCTGTGTTTTGGAGAATGCCATGTGTAATGTCGTAACCCGGCTCCCAAGTTATGACAAATACAGAAGGACACAAGGGAGGATGGGATTGGAAGGTATTTATGATAACAAAGTAAAGAACGGCAACCAATGGTGAAGTGTGTCAGTCAGTAACATCAGTAATGTAACGAGAATGCGGGCGTGATGAAGTGTGGGGCATTGTCAGCGGCAGTAAAAGACCAAATCTAAAGTTTAAATGGGCAGCACTGGCAGAGAGGTGTTCATGTGCGCAGAAGAGCAACACTGGAGTAGGGCTGTTATTCCTCAGAGCTCCAGGACCAGGTGCGCTGCATCCAGTATTCTGCCGCAACCGAGTTCTTGTGACTCTTTACGGGGATGGATAAATGGCAAAACCATACTTGGACATTTGTACATAAAGTATAATTAGCTCCATTCAGGCTCATCCCCTAGGGACGCGCTTTTCCTCTCCTGCTCGTTGGACATGGCATCTTCCTTGTCCTAAAATGCACAATCTACCTTGATGATGGGTGCCGCGCTGACCAGCGTGTCAGGTCGCTGTGCGATCACTTGAATGGTGTAACATTCTGCAAACAAGCTGGTGATTTTCGCTGATTCACTAAAACGTCGACACGGATGCAGGCCATCCGTGGGTTTTGGGGGTTCTGTCAAGGCCAGTGGTTTGCTAGACACAAAGGGTAACTCGAGCTCATTAAAGCCTTAAAAATGTGTACGGTAAGTCATGCAACAACAACATGTTGATGTTGTTTCTGGCATTTTGGCATGTCATTTCATTTGTCTTATAGCACTATCTCACTCATGCAAAATGTTCTTTATATTATCTCTAAAAGCTACCTCTCGCATTCTATTGTTCAAGTGGATCTTGGCGCATCACGGTATAAGGCCATTGCACTAAAGTCTGTTGGACTCGCACTATTCTGGTCTTGTCACGATTAGGCTTTGCCTCCTGTGTTCTGTGTCTTTTTGTAGCTCCTCACTCTACCTGTCAGCACTCCCTTCACCTGTCTCTGGTTACTAATCAAGCACTCCCTCATTCAGCGCACCTGTCTTCCACTCTCACCTCATCAAGCTCACTACTCTCACCTGCTCACCTATTTCAGTCACTACTTAAACTCCTGCCTCTCAGTCACTCGTCGCCAGATCATTACCCCATGTGCTTCATGCCTACCTGCCCGGTTTGCTCGTCCTGTTCCCGGTTTTCCCGTCTGCCTGCCCGTTCCTGCTGGATTATCCCCTTCGTCTCCTGTCTTGTCCGTGGATCCCCTGTTATGTCCTGTGAGTTTCCTGTGTTGTTTGTTAAATAAATATTCGTTTGCACGCTACTCTGCCTGGTCTGCACTTGAGTCCTTCACCATGCCCCGTGACAGGTCTAATGTAAATCCTGTTCTCCAGTTTCTGAATTGCTCAATTCCAGGCAGGGGCGGACTGGGGGAATAAAGTGGCCCGGGAGTTACTGTGTCAGACCGGCCCACTCTGTATTTTTTCTCTCGCATTAATGCATAGTTTATCGCGCGTTAATACATGGAGCAGACATTTTTATCACAGTGTTTTTAGTGTATAGGTTAAAGACTGTGGTCTTTATAGCATTTTGAATACATCAAGGTATTTCAATCAGGAGAGACTTGTTTTATAAATTTAACAATGATTTATTACACATGCATCAAATATGAAAAGTGCAAAGTCTTTGGCGATTGGACTCCATGCTGAAGTACTATCACCGAGGCAGGGATACTGAGGTCCATCAGGCCTAATCCCCCCTGGAGTCCAGACACTGGTGGTGGTGAAAGGAGTGCTGCCATCTGATGATGAATCAGGAGCATAACTGTGATGCTGACTGGGGTGGAGGAGGGTCGCGTCTGCTTTGCTGAAATGACAACTGACAGCAGCAGAGAGGTGGACACTTTTAAAGTTTTGACAGCAACGATATGATTGGCTTCAGGAACCGGTGTGCAGAATCTGGTTGGTTACTTAAAAGTGCACGCCCCCAATCAGCTGATAGAATAATCACAAGGAGAGGATAGACAGAGATTATGCATGCGTGTCTACCTGACTGAACTTGCGCTTGAGCTACATTTCAATCAGGAGAGACTTGTTTTATAAATTTAACAATGATTTATTACACATGCATCAAATATGAAAAGTCTTTGGCGATTGGACTCCATGCTGAAGTACTATCACCGAGGCAGGGATACTGAGGTCCATCAGGCCTAATCCCCCAAAAGAAATGTATTTATATGAATAATAAATACCTTACCTACTGCTGTGGTGAATATCCTAAGAAAACGAAATTTAGTTCATGAGAGAAATCTAAGGGTAGAACGTGAACGAGTAGATGTTAGACCAGAGGTAAAGAGGTCCAGTTTAGTCAAAGCAAAGGATAGAGGAATGTCACGATGGACTGCAGACTAGGATACGGGGTCGGGAAGACCGCAGATACAGGATAGTGCGGGTCTAGATAGCCCATAGTGGAGTATGGTAGGATTACAACAGATCACGAAACATAGAGGGGTCAGCCCTGCGGAGGGTCCGAGCGCAGGACGGGATACGTGGGGGTCAAGCTAGACCGCAGACAAGGATACGTTGGGTCATGTTAGACCGCAGCTTAGGATAGTCGAGGGTCACGTTTAGACCACAGAGCAGAATAGGGGGTTCAAGGGAGAACGCAGAACAGCATGGTTGGGGTCCCCCGCACCATGTAAGATCCCACTGGAAGAAGAGCACGGTGGATATTGGAGCTGGATCCTTTCAACTGGGTCATTCAACACAAGGATGGAAAACAGCATACTAATGCTGATGCTCTCTCACGGCGGCCACAGGATCCTGTGGCTGGTACGGTGAATGACGCCTCACGAGAAGTTGCCACACAGGTGAATGCAGTTGGCTCAGACAGGGAGTCAGGTGTTCCCCAAGCAGACATTCTGTTGACACCGCCATCTGCAATGAACCTCCCGACCTCTGACCTCATCACAGGGGGACAGCCATTGGAACCGGACAGTGAGATAAATGACCCGTCTTTCATACATGCACTTTCACATGATGGGACTGGACTGAAAGAACTGCAACAGGCCGATCCAGATATTGCTACGGTGTTGGATTGGAGGGATTCTCGACGACCTCGGGGGCACATGAGAGGCAGCTCCAGGTGGCTGCGGAAGTTATGTTAATAATAATGAACAATAATGTTTGTGCGAGGACAGACTTGCGTCCAGAAATGCAGCGTGTTAAAACAGGAGAGCACCGGGCTCCAACTCAGGAGATCAACACATCCAGGTACCTGTTGCATTTAAGAAACAAACACATATGCAAATAAACAAGCCAGGGGACCGTCACACCCCTCTCCATAAGAATGGGGTCAACAACGTGTCAGATAGTAAGACTGTAAAAAGAGTGACTACCAGATTTGTCTCAGGTTGGGACACTGCAACTACTTAAGAAAGGTTAGCAGGTTGTGGAGACCGGAGAAGAGCAGAGGAGTATTTTTACATGTTCGGAAGCTTTTTGACAGCCCTGGGACCAGACAAATTTAGCCTTACCCCTAAGCAAGTCAGTGAAAGGTTTCTAAAAAAAAATCCTACGATAGCCAACAAGGCCAAGAAAATGCATCAACACTTTTTTCTTTGTTGCAACTGGATACTGCTCTATGGCCTGAACTTTTGCACTGAATGGCACACTTTGCCTTGCCTGATCACCCGGCCGAAGTAGGTCACGCTTGCCCTCGCAAACTCACACTTTGCAAGGTTTAGCATGAGCCTTGCCCCGCCAAATGGGTGATCAGTTCCTGAATACGCTCCAAGTGGGTTTCCCATGTGTCAGAGTAAACCACTACATCATCTAAGTAAACTGCACACCCTTGCAAGTCACCAATAACACTGTTCTTAAGGCATTGGAACCCAGCTGGTGCATTCCGAAGCCCAAAAGGCATCCCGGTGAGTAGAGACCAGTTGGTGTTATAAAAGCGTCTATCTCACTCGCTCGCTGGGACGACGAAACCTCACAATATCCTTTTAGAGGATCAAATTTGCTGAGCCCACCGGATCTATACGGTCATCGATCCTGGGAAGTGGGAGGGAATCAGGCTTAGTGACATCATTCACTTCACGAAGGTCAGAGCAAAACAGTGGCATGTTATCAGCCTTTGGAACAAGCAAGCAAGGTGAGGACCAAATGAAAGATCAAGGCTCTGCAATACCTGTTTCCAGCATTTAATTTAACTCTGCTAATTGGCTTAGCATCTCCAACATCAATATCGTGCACAATTAAGTGGGTGCAACTAGGCACATCACCAAACAAACACTGGTAACTCAAATCAACTGAACCAGCTTTGCATGGCGTGACTCAGACCAACATCTATATTGATGAAAGTTTCAGAGTTCGGCCCAATAACAGAACTTCATCTGGAGTACATCATGAATCTTCCTCACATCCAAACAGGTTCAACAGACTCAACCAGCAGTGGACTAACTACATAAGCTGCATGATTGTGACCAATTTCTGGCTGCGTACAGAAAGAGGGTGGCTCAGAGGTGTGCGCAGAACATGGTTTGAGTAAGTTTACATGAAAAAGCTGAGTTGGCTTCCTGCGCTGAAGAGTTGAAATGACATAATTCTGGTCCGAGATTTGTTTTAACACCGTGTGTAGACCTGTAAACTTTGCCTGAAAAGGTGAACCAACAATAGGGAGGAAGTCAACCACCGGAGTGCCCTGCATCTCCAACGTGTCATATAAGTGTTTCATCTTGACCCGAGCTGTGGCCAGAATTTCCAGTGCCAGTTCTCCAGTTGTGTAAAGCCTTTTGTCGAAAACTGTAACCGTACTCAATCAAGTTTTTAGCAAGTTCTGAATCCTTCCAGTTACCAGCAAATGTAGCAAAGGGACTTCTGACTTACGGTGTGCGCAAACATCAGTTAATTTGAGCTCAACCTTGTGCTCTCTTGTGTTGTCTCTCTAGCTGCAAGCATTAGGTCACGGGGTGTGGTGGCAGACCCAAATGCAGACACCAGGGGGTAAGGGACTGAAAGGGTTTTACAGGTGGACAAAAGGGAAAAATGTGGTGGAGCAGCGGGGGACCGGGGACGAGAGGGCGAGGGTGGAGAACTGACCAGAACAAGGCAGGGCAGGCAGACTGGGGAGCCGGAGGGGATGATCCAAACTGCGGGCACAGGAAGACAAGGTAAGTACAGTTAAAGAGAAAACAGTTGGATAAACTCAGAATCTAATAATACTGAGCGGCCGAGAACAAGCAAGATACAGGTTGCATCAACGACCTGGCAAAGAGTGAATGTAAAACCGGGGTAGATAAACTGTTGAGTAGATGGGTTGATGGAAGGCAGCTGGGTAGACTGGGCAGGTGAGGTGAATTAATTGAAATCAGGATGGAGCCGGGAGATCAGATCGGAGCCACGCCCACACCACACACACACACACACACACACACACACACACACACACACACACACACACACACACACACACACACACACACACACGTAACCAGGGAAAACCCCTTTACCCAACCCCATGCAGTAAGCGCGCAGGAGAGCCATAAATGTTTGGAAGCGTTCCAACGCACCCTGACTCTGAGCATGGTGAGCTGAGGCCCGAGGAAAACACGTGGGAAGAAAAGTTTGAGTCTTGGTCGAACTGAATGACTTTCGAAATGCCGACTACGGAAATTAACTTGGATAGTGCTCTCACTACATGACAGTCAGAAGGTAAGTATAACTGGCTTTGAGTAAGGCAAAGGACCCACAAAATCAATTTGCACAGCTTTTATTGTCTGGTTAGGTTTGTCTGTCAGCTGGCATATATGGCATGTTTTAATAAACACAGAGACAACTTTCTTCATACGAGGCCAAAAGAAATGTCTTCAAATCCAGTCATACGTTTTCCTCAGACTCATCATGAGTTACTTTTAACACTTACTGACGGAGTGTAACAGGCAAAACTATTTGGAAAACAGGATCCCCTCACCAACAGGGAATCCTGAAGAAAATAACCACAAGCACTGTCTAGCACCTCAATGTCAGGTCCAACCTGCTGAAACAGCTCCTTCAGAGAAGGATAAGCCTGGTGCTCTGCAACCAGATCACTGCGAGATATTGACACAGGAAAATTAGACAGAGGCAGGGACAATTTCCCCAGCAACATTGTCTTTATTTGACGGAGACACAGATTTTGAAATTGTCATTACGCAAGTTACTGCGCAGTGAATCGCGTTCATTTTCGTGTGATTCTGATCTCACCAGCGGCACAAGCATGCCCACAGGCAGAGGGTACATCTGCCCAAACACATGTGCCAACCAAATTGTTCTGGATGACAGAAATCCCCTATATCGGCAATCACTTTGTGCAATAGAACCAACAGAACATTTAAATCCATTCCACAAACGGGAGCAAAGATTCCTGTTTCATACTCCCTGGTTAAGAGCAGGACTTCAGCCTGAATGAAAGAGATGTGTTCCTTCAAATCGCCCCACTTCCTACCATGGACACGACACCTTTATGGATAAATGGCAGGTAGGGATCCAAACGGACAGGACCAGTGTCTTTTACATGCAAGTAAAACCATCAGGAGTGATGAGTTTAGGGAACGATTGTTTGAGAGTTCAGTCTTAATCTTAAACAGTGAGAGCAATAAACAGGAACAACACTTGCAGTTCATTTGTATTCTCCTTTATTCATTTTATTTTTTTATAATACATTGTAAGGCAACTACAAAAGAATATTTGAGAAATCAGTGCAACAATTACCAGATACTTTAACCCCATTTTTGAACCTCAAGTTATAATTAAAAGTCTTCATAAACATGTGAAAAGGAAAGGGTGTGTTTGGTTGCAGTAAGTGCGCATGAGATGACAAATGAAACAGTAACTACACCAGTGTGTTGATTCTGTTCAGGGAAAATAAAAGTGTGCCAATGCAGAGATGTTGCAAAAGTTGACTTATTCCTTGTTGTGTGGGGAGCCAGTGGAGGCCTCGTGTTGCGCTTTCTACTCTGGTGAACGGTTAAATATCAGTTATATAGTATCTATAACCCTGTAATACCAAACATCCACTTAATCAATATGTTACATATGCCATAGTTTGAACACTCACTGTTCATAACATGATAATATCATCAATGAATCATTTACAACATAATAAGCATCGCTGTGTCTGTACATACTGTCATATCCACCTGCGTTTAAGAAATACATATAAATAGATAGATTTGTTTTTTATGTATTTATACCTGTAGATATAAGTCAAATGTTGGTTTTACCATGTACAGCTTCTTGTCCTCGTTTTAGCTGTATGTCTATTTCGTTGTATGTACATGGAGAGCAACAAGGGAAAAAAACATGCATGTGTTCACACTTGGCCAATAAATCAGATTCTGATTGCTGTTGCCATATTTTCCTTAAATTCACAGTAAAACACAGAATTTAAAGTGAGAAATATGTGCACGTACAAACAAGTGGATACAAAAATGTCCACACACATGTAAAAGTGTCTCTCTCTGAAAGAAGTGTGCCTTCTTCATCTCCTCCTCAGCTGTTCCAATTCGGGGAAGTTCAAAAATGAGATAATGTCAAAAAAAAAAAATAATTAGTGAATATACTTGGCGAAAGACAGGCTAAGACATGACCGCTTTGCAACAATTTATTCTGGGTCTGCAAAAAATAAAAGATCCTGCTCACTCACACTTAACCCTTAACCCTAACTTACTACCATCAACTGCAAAATGTTGAATTTATTTAAGTCGTGGCGGTACGGCCAGGCACATGATTCTGTTTGCATGTGTACCGACGTATGCACGCACATACGTTGAGCTATCAAGGTTTAAGAAAGGTTTAAGGTGTGCCATGTCTCGGCTGTCACAACAGGGTAAATGTGTGCTCTTTCAAAGCCGTTGAAGTCGGTGGATAAACAAATGGAATAAGCACCCATGTTGTCGATGAGAAGCCAGTCCCCCACATGCAGCTCAGGAATCCAGCAGCTGTCGGTTACTTTGTCAACGCTGTCGCAGGTTGGACCCCAGATAACAGACCGGTATCTCTGCTCACTGCTCTCAACAACCTGTGTACAACACAAACATTAAAATATAAAATCCACATCACACTGGTTATCTTTTCCTTTAAATCTTATCTCGTTTTGCAGTTTTCTCGGATCAGATTGGTGAATGACAGCCTTCAAGATGTTGTTCAACCAAAGACAAGTGTACGTAGTCCTCGTGACATCAGCCATTGATTTGTTTTGAAGCCTTGAGTTTGGCGTTTTGGCAGTCGCCATTTTGGATTACGTCCGTTGCCATCTTGGCTTTTTTTGCAACTCGTGAACAAAAGTGACCATGTTTTGACTACGGGGGAGTGACGAAGAGATGCCGTATACGGCTCTGGTAGCGACCTGAAAATCACAAGGTAGCCGCCCTAAAAAATACCCTGCTTGACTCTAAATGGACCATAATTTACAAAATGAACATCAATCATCAACATTGAAGAAGACTTGAAACTAAAGATTGAGACCATAAACTCATGTTTACAATGTTTTCTGAGGTAATAAATCGAGTGAGAAGTAGAGTCATTTTCTCATTGACTTCTATACAGCCAGACTTCTTTTTACAACCAGAGGAGTCGCCCCCTGATGGTCAGTGGAAAGAATGCAAGTTTCCGACACCTCCGCATTGGCTTCACTTTTCAGAAACAGAGGTTGCTTCCACATCTTTTTTTAACAAACAATTCTTAGTTACTGTGTACGAAGATGATATCAGGTTGGGTCATTAATATACAACCAAGTATCCCAAGCAATTATGTTCGTATGGAACAATTCCACAACTCAAGATTCATGTCCAATGCCAGTGCTCAGTGCTAATGCATGCACTGAAGTAGTGTCCTCTTTAGGTGGACAATAAGCATGTGGAGGTTGCAGCCTGACTGCGGTCTGTCACAGACCTACAATTAATGTTTGCCTTTCTATCAACCATAACCACAATCTTTCCCTTGCCATAACAAAGTGTGTTACTTGCCTAACCACAGATTATTTATACAACCACAATGTTTAGCTTGCTCAGATACTGTGGAACGCGAGGATTTTAAATCATTGGCAATTGACATAAAAATCCTAATCTAGTGTTTTGAAAAATCGTCCAATATTGATGTTCTTATGTGGTGATGGGGTTGATATTTACTCTGTTAAGGTATGGTTCAACCTTGGAGTGGGCAGCATCATTGATAAGGCAACTCAGGGAGCCATACACTCCATCATTAATGTAGTACATCATTGTTCTGTCAGGGCAGTTGTCCTTACCATCTGAAAAAAAACAATACAAGCAAAATAATTAAAGTCAATAAAATGGCAATAATGCAGGACTTTACAATGATGTTGAAAATAATAGAAAAATTATAATAAAAATGTTGCTTTTCTCTGTCCTTCCACCACATGCAACCAGGTATCTGTGGGTCTGCACAAAATTAGTATTCATAACCCTGCAAGTCACTGCACCCACTCTGAGGCTTAGCATGGATGTCTCCTGAAGATGCTTCTCGATGTAGTGGTGCATTGCCATGTGGTGCCATCAGACTCATCTGATAGCTGTCACCTAAACATTTTGTTTTGTTTTTCATCAAGATACATTTAAATACAATCACACATTGTATAATTCAGTGTTAATACTGAATACTCAACATTCAGAGCGATATATCTATACATCACCGTTATGTTCATCCATATCATCTGCGATTACTCTTTTGGCAATGACGTTCGCTGCAAGTGTGAAGGCTGAATCCACGTAGTAGCGGCCTGGTTCTGCAATAATCTGCACCCCACTGTCAGGGGGGAAGAATTCCTCCAGTGTTCCGTTAATAACTTCTGAAAACTAGGAGAGGAAATCATGATGGGTTAATAGCATATTTCACAGGTATTACACCTCTATTGACCTCCATTCACCTTCTATCTGATACTTTATTACAAAGTGACCTACAGTAACCATTATGGCTGGCATTACAGGCAACACAGGTAAGGTTTCTGCATGTGTTTCTATGAAGTACGAGCCATGTAATTGGATGGAAAAGCGGACACATATTGAGAAAATAATTTACATAATTAACACTAACTAACACTGAATATTTTCTTTCTTTTACCTCTTCAAATGCAACTTGACAGCCCTCTCTCCCAGAGAACCCTCCGCCAATATCCAAGAGACTCATCTGGAGGCCCAACAAATTCTGAAAAACACATCAGTACCACTGTCTAATAAGGCATGATTTATAAAGGTTTTACAAGTTTGGATGCACCGTCTAGGGGACTGCACATTGTTCTGACGGCCCATTATTAAGAAAAACCCAATAGTCCGAAAAGCCCATTTGTCCAAAGGCTGTTGTCCCAAAAACAAATGACCATTGTTTCTGAGGCCCACTGCCTATTGCAACAAACAGAAGCACATGGCTAATTATTACGCAGAATGCCCATATCCTTTTTTCCTGCCATCAAAGGCATGACCCATTGTACTCTTCCTCTGATTACTCGTTGCCTTTGTTGGTTGGGTTGGTTAGGGTTAGAATATCAGGGTAGGACAACCAGAGGCAGTAGAGCGGGTCATGCCTTCGCCGTCAATCTACATAATAATTAGCCATGTGCTTCTGTTCGATGCAGTTGGGTGTGTACTTTTGGACCGATGGGCCTTCAGAACACTGAGCGTTTGTTTTCGGGACAACGTGGAGTTGGACAGAATAAAGTTCTAACTAAAGAAAATGTACCAAAACAGAGGACTATAAAACATTGTAGCCCATGCTAATGCTAAAGCTAACAAGCAGCAAATGTTGATACACGCTATTAGCATGCCTTACAATGAGATAACGGCCAAGACTGGAATGAAAAAAAACCTGTAATGGACCGGTCATAAGAACATCAAAAACAGATGGACCACCCTCGGGCTAAATTAAGAAGTTTGGTTACCTTTTAAATATCTTTACCTACATTAGGAAATACAATGCAAACACTCAACAAGCTACAACAGCTGTCTGATCTGATGGCCCTTGTATTGACAATCAGACTCATACTCAGATTTTGTCTGGCCAACACTGCTTTGTTGAGATCGTTTTCATTCCTATTTTAATGCATCACAACAAACCTGATGAATGGCTCTACCTCTATGTAAATGTAACTGTAGTTTTATAATGTTCTATTGCTGTGACGATGACTTACCCCCATATCAAAGACACGTCGGGCGTCTGCGATCGCTTGCTTGAACGCCAAACTTCCAGTGCACCCGCTGCCCACATGAAAGCTGACCCCAATGACCTCCAAGCCAAGCTCTCCAGCACGTCCCAGCAGCTTACCAACTGACTCCAGTCTGGCACCAAACTTTGAACTGAGTCTTACCTTGGATGCAGAGTCATCCACTGCGATGCGGAGTACCAATCTGGAAAAAGTGATTCAAAAGTCTTAATCGTTAAGCTAACAATAATCAACTAAACAAAGGAGCAAAAAATATCAGTAGTTGTTCACTCACTTGGCTTTGGCGTGACTAAGAGATATTTTTAGGAGTTCTTCCTCGCTATCAAAAGTCATCATATCGACTCCATGAGTACAGGCATATTTGATGTGCGACAGTGGTTTGGTTGTGTGTGCGTAAATGATTTTGTCAGGTGTCACTCCGAGGGACAGCATCAGCTGGATCTCGACCTGTTATCGACAAAAGCGTTGTTTCAAATGAGCAAACTGCTTCTCCACAACAAATAAAACACAGAGCTGGATTCTCTTTGAAATACTTCATCGGTACCTTGCTAGAACAGTCGAAACCTGTGTCCAGAGCACTCATCATCCTCAAAACTGATGCATCGTTGTTGCACTTCACTGCATAGAAAGGCTTGACTCGAGGTAAGTTATTACGCCACCTGAGGTGCTTTTCAAATATACTATCCAGATTTGCCACATAGAATGGCTCTTCATTGTCCTGAACGAATAGAGAAAAGTCAACATTATATTTTGAAAGTGGCACATCTCAAGAAAGCTCAATTATCACACGATACATGGACACAATTACACAGAAATTCATAGTTAGGAAAACTTAGGTGACATGATGTCTCTGATACTCACCGCTGAACCACGCTCTTTTATTTTACTGTCTAGGAAGTCTGTGATGGTCCTTCCATTGTCTAAAATGTCAATGCCACAGTTCTCAGGGGACAAAACATGCACAACTGATCCCTTCGTAGTTACTGGTGCTGGGATGACTAGCAGGATAAGACAAAAGCATAAAAATAATTAATAAATGTTAAGATAAGGCTGGATCACAATAGAAAGCAGCTTTGTCTTTATTTGTAGCTGTTCGTCTACATATTATGCCACGCTAATATAGTAGTCAAAAGCCCAAACTGTGGGCACATATGAATATTATCATCACAGATTAAACATCTTACCATGGCCGATATGCGCCTCCATATGTTCCATCCTGGAAAAGTTAGTGTTATCGTAGCAATCCTGAGACAGACCTATTAATTTCCCTGTGAGAAATAAAGGTGATGAGAAAGCTCTCAAATGCCTTTAAGTATTATGTTGAACAGACACTTGGAATAATTCAGCTGAACAGATAGAGCTCTTTCCTAATGGACGGTTCAGAGGTCTAATCAAGTCAAAGGTTTTACAGAGTATATATGCTTCACACAAACTGGAGCACATTATCTCGTCTGCCCCCCCCCCCCCCCCCCCCCCCACCCCCCCCCGCAGGCGTCCTTTTTTCGGATGGCGCTGAGGCACCAAGGCGCTGCTGTTTTCATGGAAGAGGATTAGATGTGAGGTCAGGATGACACGAGTCAGACATGAGATACATTTGTTGTTTGGGTTTGGTGAGTTCTGCTTTTGTTCAGGGTAAAGCGATAAAGTTATATCTCAAAGAATAACTTGATAAATTGTTGCATTAGTTGTTTTTGAGAGTTATTAGCAACTCCATGTTGTAGCAAGCTGGGGAATGCACACTCTTTTGTGTGTTCTACCTGTACAAGCATGGGCTGCAGTCGTGTTTTTAAGCACGTCACACATTAGTAGTTGGTGTGTTGCCGGACTGTGAACTTAGCATATTCATACCATATGATATTTACGACTTTAAAGTTTCGTAAAATGTCGATATTTTTGCATTTTTTAACGCCTAGCGAGCGGCATCTCGTGCAAACACTCTCTAATGCTGCGGATTGAGTCGAATCGAGTTTCTTTGCGACGTCCACGCCGTTTCCCAAAAATGTAACGGCCGCGCGAGAGCCTGTCAGACGCTGAAAGAGCTGCAACAAAGCGCTGCAAGAACGCCCGAGCCGGTGGGGGTGTGGGGGGGGGGGATCCGAGCACCTTGCTTGTGCATTGAGGAAAGCGAGGCAAGGACGATAACAACATTGGGGGTAAATTGCACCAGTGCCCGGTGTGCAGTGAGCTGTTCCCGACTCGCTATCAACTTCTGAAACATCAGAAACTGACTCAGCACAAACTAAAAACAATTTTAAAGTGGTTTTAATAATAAATTGTTGGATACATATTTTCTATATACATATTATTGTGTTTGTGTCTATAGTTGGGACTCCTAAAATCTAGACCTCTGTCATGTAATGTGATAAAAATGTTGATATGTACTACTTTGGGGGGGAGGGGGGGGGTTCTGGAAAAGTAGTACTCTTTGTACTACTGTGAAAATGTTGATAACTTTGGATGACCCCTTAATCTGATGGTTTCTGGTTTTGGTTCTGCTGGTTTTCTGAGTCACGATAATTGGTTGCATTTGGTTGTATGTTCTTTGGTTGCCATGGTTTCTCATGCATCAACATGATAGGAAACACAAATATTACTGCAAAGAAGAACAGAAAACACATGGAACCTCTTAGACCACACCATCCCGGGCCGCGGAATGGGTGCCATGGTGCTGGAGATCCGCCTTCCATTGCCGTTACTTGTAAAGGACCCTTAAGAGGTTCTGTGAATATTTCCTACAAACCTTTTACTTTGCAAGTTACCTAAGTTAATCACTTCCTGCTAGCTTTTATTTTGTAAGTGCCTTTTTTACGGTTTGGGTCCTTTATTTTGAAGTTATTTTGGCGAAACCGGAAGCAGATACAAATCTCGTCAGAGTATGGTAGCTTGACTTCGCATCAAGAAAAGTACGAAATTGATGGTACAGACTAAAAGGAAAAGTGTTATAAAATATATTCCTCTGCAATAATTTCCTAATTAACGGTTAAGCACCTAGCTGGAACGGGAACAAGGTATTGTGTGTTTATTGTGTTCATTGTGTGTTTGATATATTACTGTTTCAACTAGATGCTAATGTTAGCTTAACAGGTATAGCTAAATGACTAAACTGTAATTTCAAGCTAGATTTCAGTTTAACATGTGCTTTTGAGAAGTATACATGAAAGAAAATGTTTGATTAATGCTCCCATGTATATTTAAATGTAATTTACTGAATGTTTAAACTCGTAAGAGCTCATTTATGTTTTATCTGTTCCGTAGCTCTTACGGTGTTTTCTGGAGAAAGGTCTTAAGGAGAGAAAAGTAAATTTGTGTTCATCAAAATAAGGATGACGGTTGAACATGAATAAAGGCCTCTGGAAAGATCAGTACGCTTCACCATTGTACGGCTGGGGTCCGCTACATTACTTAGGTGGCGTCATCTTTGAACTTATGATTTTACCTCCTACCACACTGACTTCTTTATGACAAGCTTTGCAGTTTGAGAAACTCGGCTTGCTACCCTCCTCTCTCTCCATAGCCACACTTAATGAGCGAGGTGATCGGCTACATCACTGTCTCAGATGTGCTCATTGGTAGCTTAGCACGCTACTGAGGTGCTCGCTGCGTTGTTAGCTGCGCAAACAATAACAGTTCTAAATCAACATTTGGTAGGGGGGGGACTTGGTTGAACTTGAAAGGATACACCAACTCGTCTTTAAATATTGCAAGTTAACCAGGACACATCTGTCCAACACGCTTACGAAACTTGAGTTCAAGAATACCGGTTTACCACTTTAAAGTGTCTGTTACATCAGTGATTCTTAACCATAGGCTTACCATTGGGCCGCGAGCGCCACCTAGAGGGCCGCAAAATAATTTCAGTTTTCCACCTGTGGGCCGCGGGACCGCATAGGTCAGACCTGGGCATTGTACGGCCCGCGGGACGTCAATGGGAAATTAGGAATGAAACGTAAATAATTGTAGCTACATCATGCACGGAATACAGCTGCATTGCTTTTATTTTGAAGGCGACTGCTGCTGTCTTTTATCTCAATTTACGTACGTTAGTACGTTCGTGGATGTGCGAGCAGCGGCTCACTGCAATCCCAATAATAGCAGTGTCGGCAGCCGGATCCGGGCCGGTGTATTTGGCCCGATTCTGGGGCGTCACTCAGTCTCAGCCGAGTCGGCAACCGGACTCGGCCCGACGTGTTTCTTCCGGCATGCCGATCTTACTCCGGAGCTGGGCCAGGTCATGTTGGCTACCTGGGATGTGTTGTTGATGCAGAGCGACACGGACGTCTGAGGCTTTGCTAGCTAAGCTGCTAAATCAACATGCTCAGAAGATGTTGGTTCTCTTTGGATCGACCTACATATGTGAACAAACATTCTCCGTGATGGACTTTAATTAATCCAGATCCAGATCCTCTCTCACTGACATCACCTGTCAGCTGTCCTTCACATCTCACCTCACACATTCACCCTGACTTCAGTCACTCGTTTACTGAACTAAAACACAGACAATTAGGTCATTGGACTACAAACGATAGTAATAAAAGTACTAATTAACAGAAACATGATTCCTGTCAGTGTTTTACTATTATATATAGATATTACATATTTATATTTGTTTGGATCATTATTCCTGCTGCAGATGTTTAAGGTGGAGCTCATTTTAACTCCTTTATACTCTCTGTTGTTCAGTTTGGGTAGTTAGGAAGGGTTTGACAAATTATAATGTGCAAAGTAACTAGTAACTAAAGCTGCCAGACAAATGTAGTGGAGTAAAAAGTATAATATTTCCCTCTGAGATGTAGTGGAGTGGAAGTACAAAGTTGAATAAAATAGAAATACTCAAGTAAAGTACCTTGAATTTGTACATACAGTACTTAAGCAAATATACTAGTTACATTCCACCACTGATCATAATATTTACTCTTACCACTCGCAGCTTATCAAAACCATACAATGTACTGCTTCTTATAAAGAGGTGGAATAATATTGAGCAGGATTGCGTTCAGTCTATTGGTCCGACCCTCCACAACAGTCCCTGTTTGTCATGTGGCCCTGGCATAGGTTATCAATTGAAGACACCAGAGATATTACTGTTATCCATGAGACGCTCAGTTACAATATAGCTTCCCGCCACTTGCTGGCGGTAATGCGTCAGTCAGTTGTTTAACAAGCTCCAATAAGCAGAAGAAGACACTCAGCTAGCCGCTAGCCTGTAGCGAAAGTCATGGATACGTTTTGAAAAAGAAAAAATGAAGACGACAGTGGTGCCATACCCCCCCCAAAAGTCTAAAGGCCGAGAGCCCAGTGTGTGGAATGTGGGCTAATGCTATCAAACGAAGCACTGAAGCCGTCGAAACTAAAGCGACACCTAGCGAGGAAACATCCAACGCTCGTGGGAAAGCCGGTGGAATTTTTCAAGAGAAAGGAAAATGGCCTACAGATCCAGAAAAGGTCTGTCGTGTCACTGACTGGTAACTCTAAATGTGTTTTGAAAGCCAGCTACCTCGTAGCCAGACGTGTGGCACAAAGTAAGAAAGCATTCACCATAGCGGAGGAGTTGGTTCTGCCTGCCGCTGTGGATATGTGCCGTGAGATGATTGGAGAGGCTGCTGCAAAGAAGCTGCTGACCATCCCACTTTCAAACGACACTGTGAGTCACCGTATCGCGGACATGGCCTCAGACATACAGCATCAGCTTCTGGAAAGAATTAAAAGTAGCCCATTTTACTCTTTGCAACTCTTTGAGTCCACTGATGTCACGAATGCTGCACTGCTGCTGGTTTTTGTTCGCTATCGCTGGGACAGTAGTTTGCACGAAGACATACTGTTTTGTGGAGAGCTACCAACACGAGCTACGGCTCAGGAATGTTTCCGTTGCATGGATAACTACTTCACTGAGAACGGCCTGGACTGGCAGAACTGTGTTGGGTGTGCAGTGATGGTGCAGCGTCAATGACTGGCAGGCATAACGGCGTCGTCAAGCAGATACTTGATCGTGCACCAGAAGCTAAATGGACCCACTGTTTTCTCCACCGTGAAAGCCTTGCAGCAAAAAAGATGTCCCCAGAGTTCCATGAGGTGATGGATGTGAGTGTGAAAACCATCAACTTCATTAAAAGTAGAGCTGTGAACTCCAGATGTTTTGCCAAGCTTTGTGAGGACATGGAAGCAGATCATGTTCAGCTGCTCTATCACAGTGAGATGAGATGGCTCTCAAGAGGACTGGTCCTCAAGCGTTTGTTTGAACTGAGGAATGAGGTCTTCTCTTTTCTCACTGAGAAAAAATCTCCTCTGGCACATTACTATGCCGACACAAAGTTCACAGCTAAACTTGCTCTGTGACATTTTTTCACTGCTGAACCAGTTGAACATCTCACTTCAAGGGAGAAATAGCAACATATTTGTTGTTGCAGACAAAGTTCAAGCTTCCAAAAAAAAACTTGCTTTGTGGACTAAGAGGGCCCAGGAAAAGAGGATGGACATGTTTCCACTCTTGTCTGACATTTTGGAAAACTCTCCTCAGGTGCAGATCAGTGACTCAGTCTCTCAGCACCTCTCACAACTGGCAGAGACATTTGAAGACTACTTTCCTGAGGATCCCAGAGACGGACACATGTGGATTTTGGACCCATTTTCTGTGGATCCCACTGAAAATGATGTTGCTTTCCCCTCATATCTGGAATCCCAGCTTCTGGAACTTTCCACCGACAGCACTTTAAAGTTGCAGTGGGGCAAACTGGACCTGGGTTCCTTCTGGATTGCTGTCTCAAAGGAGTACTCGTGTCTAGCACTGAGGGCTGTGAAACTCATTCTCCCATTCACGACTACATACCTGTGTGAATCAGGATTTTCCAGTGTGGCCACAACTAAAACCAAAGCCCGAAACAGACTCAGAGCAACACTGGAGGCTACTCTGAGAGTGAGCCTTTCCCCCATTCCACCCAGACTGGATGTGATCGTGTCTGAGAGGCAGGCCCAAGTGTCTCATTAAGAAGTGGACATAAAGGAGTTGTAGCGTGTCAAAAGACTGTTGTGACTGTTGTTTGTCACAGATATGAAGAGCAACTTCTGGTTCTGCCATGTAAAATTGAATTCACAGATTATAAGGCTATATTTTCATTTGCACTTTATTTACATTTTATTTATAGTTTATTTAATTTGAAACTTATTATTTTGAATGTATTTATTTTATTACCACATATTCTTTATTTATCAAATTTCCATTTTTTTGAGAGTCCCTCTTTTTTTTCTGTAGTGAAATCTAATTATTAGTTATTTTTGTGTTAATAAGCCTGACTTGAGCCTTTAAATTTGTATTAGCTTGATTTGTTCCATGAGTTCTTGTTGTGTGTGCAGGTTTACATACACATGATGAATAAATGTCTTTGTGATGACACATTGTATCATCTCATTTATTTGACAAGGGTTTTGCTTGTTAAACTGTAAGTGGATTTAATATAGTTATTGAATACAAATCAAACCAAGAGTGAAATAAATTAGTCAAACCAATACAGTGTTAATATTTGAATGGGCCCCGGGACACTTTGTACTTGAAAAGTTGGGCCTCGAGGTCAAAAAGGTTAAGAACCCCTGTGTTACATCACAAAATGATTTCTCACCGGGTGGGATTCTTTTTTTTTCCAATTCCAGGATCGGAACGGCAATCTTGAACCTCATCTAAGGATAGAATCTCACCATCTGGGAGGAAACAACTAATCTTTGCATGCTTCTGTTGTCCAACAGAGTCTAGATTACTCGTCCAATCCCTTACTCGTCGCCAATTTGTGGTGGAATAGACTTCTTTCCCCACGGATGGTTCGGAGGTCTAACCCTAAGTCAAAGGTTTTACAGAGTATATATGCGGAGTGTATAACTCACCTTGGTGCTTGTTTGGAACTGTAGAAAGATCGTAGAAAAGTATGAAAGCATAAAAGTATAGCTAGTATAAACTATAACCCTTTTGATTTCAAAGTATAACCAGCACAACCTATAGCTTGTTTACACTTTTTATACAGTGCTTCTGGTTTTAACAGGATCAAACCAGTTACATTCTGACCCAGCCCAAGAAGAAGGAGGACTCATGTATGAGTGACTCGTGAGCCTGAAGGAGGTTCCAGCCTGAGAGTAGACTAAAAACAGCAGAGCAGAGCAGAAAGATTAGAGAAGAGGGGGAGAAAAGCCAGCAAGTGACTGGAGAGTGCCTCATTACAAAATCAGTGAAGACTGATAAAGAGGAATGATAGAATAGTTCTGGTAGCCACTGTAACTGTTTCATTGAATTGAAATTGTTGTATGTGAATTTTGTGTGAAAACCTGAAATAAAAACACAGCCTTACATTTAGTAAGTGACTGAAACCAAAGAAGTATTCGGGTCCTTTAAAACAATTTAACCCTCTTCCCTGTCCACTAATCCAGACGTGACGACAGAAGCTACCATTTGGCTACCATTTGGAGCTTAAGGTAAGTTCCATGGGTGAAGACATTGCAGTGTCAGTCATAAATGGTGAGAATGTTCACAATAGGCAATAGTAAAGTATAGCCGATGTACATAACTATTACATACCAGGTGTTAGGGTTACATCCAATTGAGAGCGCCTAGGGCATTAGCCGTAAAAGACTTTAAAAAAGACAATTAATTCCGAAATCCTAACTATTTAGCTACGGGGTGAGATAAAAGGCCGAAGGTATTGTCCCGACACCTCAAAAAGGATAACATAACCTCGCAGGCGGGACAGCCGACGGAGTGACCACCGGGTTAGGTGCGAAAGACTTCCCCGCCTAGAAACGGGGCAGGAGCCGCACACGCTACAGAACACAGCTGTCTTCAGAGAAGCTGATGTATGACGTCACAGCCTCTGTGTGCTCATCGAACCACAACCCTCATTTAACCAACTCTATAACCATGCAACAGTCTTGAGTTGTCCTGCGACGCAAGCCCCCTTTCCCATCTCTACCGACAATCCCACACGATCTGCCTTGTAAAACTTTGGGGCGCATAGGTGCACATAAAATAAAAATTGAGGACCAAATCTGCAATCTCCGAGCCCTTACCACTACAAGTAGCAGATGTGTTATTTAAGATGAGCAAGACTGGGCTTTGACCGAAATGCACAAAATAACAAAACTGTTTATATTTGGTTTTTACACTAAAATAAGATTAAAGGTTACAAAAATGCAAAATGTCAAAAACCTCAAAACGGTCAGAGACCTAAGCAGGCCTCAAGAGCAAAAGCCCACGAAAAGCTTAAGCCCCCCAAACCAAAAAAGCTCCCATTATTAATACATTTTTACTTGGAACACCCGGCACTTCCAGATCCATATGGTAGAAAACTAAACACCATTCACTGCACAATACTCACAGTAACTACACTTAGAACCTGTTTCCAATGCTGACTCTGACAATGATCAGGCCAGAGTAAGTTAAACCATTTTTTTGTACTTATCTTTAACATTCAGTGAGTATCGAAGCACCTAGGATTACATATTGTTAAATGAAAGAAAATCACGTAAAGGTTATCACCTTGACATGAACGCTCAGTGATAATGATATTAAAGAATGAGAAATAGGATCATTTCAAATTTCCAAATGAGTCTTCGCTCGATAAAAGACAAAATCAACGGTAACTTATCAAGTACAATGACACTTGTACGAATGAAGACAAAATTTGTCTAAATAAGGATAAAAGATGAGATAATGCTTACTGGGCTCTGTTGAAGAAAAAAATCTTTCAGTTCCAATTCTGTGGTTCAGATAAGTTTTGTTCTCTATTCTGGGAGCCCAACTCACAAGTCCGTAGTCGCAGATCTTTATGGGCTCAGTAAAGGTGTGTTTTACAGAGCAAATATGAATTAAATAAATAAAGGTGTGACCTCTTACAGCGAGTGCCTGAGCTCAATTACGTACCAAAAGGTTTCACCTGACAGGTTTGTCAATCAATGTAAAATAGTCGGCAACTGATCACAGTTCATAACGTTAGACGGCATGGGTCACAGTCTTTGATGTGCAAAGCCATCAGGTTTGGAGGCCTCTGTTGGTGCTTTAAGCAACGAATCGACACACAATTAATAGTTTGTAGAATTTGGGCCATGTTCGGCCTGCGTGTCAGGCTGTGACGAGAGTTTGTAGAGATAGACTTGTCCTGTGTCTTGTCTGTTGATGAGGGAGAATGGCATGTGAAGGGAGACTGGCTCTTGACTGTTGTTTATGTGCATAATATCAAGGAGCCGCAGGAGCAGTGATCCTGTCACAAGGGATGTCACCGGTTGTAGTTCAAGGATTCAAGGATCATTTGTTGTCGTTATGTAACACAGGGATGCACAATGAAATGCAGATGGAGCCCATTTGTAACACAACAAACACGTGACAAACAAAACAAAAACAGTAGTAAATTCCTGTAGTGCATTTTTTTTAATTTTGCATCATAAGGAACAGCAGCAACAAAAACAATTCTCTGGGCAGATTATATGGCCGACATCTTCACAAAAGTTCAAACAGGAGGAAAATCATTGTCGATCATGTTTGACTGTGTTCGAGCACCGAGCATCATGATGTAAACACAGAGTCCACCTCTTGTCCCACCGGAGGCCCGCGCTCCGTCCTGCTCTCCGATGGAGCCGGGTCTCTGTGAAGATGTGGGCTCAACTGCCGACAACACCATATTGTTGAAGAAAGATTTATTTCGGGCCCAATTCTGTGGCTGGTTCAAATGAGTTTTATTCACCGCGCAGTGGAGACAGAAGTTCACAACAAAGCTGTAGAATTCTCTCTGACCAGAGTGAGTTCTGGCCATGATTATATACAGGGTTACAGGAAATAACAAAAGGGACCTTTAAACTATCAGCACCCATGATACTCATGGGGAAAACTCTTAATTTTAGCAAAATGAAAGTTACCAAATACAAATATCGCAGAGCAGAACAACGCATTGATAGAAATTGTCATTTAGGACGGTGGTGTATTGTGAAGGGCTGACGTGCTTCAGACTCGTGGCTGTGTTGTTCTTAAATATATCGTCAGTCCATTTGATAGTTGTCACGTGGGTCTTTCTCATGAAGAGGGAGGTAATGGCGGTTTTCCATACAGGGCAACACCGTGGAGATGGTAAGAATACTTGAAATGAAAAGACAAAGTCCTCCGCTGTTGAACGAGCTCCAGTGTCTCAGCCGAGCACTTGGATGGCGTATCGTCCCACGATGAATCCCGATTTGCCTGTGGCAAGTCACTCTTCTTATATAGCCCTTTTGGGCTGTCACCCTCCTCCTTACTCTCCCTTTACCAGCACATGATCATTATGACTTCATCCATTCTCTGGGTGTACTGGGTTACACCTGAATGCTCTCATCTCAATCTTTAACCGACTACTCCCAAACTACTTCTCCTTTTCAGTTTCCTACACATATACATATATTATTCGTTTTACAAGGTTTACAGATATATCATTTTTATTAGATTATATTTGTTGAATCACTACATTGTTACGTAATACACACTGTCCGTTATTATGATTATTGGATATCAATTATATGCTTTGTGTCCCTTTGACCTGATCTTCATACTGAACATGTATTCTTTGCTCAAGGCAGGCAGCCTTCCTGGGATCTCAACCTTTCTTGACTTTCTTGACACTGCATACAGTGTGATTCCAAGTTCTCAGGCTGAGCTTCTTTAATTTTCTTTCAATATCGACTGGAACACAAGACACAACGATTGCATTAAGTACAACATCTACTTCTTTTAAGCAATTGTCACTGTTGTATGTGTAAGAAACAACCCAGTCACCGGAAAAAATGTTGGCATTGTATGGGTCTCCAAACCTCGATGAATCTCACTCGTTATAGTCGTTATTATACCACGTAACTTTCAAATACGTTCGCTCAATAAACTATGTCACTTGCTTTGTCTAGTTGCACTACGTCACCGTCTCTGACCGAATGTAATAACGTCCACATTGAATATGTATATGTATAATATCACTGGTTTGCAGAAACGTACAATGCCAATATGTCTTCACTGGCGACTGGGCTGTAACAAATGTGTTTTCCAGGTTTTTTTTCTTCCCAGCTCTCACCAAATGTTCCTCCTGCCGAGATGGACTGTAAAGGAAGATGCAGAGCGGAGCGAAGATTATATTTACTGTTCCAATTATGGCCATGAGCCAGGGGAAGCCAATTGATGCCACTGTTGGACCTGCAATAGCTGGACCTTTGGACAGAAGAGACAATATTCAACACCTCGATAGAAAAGAAACAAACTTTCAGGCTTGTCGGGCTGTTCCTCATTAGCATAGCTGCAGTTTACTGTTTAAGTTGGGTATAAACCTGTGTTGTTAGGACCAAATTAAATGGTCTATTAAACCCCAGTGCTGACCTGACCTACAGACATATTTCGACTGAGTTTTAAGATCATATATCTCAATATAAAGGCATATTTATGAAGCTCAAATGTTATTCATTTCTATCAAGGCAATAGTTTAACATTTTGAAAAAGGTTTTGCTTTCTTGCCGAGAAAGATGAGAAATGAAAGATGAGATGATCAATGCAACTATTATGTCTGTACGGCAAATACAAAGCTACCACCAACACACGGTTAGCCTAGCTTAGCACAAGTACTGGAAACGGAGAAACAGCTGGCCTGGCTTTGTTGTCCAGAGCTAACAAACTCCACGTATCAGCAACTCTAAAGGCCGTTAAACCATAAGTTACTTAAAAGAAGCTCTAAATCTCTGAGTTTGCGGCAACTGTGCTTACCCACGGAGTATCCGATGCAGATTGCGACGTCAGCAATAGCATAAACTGTACCATATACCGGCACATATCTCAGATCTACCAAGTTACCCATGAGAGGCATTATTGACGAGTCCACTGTGCCTGATAGAAACAAGATAATCATTCATTATTTCAACCAACAAGTAATGAGTTAGTTAAAAAGCCAATGTGAGGCATGACTTACCAACTGAAAAGCCAACAATTGCATTCAGAACAAGCACATGATAGATGTTCTTGGAAAATCCAAACTGAAATTTAAAGAAAGACATTTAAAGTAGATCATGGATTGAAACCTGACAAGATCTTAGACAGAGGTTTAAACATGCCCCACTCACATTTGGTAACATTTTTACTGGTTTCAATCTCTTGTTTTTTATGCGTACAAACACGTTCATAGTACAGCCTGTAAATTACAATCTAATTATCGAGTATACAGGGTGTCAATAAAATGTAAAAAATGACTGAGAGGTTATAGGTGATAAGAGGGAAACGCATGAAATGTGTACATTTCAGGGTACATTTTTTATTTGTTGCAAAATATCAGGGTAAACCATGGAAGAAGGGTGTACCTCTATAACTGTAGCTATAAAATAGTCTAATAGAATGTAAATGTGTTGTTCCTTGTAGTTATTCACTTGTAGGTACCAGTAGGTGCCCATGGTGGTATTTCTATGTCATTAAAATGTACTCACATTTGGGATCTGCAATCTAAAACAGTCATTGCTAAAGACTGGATCGGGACCCACCGGTGGGTGGCAGGAGATTTTATCTCTGCAGTACACCTTTAAGCCATCTGAATGTTCGTTTCATTCTGATAATTGTAGCCTACTTAGAACATTAAATCTAATATGGAAGGCTAGCGTACATTCTTTGTTTGTTTCACTGATGAGAGGGAAAAAAATGAAATGTTTGGTTTACCTGTTCAAGATAATATGAGGTGATGGCAGTAAAAATGGTCAAGAATGTTCATACACGCACAAATTTGCTCTTCTCACGATTTATAGACAAGGCCTACTGTGAATTGGGTCACGATGGTTTGTAATTTTTTAAAACAGGGTCCCCAGAAATCTGATCTAAAGCGTTAGCATTTACTTAATCTATGCAACTCACAGAAATGGTGGTTATTCCCGCCAGGATCATTCCGATACAAGCACATAGCCAACTGTGAGAAGAGATTAACGACAGTATTACAGCTATATCTGGGAGCAAAACCATGAAGAAACTTAAACAACAGGCCACTTAGCTTTCAGACTCAGGTCAACATACCTTCCATTGTATTTTTGCGACAGGTGACCAAAGATGTTGGATGCAATGAGGTAGGATATGCTGTCCGTCAAGAAGACTGTCCCTGACACAAAGATACAGATTGTTTTCGTAGCAAACGTCTTCACAGGAAAATAACTTACTAATACATGACTTCATCTTCAGCTGCAGAGCATCCGCAGCTGAAGATGAAGTCACGATGATCTTAAATGATTGGTGAAAAGCTTCAGCTACACCCTGATAAACTCTTTGCAGCATCAATGCAAATACCTAGCTGCCATTTGCTTGCACACATGGTCTTCATCATCCAGATAGGAAGGGCTGCCTCTATTATGGCAATAACCATAGTTGTCAAACATATGGCTCCTGGAAAGCAGAGCAAATAGAATATATTTATTATTATGTCATTTAGTATGCTCCCAACCCTCATACCATTCCACAGAGCAACACAAGTATGTCATCACCTACTTTTATTGTTATCAAACCGAAGTATTGTGTACTGAGATTTTTTTGCAAAATGTAGCAACAATTCCACGCAATTAAAGGGACAGTGTGTAGGATTTGGTGGCTTCTAGCGGTGCAACTGAATATCCGTCCGCTCACTCCTCGCTTTCCATGACTGCAGAAACGTCGGGAGCCGTGTGCAAAACCGTGATAACGTAATTCGCTATGGAGTCATAGGAGAGCCACAACAAAGAATAAATCTGTAAAAGAATAAGAAAGTAAATGTGTAAATATAAAGAGGAATAAAAAAGCGGCTTTGGTAGCAGTTTGAATAGGGCAGGGGTGGGCAATTATTTTTCCCAAGGGGCCACATGAGAAACAAGGACTGTTGTGGAGGGCCGGACCAATAGACTGAACTCAATCCTGCTCAATATTATTTCACACCTTCATAAAAAGCAGTAAATTGTATTGTTTTGATAAACTGCGAGTGGTAAGAGTAAATGTTATGATCAGTGGTGGAATGTAACTAAGTATATTTGCTTAAGTAATGTCCCTATGTACAAATTCAAGGTACTTTACTTGAGTGTTTCCATTTTATTCAACTTTCTACTTCCACTCCACTACATCTCAGAGGGAAATATTGTACTTTTTACTCCACTACATTTGTCTGGCAGCTTTAGTTACTTTGCACATTATAATTTTTCAAATCCTTCCTAACTACCCAAACTGAACAACAGTGTATAAAAGAGTTAAAATGAGCTCCACCTAAAACATCTGCAGCAGGAATAATGATCCAAACAAATATACATTTGTAATAACCATATATAATAGTAAAACACTGACAGGGATCATGTTTCTGCAAAATTTGTACTTTCTATTGTTTGTAGTCCAATTACCTCATTTTCTGTTTTTCCGTTCAGTGCGAGAATTCTAGTCTGTGTTGGGCTTGAACGAGTGCACTGAAGTCAGGTTGAATGTCTGAGGTGAGATGTGAAGGACAGCTGACAGGTGATCGTCAGTGAGAGAGGATCTGGATCTGGATTAGTTAAACTTCATTACAGATAATGTTTGTTAGGTACATAGGTAGATCCAAAGAGATCCAACATCTTCTGAGCATGTTGCTTTTGCAGCTTAGCTAGCAAAGCCTCAGATGTCCGTGCCCGCTCTGCATCACCAACACATCCCAGGTAGCCAAAATGACCTGGCCCAGTTCTGGCGTAAGCTCGGAATGCCGGAAGAAACACGTTGGGCCGAGTCCGGTTGCAGCACTTGGGCTCTTTTCTGTACTTGGACCCGGAGCAGGAGAGCTACTCCGGCTGCTACTCGCAGGAGAGCGAGTGTTGCCATCTTCACCACATGGGAGCGTTTAAAAAACGCAGATATTGTTGTCTGCTTTTCAGGTGGTTGACGCGACATATTTTCCGACGCGCGCTCTCTGTCCGCTGGTGGGAGTGTACTCACCTGTGTGTGCGCGCACATGTCTGTGTGTGTGTTTGTGTGCGCACGTGTCTGTCTGTGTGTGTGTGCGCATTGGGGCAGAACTCTGCCGTGCGCCATACAGAGAGCAGAGGAGAGTTGTAAACGTGCGACCATGTAGAGACAGAAATTACATGCCGTCGTGTAGATGAGATAAATAATATAAGGCTGTTTAGTTTGTTTAATAAAAGAACAAGGTATATACCTGGTCTCAGTTGCGGCCCGTCAGGGCCTGCAAAGCCTTCTCTGCTGGCCTAAACAGAATCACAAAGTTATATCTATTTTATAATTTAATCATTTTTCTTAAATACACTACATGTATCATAATTTATAAAAATAATCTTATTTTCTCATTGCACAGCTACTGCCTTGCTCGGTTGCTCTGCTTCCAGTGCAGCTTGTTTTAAGTAGAGCTTTTATCCAATCAGATTTCACCCCTGTGTCTCTAGGTAAGAAGAGAGGCCCCAGGCCTGCAGACTCACAAGTGAATCCATGTGCAGTTTAAGTGAATGGGGACGATATTGTTGATTGTCATAGTGTTCAACCAATCAGATCTTTAGTTTGACATGTTGGGCGTATTCTTTGACGTGTCAGAGCCTGCTAGCCGGCCTATAGCTACGTCAGCATTATGTGCAGGTCATTGTCCATGTGCAGCTCTGCCGCGAGGTGCAGAGTGTGCTGTGATTGGTCAGTAGGCGAGCACGTGACTATCGTGAAACGAAACTTAACAGCAGAGGCTTAGTCGTCGTTGTGAATCACATCACGTGATGCAGCTCAGCCAATCAAATATGGGCATTCTGACAAGTTTCCTGACTCGAGTGAGATGTACCACACACCGTGACACAGGGGGCTGAGACGAGGAAAGAGATTGCAGAGCAGTACATTAAATGTTTGGGTTGTGAAAGTAAAATCATAAGACGGTCTTCTAAAGAGACAAATGGGCCACGGCTTGTCATTAAGGGATGATGGTGGGTCCCACAGCCAGACCAGCTGAGAACCACTGTCCTACATGAGCTCAGAAAACATTATCTTTTCCAAATGCTCTAGTATTATTCAAACGTATTGTAAACCTCGTACCGAACGGTTTAATACGAATACGTACATAGTTACAGCCTTAGAAACGAATAATAGCTGTGGCGCCATCGTGTGGTTATAAGGTGGTATTTCAGCTGCATGACAGCAGTGAAGGCCTGGGTATAAAATGCACGGCCCACCACTGCCTGTTCTATAGGAAAGGTAACCTTAAATGACTTCTGTTGTGATCTGGCTCTATATAGAAAATAAAATTAAACAAAATTAACTTGACCTTCGAGGGGGGGCGCGGGGTGCCGTTGGTGGGGCAGGGCGCCCGCCTAATATAATGGTAGGGGAAACACTGTCATGGATGCCTGGATACTCCCAGCCCTCGGTCTCGTCTCGGGCTCTTTCACATTAATGGAGGAAAGAAAATAACTCTGGATTCGACTATTAGTACATTTTATAATTTTTAGGACCTAATGTTTTAAATAGGGGCTATTCATGTGATGGTACTGGGAAGTTGATTTACCTAAAAAATGATCTGCTTAGTCACAGAAGTCTATTTCCCAATGCAAGTCTATGGGAAGTAGTCTTTTTGGGCCCAATGGCATCACGTGACGGATGTATGTAAAATCTGCTTCAAAGCTTGGCGCTCTTCCTTGGGGCTTGGTTGACAGAAAAACTGCTTTATTTGTAAGCCATTGGCCATTTCTATAATTGAAAATACCAGCGGCAATGAGAATGTACGGATCCTTCAGGAGAGTCTGCAGTGGAGTCCCTTTTTCCATCTGTATAGAAACATAAAACATATTTTTAGAGAAGTAACAGTTCTAATGATAAACGTTGTAGTTAATAGCTTTTAAGACATTTTAAATTAAATGATAATGAATTAGCAACATACTGGTACTTCTACTACATTATCAAGGCTCATCAGAATCTTTTTTAAATAAAATGTATTTGCTTATTTATTCACCAATTTTCAGTTAAGTTATTTTACTCTGGCCTGTGTTTTGCCTTCTTATGAATAATTGTGCCAGGTTTCTATGGTTTAATGTTTACTTGGGTTGCCAACGGAAACTATTCATTTTCAGTTTTTCAATCCAACCGTTGATAGTTGACAGTTGATAGAAAATGTTTTAAAGAGGTGTGAAATTGTTAATTGTATTTTTTAAAGTAGAATTTAACTGACAACTTGTACACAGACCTTTCAAGAGGTCAATGTTTCATTTTCAGTGAGGTATTTCTTTGAATCAATATGTCACTGTACCTCTGTTTGCACCCGCGATGGTTTAAAGATGAGGGCATGTAAACCTGTGTGGATAGGGAGACAGGACAATCTGATGTACAAACAACACCACATGCAACTGTTTCACTCTCTTTGAGGAGGATTAAATGTTTCATCTTATGTACAACATTCCACAGTACCTCCAGCCAACACAGCAATGACAGCCAGGACCAGGAATGGAACCATTTTGCCAACAAACTGATACATCACACTGCCGAATGGAGCTCCCGCTTCGGCATATGAAAGAAATTATTGATAATTACAATGAAAAAGTTAAACAATGGAGAAGAAGCATGATTAGGTGTCTATGATTCAGACCGCCATGCTGGTAAATGCTCCGTTCGTCTGAGCTGGAGCCTATCCCAGCATGTATTGGGTGTTTTAGAACTTTGTGGGCATGCTTTCAAAACAATGCTTTTTTTTCAATAATGTATTTTTATATGATTATTGCATCAATGGGATGAAGTAATTTGTGAACATTCACTATATGACGATAAACAGTATATTTACATTGAAAAATAAAATCACATTTACTGGAGTAGAATTGTATTCATATTGCCAATCCAAAAGGTTTATCACTCTCTGGTTGTCCTTTTTTGGAGCTTTTAGCAAATTACCTGCTGGTTCATCAGTGCAACCAATGTAAAAAGTTAGTTTGGAGCCCTGTTCAGCATATTGCAATTCAAGTGGTCTGAGGGTAAATTAGACTTCTGCACCTCCTTCTTGGCCTATCACAAGTTATTTCAGAGAGAGAGCATTCCTGTTTCAATGGCGGAATTTGCAGAAGATTTGCTATTTCAGCAGTGGTACTGCTAAACAGCCCCAAAAAGGAAGGCGAACTTAGACTGAGGTGCCATCACCCTAATTGGGAACACCTGGCCTTTTTTCCTACAGCATTTAACCCCGCCTGCCCAGACACAAGTGTCTCTGTCGGTCTCCACCAACCTGTTGCGTTGGTCTTTTTGACTTGTTTTAAATAAATTCAAGATTGTTACTGCAGGTCTGGTGTGCGTCTCCCTCCTTTGTTGCGGCCCACAAGCCGGGCGTAACAAAGGAAAGCAGGACGGTCATTTTTCAAATTCTGTTGAGGGCATTAACATGCTCGATAAAGACGTTGTAAAAGAGTTGCAGTTATGCGGAAGTCCTGTTAAGGTGCGTTCACACCAAAGGCTACGTAGATTACATACAAAGTCTATGCACAGACGAGACTGAAGTGACGTGAATTTGCGATGGCGCGGCTATGAAGGCAAATCACTGTCAAAATCGTGCTTTAACTTCAGAAAAGTCTCCAATAACACCAGAACAAGTCGCTAGATTTGTCGCTAGTAGCTTTTGACAAAAAAAGTCACCAAGAGGGTTTTGAAAGTCACCAGATTTAGCAAAAAAGTCACCAAGTTGCCAACACTGGCACCGGCTAAATATGTCCCCAGAGCAACACTGGACATAACAATGGTTCCTATCACATATTAAACCAAACAAAAATCCAATCTTCATAAAAACAAGTTGTACAAATAATAATATATAAACAAGCATATTAAAGCTACTGCAGATGTAAAAACAAACGCATTTAACTTACCAGAGCTGCTGTTCACTATTTAAAGACAAAGTCCATCCTCCTTTCTTTGTTAATAAAGAGTTTAATCTCACGGTTGTTCAGTTCCAGTAAGAAGTCCTTCTTGATTCATGGACGCCAGTGAAGACTGTCGAGCCTCCCCAGTTGTATTTCTTGAATATGTTTTAATGCGTTTGAGGGCTGAAAATGTCCGCTCGGCAGAGGCAGCAGATATTGGGATTGTCACCGCCCAACATATCACGCTAGCTCACTGACCAATCACGTATGGCCAGGCCAGCTACCAGGCTCTGACACGTCAAAGAATACGCCCAACATGTCAAACTAAAGATCTGATTGGTTGAACACTATGACAATCAACAATATCGTCCCCATTCACTTAAACTGCACATGGATTCACTTGTGAGTCTGCAGGCCTCGGGCCTCTCTTCTTACCTAGAGACACTGAGGTGAAATCTGATTGGATAAAAGCTCTACTTAAAACAAGCTGCACTGGAAGCAGAGAAACTGAGGAAGACATTAGCTGTGCAATGACAAAATAAGATAATGGGAAAAATATTTTAGATATAACTTTGTGATTCCGTTTAGGCCAGCAGAGAAGGCTTTGCAGGCCCTGACGGCCCACCACTGTGTTTTAATCAATTAAGATCAAAGAGTTTCTTTGAGCTGTTTGTCACAAGAGGTTTGACTATCAAACACACATTGTCTGTAATAGAATGATGGAGTGAATTTAAACCAATCTGAGCAACTTGACTCCATTTACAAGAGAAACACATTTTTAATTATTGTATTTAACAACGCTAACATAATTTGTATTTCATCAGCCTCTACAGTCTGAAAGGTTTACAAAACCTGTCAGACAAATGTAGAACATCCTGAGATGTAGTGGAGTACAGTAGTGTTTAGTGGCGGATTGAAAACCACCTCTAACAGACCTAGCGTCTGTGTCAGAGTGATATCCGGTCTATCCAAAGCCGAGGATTGTAACCAATTAGATGTAGAGATACAATGGAGACTGGGTCCGCCCACTTACTGTCAAAAAGAAAAACTACTCACGAGCGAGCAGGTAAAAGACTCGCGAGCGAGCAGGTTAAAGTTTCGCTAGCGAGCAGGTTAAAGGCGCGAGAGTGAATTTTGAGTGTTGTAAAAGCGCTTGTCAAAGTAATACGCGTGCGGCTGTTTGATTTGCGCGTGGATCTCATTTGCGCTCTCGGATTTTGCCAAACGCAATTGACGCGAATTCGAGAAGAAATGGTGTGACGCTGCGGCACGATAGCCTATCAGCGTTGAGATGTTTCTCCTGTCATCACTGACGTCCTGCCGTTGTTGAATCAGGAAATTAATACTGTAGCCGTCTGTGTTCACCCAGAGCTCTACGATACCTCATATCAACAGAGACCGGACCAAACTATGTGTATAAATGTGTGTGTGTAAACCATACAAACGTCTATATGACGTTATTTTGAGTGTTGATGGAGCTGCTACAATGTTAGCATAGCCTAGCACCGATCGATCCGAGCTCGAGTATTTTAAAAGTGATTTGCTTGTCGTCTTGCAGAGAGAACTAACAAAACATGAATTCATACTTTTTACAAATCGGCGTCATTACGTAGTTATTTCGAAGTCCCTTTTTGTCCGTTTATTGCAGTTAAATCACAGCAACATCTGTTTATTTTGGGTTCATACAGCTGTAGTAAACCAGCCGACGTGTGCTTGCTAGACACAGTGATTCACTTTTGTAAATAATAATAATCCATGACTAAAGGCCGGTACTGTGTTTAATTAATGGAGTCATGCAAGTCACTGCATTTTTCACTGTACAGCAAATATTTCAGAATAAAAGCCTTGGGTTTACAATTAAAGGGATTCTGTCAACAGAAATAATCTAGAGAGCTTCTACTATGAAACAGAAACTGTAAGTTTTTCATGTCCGTGACACGTGACATCTTCTACAGATATAGACATCAAATGTGCATGTATAATCAAGCAGATTTAAAACACTTTCACCCAAAAGCTCTTTATTTTTGAGTGTGCAATCGGATGCTCTACATACCCATCAATCCTAAAGCCAATCCAGTGAACGATATACCCATTGCACGCCCTCTCTCCTTGTCGTCTTTGTACTCATCAGCCAGCATACCCATTCCTGAAAAACAAAAGTAATACCACTAATAATAATAATAATAATAATAATAATAATAATAGCATTAGTGGGATAATTAATGGGATTGATTTTTTTTTCTTTTCAAATCTTTTTTCAACATGAACACAAAAGTCCTCATTAAAACCTTCAGTCGAATGTATCTGTTGTTTTTGTGTATTCAAGTCAATATTGTAAAATATTAAAAAATAAATATATCTGACCTGCCACAGACAAGCAGGATCCACCCACACCTTGCACTGATCTGGCCACCAGCAGTAAGATGAAGCTAGATGAAAAGGCAAACACTTCCAAGGAACAAGTGAAGATTAGATTGATAATACCCAAGAAATAATAAACTATCTGTCTTTGTGGGAAAAAAACTTTGTTCAATTTTGACATTTTTTTGACATAGAAAGAATCAAATGTTTCTGTCCATTCAAAAACTAAATACAAGACGTCCAGGGTCAATTTCATCATGGCCCCCCAAAATATCTAGTTCAGAAGTTTATTTACCTTCTTGACCTGTTGCATTGATAAGCAGCATTGTATTTAATATACAGTACTTTACCTCTATGACAGCAATGTTAGCTAATATTACTGGTTCTCAAGTCTATGCCAGTAATGTTAGCTAACGTTACTGTCACAAGTCTCTGTCAGTAATGTTGCTTTTCATTAACATTAGCTAACGGTACTGGTTCTAAGTCTTTGCTAACATTGCTGGTTCTTAAGTCTGCCAGTAATGTCAGCTAGTGTTACTGGTTCTTAAGTCTGCAAGTAATGTCAGCTAGTGTTACTGGTTCTTAAGTATCATGCTAAAATGCTAAGTGAGCCGAACGCCTCACAAGAGTGGACCTTTAGATAGAGGAAAAACCCGGCATTAACAAAGCAAGTTGCTGTGTTTTTGGGGGCGTGTTATGTCACGTAGCCATGAGACAATGAAACACAATCCAGGACGTCAAGTTTAACCAAAACCAAAACACGCCAGAACTCTGCACAGCTGTTTATAATACTGTTACTCAGGGTTTTACAAATCACTGCTGCAATATTTTGGTCTTTGAAGTGTTCACACACAGTGTTGCATTTTTTTACATGCAGAGCTGTTGTCTGAATGCCCTCTAATGCAATACTTACAGGTAGTCGCAAAGAAGATTATGCAGAAACCAGCACACATTGGGATGTGGTATCCAATCCTGTAAAATATACAGTGCATAAGTAGGGCAAAGTGAGTCATGTATTTTGGAGCTTGATAAACGTCTGCCTATTTTCCACAGATCAAAGTCACTCACCTGTCGGTAAGTGGCCCCATGAAGGGGTTAACGATGAGCTGTATGGTGGACTTGGAGGCCAACAGCAGTCCTACTTTGATGTTGACTTCATCCAGATGAGCATCTGCATAAGAGCAGTTTGACTTAGGGAATTTCTGGGCCTCGGTAGAATCAATGGAGAGAGCTGGGGTCTGGTGTGGAGGTGCAGATGTGGAGCCCAAAATCACTGATCTATTATTCAGTGACTGGTTGACGGGAGGATTCACTGTTAAGTCGGTGCTGTTCCCAGGAGTGATGGTGGAAGCCTGGCCAATCCTGTACAGGTAACTTGGAAGGATGGGTACTGTCAACAAATAAATACACAACAAAATCTTCAACTCACGGTTTGATACCTTCAGCAGCATTCCCAATAAATGACATGCAGCATTGTTATCTCTGCCAGGCATAAACCTTGGGTGAGGTTCTATATTCGGTTGTGTGTGTGTGACTGTGTGAGTCTGATTGTCCGTACGTGCACCTCCGTGTCTGTCCACGGCTAATCTTGCATTCTACTGTGGCAAACTGCATAATATTTGGCAGCCGCGTTATGGCTGCATGCTCAAGGACCTCTCGTGGTTTTGGTGACTTCGGCACTTTTTCAAAACACCTCTTATTAACACTACCTGTTAGCTAACCGCTAACGGTACTACCAGTGCACACACTGCTGCACCTCACTGCCACTCAGCCACTGCTAAGTGGGCTTTACAGTTGGGTAAGTTTATTGAATGAAGTGTATTACACAACGACTTCAAGCCCACTGCTTGTATAACGCCGCCGCTTGTTTTTTAGTTTAAATTAAATCTGTTTGACGATGCTTTGCAGCACTGGTTGTTTTCATTCAATCACACATTACAGCAATAGTCGTTGCAGACACACCTGACAGAGATCTTCACTCTACTGAAGGCACCTTTCTTGTTCAGTACGTTTTTTTTAAGGTGATTATGACCCATTTTCCGTAGTTTGAATTCAATTGTTGAGTTTATGCAGGTGTGACGCACACAAAATGTATGGTCACATTTTTGTTATTTGATGAATATTTGATTTATGATATTTGAACGATTTCTATGATTTGCCAATCATAATAAAACTTCCTTTAGAAGTGTATTTCTATCTATGCCCAGTAGGTGGCAGTGCAGCGCTGTGGTTCTGCCTCGCGACCCGAGACCTGTATGTGCGCATTCAGTGTCTTCTCATAGCTTGAGAAGACACTGAATCAAGAAGCCACACATTTGCCTGTCTCATTATTTCCTGTTTTTCTCAGGCATAAATATGTCATCAGGCTCATTCATCCTGGGACCTGTAACACAGGTAAGTCCCCTTTTATCCATCAACACATTATTCTACATGAATTTAAACAGGTAGTCAAATTTTAATATATTGAATAAAGGAATCCTGGAATTAACTCAAACTAAAAAACATATAACATTATATTTTTATCACCGCATATCCTCACTGATACAATAATGTGTAAAACACATTTTACTGTTTATACATGACATATTTCGCATGTACCACCTAAATTTGGAAAAGTAACTTCAACTCTCAGATAAATGTAGAGGACTGGAGGAGAAGAGAAAAAAGAAGTGAGAAGTGAGGGGAAAAAAACAACTACAAAAAGTATCTGTATCGGCCGTTATGGCTCATCAACAATTGGCAGTTGATATCGCCGTCAAAAAAACATAATCGAGGGCATCTTTAAAAGTTATAACGTTATGTTTTATGTTGATCTGATCAGTGATTCAATACAATGATAGCTCAGTGCAGGGGCGTCGTTAGGCCTATTTTAGGGGGGCTGAAGCCCCCCTATAATGTTCTTTAGCCCCCCCAAATAATTTGGCATTATTAGTTTTAAAAAAAAAGAAAAAAAAAAGTTTTTATTTTTATTTTGGTGATGTCATTAAATTAAACTATTGTTTCTCACATGGACAAGTTATTTATAACTCTAACATGCTACATATGTGCGTGCGTTCTGGTTTGTATGTTTTCTCCTCCTTCAAATTACAATACAATAGCCTATCATCATACTTAACAATATAAACCCCGGGCACTAGGACCTTGGGGAGGCTGCTGCGCTGGCTTTCTCACTCTGCCAAGTAACGTCTCTCGTCAACGACAGCCAGGATTATAGCCAAGGAGTTTAGCTCAAAGTAAATGATGCACGGAGTGAAATTGTAAGTACAGGTAGTTACAGAATGTGGCTATCTGTAGTTGTTAACGATTGTTACCTGCTTTAATTTAGGTTTACTTGAGGCAAATGAAAGGGAATATTGTAGTGGGCTATGTTAACACTAAGCTAGCTAGCTAGCTAGCTATTTTGTTAGAAACTGTCTCCAGTGAGCAAGACTGTGAACGAGCGAATCCTAGAAACGCCCCTGGCTCAGTGAAAGTGGAAATAAATAGTTTTAGAAATAATTTCTGAAAACTAATGAATATTTGGTGATGATTAAAGATTTAACATAGTGAAATTGGAAAATAATATTTGTTAATAATACATATTGTTTGGTAGCATTTTTTGACACTGACATTCTTGTCTACTAAGGACATGAGAAAATGATTTTTAAAGAAATGCACAAGGGTTAAGCAGGGTTTGAAACTAACTCAAAATCAGTACTAGTCCCAAGGACTAGTAGGTTCATAAAACTACTAGTCCTGAGCAATCTTTACTAGTCCTTCATGAAGCTTTGGGGAATGTACCAATCACGGGGTGTAGGGATGTGTGTGTGGAGGAAGACTCTCCCAAGGCAATTATCTAACAGTGAAACCGCAGAGATGCAAGGTACTAATCAAGAGTTTTATTGTTTGTAACATTATGGCTGTACAAAGATTGATGCATGTTACATCATGATGTCGTGAAATTAAGACCAAAAACTGTTACTCCTGTTGAGATGGACAGGGGGTCAAAGTTGGTCATTTAAGATGTATTCCAATGGGAGCTCGAAATACAGGGGTGGTACCTTAAAAACACAACGACGCGTTTTGTCCGATGTGCCTGTGTTTTAGCAATGTCGCACCCCGTTGCGAAACCTGTCCGCCTCGAAACTGAAACCAAATTATCGGAATACGGCATCTTAAAATCGCAAAATATGCTTATAATGGTTTGGGGATTGACAATTCTTGCATTATTTAGGCTCGTAGTGAAGATGAAGGTTAAGATCACGATTAAATATTGTACAGCAGTTCAAATTGCCATGTTGAGGAATTCCGCTATGGAACGTACCGGCTAAAAATGTAGCTATATTCCGCCGTGGGGAGTAACAGCATGTCACCACGGCAGTTTAAGCAGTGAACGCTCGGTGCCCAAAACAATACGCAGTCTATGAATAAAGCAGGCATTTGTTCTAATTTTAGATGAAGTATTTTTGTTAGATCACACAAAGATATTGGGTGTTAGTTCATGTGCTGCAGTGATAAGAGCTTCACCATCTATATTTCTTCCGCGGACGAATGTTGGCGGGCCGCTGGTGAAACTGAGAGAGAGGCCCGGCCTGATCGATGAATATAGTGCCTTTCGCATTGCGTAAACAAAAAATTATAATCGAAACAAAATAGTCTAATATCCTCAACAATTTGGGGAATAGTGGAATGTTACTGTTAAAGTGACTGGGAAGGAATGTATAATTGTACTGGTTCATTACAAGTTGTGGCCACCAGGGGGCATCTATCAGAATGCACTCCAGACAAGATGTTCCTTTGAGAGGTTTATTGACAGTAGTCAAACAAGCAAGTGTGTGGTTCTGAAACAGATATCCATGAAATAATTAGTAAAAACCTCTATACAGCATTGGTTCCAAATTAGGACATACAGGGACAGAATACAGGCAGCGATAAACATGTCCGGGACTCCTACAGTCGGCACTGAGCAAACAACGAACGAGCCGCTAAATATCAGACTAGATTGCCCTGCAAATGACACAATATAACCCGTATGATGAAATTAGACTAACACCAAACTTTACGTTTACTTACTGGTTGTTTACACGCACAGTCTTGAAAGGTGAACTCCGAACATCCACATAAACTCTAATCTATTTACGGACACTGCTGTCATTTCGCGCCACTACTCTCGTCAGAGCCTTTTCACCAACTTAATACCGGTGATATTAGTCCGCGAGCAGCTGACTGCCGTCCTCTTCCGCAAGGGGCGTAGTGCGGTTCCTGCTCGGCTGTTTCTCCGAAACCCATCAATAGAGGTCGTCCTTCGTCACAGTTACATTTACTTATCGGGAAAGTATTTTTCCGGACATAAATAACGAATAAAGCCTCTCAAATTTCACTCGCCATGAGGACTAGTGAGAATGATAATTTAGGTAGTCCCTCCAAAAATCCACTCGCCTCGGGCTAGCGGACTAGCGTTAGTTTCCGACCCTGGTTAAGTACTGTAGGTATACTTAGCCACATTCCACCATTGGTTGGTTAAGTGTTAAGATTTATTGCACAACAGGCTGTATGTCTGAACCTACCAACCACTGACAGTAGCATATTATCCAGGAACAAGGCGAGAAAGACAATAACCAGGATCATCTTCTTCAGCTGGGCCTCCTGTCTCAGCCAGGTTAGTAAGTCTAGGTTAGACAACAAACAGTATTTGTCATTGTATTTCAGCTTCAAATTCCAATTCACTGTTGAAATCTGCTTAACAGGAAAGAGTCATTTATATAAATATGTGGTGTAATAATGTCCAGCGTGAATAAAGGTTAAAAAATCTGCCAGGTAATCGTGGTTTTTAGTTTTCTTTGGTATCAAAGTAATCCAGTGATAGCTTTCTTTACATCCATGAGTACATTGTATACAGGAACTGCTTTTAAAGTCTTTCCTTTATTTCTTCCATCTAACACCCACACTTGATTTCTAGATAGAGATTTCAACAGTCAAATCTCTGTGTTAAAATAGGGTTAAGATATACAGTACAAAATATATATTTTACAACGCTTAAATCAATTTCCCATCACATTTTCACAAATAGGAAAGAAACAATAAATATTCAAGGGAAAATTAATGTACTTATTTATTTGTGTAAGTAGAATACATCAGAGACAACAATTTCAATAATAAAGCCTAGAAAGAAATATAAGAGAATATAGTAGCTCAAACTTACCCATATTAGAGAGAGAACAAGGTAGAGAACAAGAGTTTAGTGTGTGACGAGCTTGCGATGTGTACAGTCGGACAGCAAACTGAGATATGGAAAGGTTACACCTCATCCTGTTGCAGAGGCATGACAAAAAACATTGGCAATAAAGCTTGACTGACCTGTTTCACTGTGTTTTAGATAGATAGATAGATATAAACTGTATTTATCCACAGGGGGAAATTTGTTTGTAGCAGCAGCAAGTTACAGAGTAGAATAAAATATGAAGTATGGAAATGCACAATATATACAGTACAATAAAATAGCAGAGCAGATATTGAATTGAAGAAATAGAATAAAAAATAAGATAAAATAGAATAAAATAAAAAATGCGCAGTATATACAATGAATTGGAATGGTATCAAATCAACAACTAGGTGAACTAAACAAACTGAACAGTAGTGCACGGATCATTGTAATAATAATAATTATTATTATTATATAATAATAATTATTATTATTATTATAATGATAAGAACCACAACAAGATTTATATAGCACTTGAGTGATGATGAAACAAATAACAGACATTGGGTACTGCTCAAGTCTCTTAATTGCATCCCCGTTTCCCTCACTTGGCTCCTTTCCTTGCATCTTAGTCCCTCCCACCAGGGATGCATGGAGAGACGCAAGGAAACCATGCGAGGAGAGACGAAACGAGGAAATATGTTTTAAGAGACATGAGACGTCCTTTCCTCAGTTGCGTCACGTGAAGCGACGTCTGTTTCTGATGACGGAGGATCAGCTGATCACAGCTGGATCAGCTGTCAGTTGGCTTTAACAGCTGGAGAGACTTTTGATTAGTTTGTATCTGTTCACATGATCACTGTACTTAATAATACTAATAACTAATAAAGACACACAGTTATCATCACTGCCAGAGTAGAGGTGTTGTCTCTCTGTAGTCTGTTAACAAACTGTGTCCTGTGTTCTGTTTATAAGATCAGGATCGATTTCTACCGGCGGAATGCGATCGTCTTATTCATGAATTATTTGCGTCTGTACGTTTTGAAATTGTGACTGTGACATCATTATTAAATAACCCAGAATATGATTATTGTTTCTCTTAAATGATAAAACTTATCAAACACTCAGGAATGATCCGCCTCACGTGACTGAATGAAATGATGATAAATGATGTAAAAAGCTCTCTCTCACTTTAATTGTTTCCATAATAAAGTTATTGAGGGAAACATCAGATCATGGAAACACAAATCTTTCTAATAAATGAAGAAAGTTGTTTGTGGTCCTTTTGTTGTTCAGACTACAATGAACATATATTTAAACCAGACGGTGAATCAGAAAACTAATCAAATATAAACTAGAGTTTATTCTGTGATCTGTCTTCACTCTGGTGTTAAACTCCAGTCAGTCAGTCCGATCGGCTGCAGCGTCCAATGTCATGACCCGGCTCTTAGGCCACGACAAATACGGCAACGACACAACAGATGATGTTAACATAAAGTATTTATTTGACTAATTGAAGAAATAGTAAACTTTATGAAGTGTGTCAGTCCATAATATCAGTAGTGTCAATGTGAATGCGTGGGTGGTGAAGTGTGGGTGTTGTCAGCGAAACCAAAGGAAACCAACACCAAAATAACTGGCAGCAACTGGCCGGGATCACTCCACGCACACCGCAGCCAAAACCGAGCAATGCTTTTATGCCCTCCCTGTTTAGGTGCATTAGGTGATCTGCTCTCTAGGGATAAAGGGACAAAAGCATACTTGCAGTGATTAGAGACAGGGGCCGTCACACCAATCACATAACAGATGAACAATGGGGGGGCGTGTCGGCCGTTAAAAGACTTCCTGGAAGTCTGTTCTCGTGGTTCCTCGTTCATGGCTCCTCCGAGGTCCCTCCTCCATCCTCGATCCTCGCTCCTCCGAGCTACATTAGAGCTTTGGGACGGCCGTCAATATGGCGGCGCAGAAACAACTTCCGGTTCAAGCGAGGATCGAGGAGCGAGGAAACGACAATTAAGAGACTTGAGAAGTACCCCAGGTCACTCAGACATACGAGAAAGGATGGGGATGGAGAGGAGGTGAGGCATGGACTGTAGATAGGAAGTGGACGTAGTTGTCATGATGTCACCTTTTGGTTTGTGGATTGGAGTTTTGAAGGTGCCAGTTCCGGTACCGGGCCGTGGGTCATTTGGTACCGGGCCGCACAGAAAGAATAAATATTATATTATTTCCGTTTTATTGATTATCAGAGTCTGAAATAAGTTTTATTTTGAAAAATGACCGGATTCTCTCCCAATTTCATCCGCCTGTGGCTCTTGACACATGTCAAGACGCTCGTCTCGGTCACGTGATACGTTACCTCAAAAATTAAGCCCACAAGCTAGTGAAAATGAGTAAATATCTTTTGGAGAGCTTCTTTGCAAAGGGGTAAAGGCCCACTAAGGAGACAGAAGAAGAGCCTACAACTTCCAAGAAAAAGAAAACTTCATTTAACAGACAATATCAGGAAGTCTAATTAAATATCAGGAGTAATTCTGACGTGCCAAGCCCGCTCTGCAGAATATGTGGCGACAGAGGAAGATCAGCTATCCTGAGATCGCCACAAAAGCACTGAAAACCTTGCTTCCATTTCCAACATCCTATCTTTGTGAAGCGGGATGTTCTGCAGTGACAGCAATCAAAACTAAATTACGAAGTAGACTGGACATAAGGAACACACTTCGGGTGTCATTGTCTCCCATTACCCCCAGATGGGACCGTCTCGCTGCAGAGAAACAAGCTCAGGGCTCCCACTGATTCAGCGTTATTGTGAGTTGTATTTTTTATGCATTTAATTTTTGTTTTCATGCCGGTCATATCATTTTATTTCGTCACGTTTATCCGCCACACCTTGAAGGCCGGTCCTTGAAAATATTGTCTTACATCAAACCGGTCCGTGACGCAAAAAAGGTTGGGGACCTCTGTTCTATACAATCACACTTATTTTTCAACCAGAGGAGTCGCCCCCTGATGGCCAGTAGAGAGAATACAAGTTTTAGGGCACTTCCACACTGTCTTTACTTTTTGGAACCAGAGCTTGTCGCCTGGCGAGAGGATGTCTGCGAGAAGTGGGGGGCCAGTTGGTGTGGGGCTTTGCAGGTGAAGACCAGGATTTTTTAGTTGATCCGGTTGGGGATAGGAAGCCAGTGTAGTTTTTTTAGGACTGGAGTGATATGGTGCCATGATTTGGTGTGGGTGAGCAGTCTGGCGGATGTTTTCTGGACCAGTTGAAGTTTGTTGATGGAGCTATTATTGATGTCGTAGAGGAGTGAGTTGCAATAATCAAGACAGAAGGAAATGAAGGCGTGGATCAATCAGCAGGATGTGCAAAGAGGGACAAATCTTAGCAATTTTGCGTAGTAGGTAGAATGAGGATTTAACAATTTGGCGGATATGGGGGTCAAGGGAGGAGGGTGGAGTGAAGGATCACACCATGGTTGTGTGCCAGGGTGGAAGGGATGACAGAGGTGCCATCAATGGTGAGTATGTGGTTGTGGATTTTTTGGACCTTGGAGCCGATGACAACAGGCACGAGTCAATATGGGATAGGGGTGTGTTGTGGGGGGTATTGGTGTTGAGGTATATTTTATTTATTGGTTTATTTGATAAGGGACAGTGCACATTAATAAAAACATTGCTGTAAATGCGCCAGAGTTAGCCAAGAGTGTCACGATTAGGCTTTGCCTCGTGTGTCTTTTTGTAGCTCCTCACTCTACCTGTCTGCACTCCCTTCACCTGTCTCTGGTTACTAATCAAGCACTCCCTCATTCAGCGCACCTGTCTTCCACTCTCACCTCATCAAGCTCACTACTCTCACCTGCTCACCTGTTTCAGTCACTACTTAAACTCCTGCCTCTCAGTCACTCGTCGCCAGATCATTACCCCATGTGCTTCATGCCCGGTTTTCCCGTCCTGTTCCCGGTTTTCCCGGTTTTCCCGTCTGCCTGCCCGTTCCTGCTGGATTATCCCCTTCGTCTCCTGTCTTGTCCGTGGGTCCCCTGTTATGTCCTGTGAGTTTCCTGTGTTGTGTGTTAAATAAATATTCGTTTGCACGCTACTCTGCCTGGTCTGCACTTGAGTCCTTCACCATGCCCCGTGACAGAATGATCTGGCCACAAATGGACTCAGCAGACCACGGTTTGGTGCGCTTTACCCCGGAGTGGTATGAACAATTCATGGGATACGGCCTTGTCCAGAAGGCGAAACCGTGACGTGTTGAACTCAGCGGATCAACGTTTTGAGCGTTTTTCTGCTGAGTGGTATGACCATTTTACGGGAACCCGCCTGGCGTCAGGTGGGCCTCGGAGTGTCCAGGAGGCAAACCGCGACTTGGTGGACTCAGTGGACCAATGTTTTGAGCGTTTTTCCCCTGAGTGGCACGAACAGTTTGCGGGAACCCGCCTGGCCTTGGGAGGTCCTCGGAGTATCCAGAAGGCGAACCGTGACACGATGGACATCCCGTTCAACCCTCGTAGGAGGCAGAGACGGAGGAAGGGTCAGACTCCCGTTCCCGCTGGGCCGCAGCGATCCCCCGTTCCCGCTGGGCCGCAGCGATCCCCCGTTCCCGCTGGGCCGCAGGGTTTCCCTGTTTCCGTCTCCACTGGGCCGCAGCTAACTCCAGCTCCCCGTGTCCTGTCGGCGGTCCGACCGACTCCAGCTCCCCGTGTCCTGTCGGCGGTGCGACCGACTCCAGCTCCCCGTGTCCTGTCGGCGGTCCGACCGACTCAAGCTGCCGCCTCAGCGCCGCAGCTGTCCCCGGACCCGTCCGTCACCTCCGCTTCAGCGCCACAGCTGTCCCCGGACCCGGCCGCTGCCTCAGAGCAGCAGCGACCTCCAGTTCCAGTCGCAGCAGTCTCCGAGCAGCGACCTCCAGTTCCAGTCGCAGCAGTCTCCGAGCAGCAGCGACCTCCAGTTCCAGTCGCAGCAGTCTCCGAGCAACGACCTCCAGTTCCAGTCGCAGCAGTCTCCGAGCAGCAGCGACCTCCAGTTCCAGTCGCAGCAGTCTCCGAGCAGCAGCGACCTCCAGTTCCAGTCGCAGCAGTCTCCGAGCAGCAGCGACCTCCAGTTCCAGTCGCAGCAGTCTCCGAGCAGCAGCGACCTCCAGTTCCAGTCGCCGCCGTCTCCGAGCCGCAGCGACCTCCAGTTCCAGTCGCAGCCGTCTCCGAGCCGCAGCGACCTCCAGTTCCAGTCGCAGCCGTCTCCGAGCCGCAGCGACCTCCAGTTCCAGTCGCAGCCGTCTCCGAGCAGCAGCGACCTCCAGTCGCCGCCGTCTCCGAGCAGCAGCGACCTCCAGTTCCAGTCGCCGCCGTCTCCGAGCAGCAGCGACCTCCAGTTCCAGTCTCCGAGCAGCGACCCCATCCAGCTTCGGCCCCTGTCGCCCCCTTCGAGCCGCAGTCGCTCCCGGACCAGGCAGCCACCAATGAGTTGAACCTACTGTTGGCAGGCTTTGCCATTTGGCTGAGCCTTGCCGTCTCCAAGCAGCAGCCTCTTCCAGTTCCTGCCGCTGCCGTCTCCGAGCCGCAGCCGGTTACAGTTCCTGCCGCTGCCGTCTCTGAGCCGCAGCCGGTTCCAGTTCCTGCCGCTGCCGCCTCCGTGCTGCAGCGACCTGCAGTTCCTGCCGCTGCCGCCTCCAAGCCGCAGCCGGTTCCAGTTCCTGCCGCCTCCGAGCCGCAGCCGGTTCCAGTTCCTGCCGCTGCCGCCTCCGTGCTGCAGCGACCTCCAGTTCCTGCCGCTGCCGCCTCCGTGCTGCAGCGACCTCCTGTTCCTGCCGCTGCCGCCTCCATGCTGCAGCGACCTCCTGCCGCTGCCGCCTCCGTGCCGCAGCGGGTTCCAGTTCCTGCCGCTGCCGCCTCCGTGCTGCAGCGACCTCCAGTTCCTGCCGCTTCCGCCTCCGAGCTGCAGCCGGTTCCAGTTCCTGCCGCCTCCGAGCCGCAGCCGGTTCCAGTTCCTGCCGCTGCCGCCTCCGTGCTGCAGCGACCTCCAGTTTGTGCCGCTGCCGCCTCCGTGCTGCAGCGACCTCCAGTTCCTGCCGCTGCCGCCTCCGTGCTGCAGCGACCTCCAGTTCCTGCCGCTGCCGCCTCCGTGCTGCAGCGACCTCCAGTTACTGACCCCGCTGCCTATTGCCAGCGCTCTCCAGTTCCTGACCCCGCTGCCGAATGCCAGCGCTCTCCAGTTCCTGACCCCGCTGCCGAATGCCAGCGCTCTCCAGTTCCTGACCCCGCTGCCGAATGCCAGCGCTCTCCAGTTCCTGACCCCGCTGCCGAATGCCAGTGCTCTCCAGTTCCTGGCCCCCAGCCTCTGGAGACCTGTTCCCCGGCTGATCCCCAGCCTCTGGAGACCTGTTCCCCAGCCGATCCCCAGCCTCCCCAGTCCGGCTCCCCTGAGCCCCAGTCTCCCCAGTCTCCCCAGTCCGGCTCCCCTGAGACCCAGTCTCCACACTCCGGCTCCCCTGAGCCCCAGTCCGGCTCCCCTGAGCCCCAGTCTCCCCAGTCCGGCTCCCCTGAGCCCCAGTCTCCCCAGTCCGGCTCCCCTGAGCCCCAGTCTCCCCAGTCCGGCTCCCCTGAGCCCCGGCCCGAGCTGCAGTGTTCCCAGTCTGGCCCACCCGAGATCCTGGGTCCTGAGCCCTTCTGCCCGTCAGGCCGCCTGCCCGAGCGCCTGGGTCCAGAGCAACTCCGGCAGTCAGGTCGCTCACCCGAGATCCTGTGTCCTGAGCCCTTCTGCCCGTCGGGCCGTCCGCCCGAGCTCCTGGGTCCAGAGCAACTCCGGCAGTCAGGTCGCCCACCCGAGATCCTGTGTCCTGAGCCCTTCTGCCCGTCGGGCCGTCCGTCCGAGCTCCTGGGTCCAGAGCAACTCCGGCAGTCAGGTCGCCCACCCAAGGTCCTGTGTCCGGATTCTTCCTTCCCGTCCGAGCGCCCTCCTGCCTGTCCCCCGGAGCCCTGTGGCGGGTTGGATCCAGCCGTCCCTCCTCCGGACCCCCTCCACCCACCCTATTCGATGTTGGGCCGTCCCTCCTCCGGGCCCCCACCGCCCTCCCTTGGAAGACGTTTTTGTTTTGGACATCTGGAATCCGTCCCTTAGGGAGGGGGTACTGTCACGATTAGGCTTTGCCTCCTGTGTCTTTTTGTAGCTCCTCACTCTACCTGTCTGCACTCCCTTCACCTGTCTCTGGTTACTAATCAAGCACTCCCTCATTCAGCGCACCTGTCTTCCACTCTCACCTCATCAAGCTCACTACTCTCACCTGCTCACCTGTTTCAGTCACTACTTAAACTCCTGCCTCTCAGTCACTCGTCGCCAGATCATTACCCCATGTGCTTCATGCCTTCCTGCCCGGTTTTCCCGTCCTGTTCCCGGTTTTCCCGTCTGCCTGCCCGTTCCTGCTGGATTATCCCCTTCGTCTCCTGTCTTGTCCGTGGGTCCCCTGTTATGTCCTGTGAGTTTCCTGTGTTGTGTGTTAAATAAATATTCGTTTGCACGCTACTCTGCCTGGTCTGCACTTGAGTCCTTCACCATGCCCCGTGACAAAGAGGCTATTTTTCATCTGTAGTCCCAAGGCAGATGTTACAAGCATGCAGTTCGGCGGTAAAATTGTATAAATGTACAATTATTAGTGTTACAAATTGTTTATGTGTCACAGACTGTTGTGTCGTGGTGTTTTGCTCTGTTAAAGAGCGTTAGTTGTGGGTTGTTAATTGTTATAAAGTTATGACCATGACTAGGGGTCCCTCTCAATACACATAAGTTAACTAGCTCCGACTGCATCGCTCATAGCGGTGAACAATATTTTTAGCTGCTTGTTGAAGACAGACAGCAGTTGTCCCGCTTTGCACCGGTATGACGGTATGTGAAAAATTCATATCGTACGGGAAATTAAAACCGGTATACCGCCCTAACCTGGGCCGTCACTGCTGTCCTGCAGCTGAAACACAGCTACTGTTATTATTTGTTTTGTGTAAAAATGAAGCCAACACCTATCTGCAGAGAATACGCCGAGAGTGCGTCTCCTCTCTGCTCTGACTGCAGCTGGGACTGCTGCGCAAGTTACCGCCTGTGAGTGCTTTGAGGCGGCGGATCGTTCACGACAGTGCAGAACGTACGTGTTTTAACGTCACAAAAGTCTCCAATAACACCAGAACAAGTCGCTAGATTTGTCGCTAGTAGCTTTTGACAAAAGTCGCCATGAGGGTTTGGAAAGTCACCAGATTTAGCGAAAAAGTCGCCAAGTTGCCAACACTGGCACCGCTAAATATGTCCCCAGAGCAACATTGGACGTAACAATGGTTCCTATCACATATTAAACCAAACAAAAATCCATCTTCATAAAAACAAGTTGTACAAATAATAATATATAAACAAGCATATTAAAGCTACTGCAGATATAAAAACAAACGCATTTAACTTACCAGAGCTGCTGTTCACTATTTAAAGACAAAGTCCATCCTTCTTTCTTTGTTAATAAAGAGTTTAATCTCACCGTTGTTCAGTACATCTGTGCGTTTTAGTTCCAGTAAGAAGTCCTTCTCGATTCATGGATGCCAGTGAAGACAGTCGAGCCTCCCCAGTTGTATTTCTTGAATACGTTTTAATGCGTTTGAGGGCTCAAAATGTCCGCTCGACAGAGGCAGCAGATATTGGGATTGTCACCGCCCAACATGTCAGGCTAGCCCACTGACCAATCACGTATGGCTAGGCCAGCTAGCAGGCTCTGGCATGTCAAAGAATACGCCCAACATGTCAAACTAAAGATCTGATTGGTTGAACACTATGACAATCAACAATATCGTCCCCATTCACTTAAACTGCACATGGATTCACTTGTGAGTCTGCAGGCCTCGGGCCTCTCTTCTTACCTAGAAACACTGAGGTGAAATCTGATTGGATAAAAGCTCTACTTAAAACAAGCTGCACTGGAAGCAGAGCAACTGAGGAAGACAGTAGCTGTGCAATGAGAAAATAAGATAATGGGAAAAATATTTTTTGAAATTATAATACATGTAGTGTATTTAAGAAAAATTATTAAATTATAAAATAGCTCTAACTTTGTGATTCTGTTTAGGCCAGCAGAGAAGGCTTTGCAGGCCCTGACGGCCCACCACTGAATAACACACTACAGCAGACTCAGTGTATAAAACAAAGTACTTAATTTTAAACAAATGGGCCCACACACACTCACTCACATTAACAACAGTTCATCTTCAGTTTTGGAGGGAAAACAAAACACAGTTTGTAGTCGAAAATATTGAAAACACGTTGACAAACGGAGGTGACGGCAACGGCGGTGAAGTCCTCGTCGAAAACACACCAACCGTCCTGTCCTGTCAGCACTGACGTCCTCTGATCCAGCAACTCAAACACTTTAACAGAACAACTTTTCACACAAAAAACCTCGGCAAAATCTACTGATATGAAACAATCAATGTGCCGTGCTGTCCACAGTTAACAGTTTTGTTCTCTAAAACTAAACATTCAAAATGTGAGGAATTTAAGTTTTAATGCGCTCCTAATTATGGATATTATGTGATACAGTGTATTTACCTGTAGGAGTTTAAACTAAAGAGTGTGGTCATTTCATGCATTAAGTGTGTCTGTGTGATCAGGTTGAGGAATGTACTGGAGCGGGGGTTGGAAGAAGTGGCTGGGTGAGGTGTTAAGAGTAGAACAACAGGACAACAGCCAGGAGGGGCTTATTGGGTTTACAAAGAACTGGAAATCCTTGGAGAGAGCCAGACTCCCTCCGCATCATGGGACAGACAGACCATTCTGTCCTGTGGTGTGAACGGGGCCTCATATTTCATGGAATATTATGTTTGTTTTGTTATTAATGGTGTGATTCGGTTTGTAACTGTTTGTAACTGCATTCGCTTTTATTAGTATATTAAATCCCTTTTGATTTAAACTCCAACCAGCTGATTCGGCCCTGCTTGCTGATGGAAGAAAGAGAGCAAGGGGGGGGCTGCTTCTTCTCCTCTGTGGGCCTCTTCTCCTCTGTTTGAGAAACTTTTGAACTTAACAAAAACAAACTATCTCCCCTCGCATTTCTCTGGCGTTTTCTCCCGTTCTTCTCTATTCCACTCTTTTCTCTCCCCTCCCGCTCCTCTCTCTCACCTACGACCAATTAACGTAGGTGGGGCTGAATGACACCAACAGCAACCAATCAAACCAACATAGCTCAAAACTTAAAACACTATCAGTGTTTTTTCTTTTTCTCTCTCACTTGGTTTAACCCATTGTTTGCCGTAACTATTGTTTAGAGCTGTTTATTTCAAACTACTTATTCACTTTTATAGGAACTAACTTGTTTTAATACCTTGGTTTTACACCAGGGCCCTATTCCTCGTACGTCGCTAACTGAGTAAGCCGGATAAGTTTGAGGATGAGATTACACCAGTCAGGCTTTTCGGTTCCACGAAGCAAGTTTGGCAAAATCACCATAGCAACACATCAATAAGTTTGAACCTGCTCCAGAGCAGGCTCACTGAAGGAAGCTGGATAAGTTTGCCACTCCCCCGGGAAAAAATGTCAGCTCCTTTCCTCATCCCATTGATAAAGGAGCGATATTAGTTAGATTAGCGTTTTATAGGGAGAGAGTTCTTCAAGATCGGTCCATGTACGTTTTGATGATCTGTTTTACCGTTCATTCGATGAAACGAAAATACGGAAATGTCCGTATTTTAACGGTAAAACAGATGACTAAAATGTACACGGACCGAGATCGCCAAGAGCCGTTATCACATCATGACTTCCTATACGAGCGCTATCGATTCTGCCAACAAGGAATCATTTATTTACAAGACCTTCTCGAGTCATACATTGTGAACACCACATGCAGCCGAGCATTGACTGTCTCACAGACTGTATCATAGCCGCACGCTTTTTTGCGAGTATTGTACAGTGTCGGCAATGCTGCTGCATGCCGTGCTGTTCGTAAAGTTTATTTGGTGTTAGATTTAGCCATGATTATGGTCTTGACTTCCTCATAAGCTGTCATGATCATCTCCTGCTCGCCAGTGGAGAAAAAAGACGCTCTTTTTACTTTATTCGCCGTACTGTTAGAAAATCATGGTTTCGGTGATCGACGCTTCCCCCTTTTGACGTAAAACGGGCACGCCCAATTATCCTGATGACTGAGGTCTTGTTCGACTTAACGAGACTGTTTGAGCGCTGATCAGCCTTTGAGGAACCGAGATAGCCTGCCTTCAATCATCTCTGTAATTTAAGCTGGATAATTGGACATTTGATCGATTTAGTTGAGCGACGTACGAGGAATAGGGCCCAGGGCTACACCGGTATAACCTGTAGCCTCTCCCCAGATACAAAAACATCCGGCTCTACACTACCAGAGTTTGTTTTGGTAAAAAACATACATACTGTTGGGGGTCCGGAGGAGGGACATCCCAGCAGCTAAAAACAGCATTGCTTTAACCATAGTTACATGAACCATGAAGTTAGTGAGTTCATTTGCAACTTGTGCCATTTTGCTACCATGCAAGTAAATTACAGTGTCATCTGCATACATTTGGATGTTGGTGTCAGGACATGCTAATGGCAGATCATTGATATATAAAGAAAATGTGGGTCCAGGATAGATCCTTGTGGGATGCCTGTAGACAAGTGGAGGACAGTTGATTGATAGTTCTGTATTTGAACATACTGTGATCTATTTAGCAAATTGTCACGGGAGTGCAAGATGTAGGACCCAATAGCAAGACCACAGGAGACAGAGTCTGGTATAACAGATTTTATTAAACCAGGATTAAAGGACAGGAATGGCTGTGTGGAGCCCGTGGTCTGACACAGCTTGCAGGCCGGATCATCGATGAGAGTCCCGTGGCTCGGCACCGGAGGGCAGGCAGATCGGCAATGTGAGTCCCGTGTCTCGACACCGGAGAGCAGGCAGAGCGACGGTGTGAAGTCCCATTGGAACACAACGGGGGGCACGGGGGATTCCCGAACCAGCGGACAGCAGAAGCAGGCGCTCGAGGCAGAAGACGATTCGGGGTCGAAGCAGGCGAAAGACGGTACGAACTGACAACCCCAGACTGCAGGACCAGGGTTGATATAGTGGCAGGGGAAGGATTAGTGTGATCAGAGTCTGGTGTGTCAGCCTGCGAGAGGTAATCGGCTGGAGTGTCCGCAGCTGTGCACTAGTCAGGGGTGTGGCCATGGGAGGTGTCTGGTGGCAGAGGAAAATCCCAGAGCACATGGCACACAACAACAAACAGAGAGAACAGCTCAGACAACGTATGACATAATCTGAAACATGGCGACGTCTCTCGCAAGACCACAAGATAGCGCGAGACTCTACAATGGCGGTAGACAATAGAGATCTCGTTATCTACACGTGTCTGAAGCAGTTAGCATAACCCCGGAGCTACATTAGCTTAAAGCTATGTGTGTATGTATGGGTTAGTAAAAGAAGAGAGAAAGCAAACGAAACAAAATAAATCCTCCAAAAACAAAATAAGATCCTTCTCGCCGCGGTAGAGTACGGAAGATTGTTCTCTCATCTACAGAAACCCAGCTAACGACTCTTTGATTTGCATAGCCGCGGTTCTGACCTCTGAACTAATGAGAAACAACTTCTGGCCTCACTAATGGTGAATTATCTCAACACGATTGCAGTAGTATGAAATGCACAGTAACTTCTACACAACATTAACGATCTCGATCGTTAATCTCGGCGATTATTGAGCATACACACCACGTTATAAAAATGACACAGTAACTTAAGCAACACAAACAAGATAATAAACAAAATAACCTAACTCTGCCCAGACTCTGCCTTACTAGGAGTAGATTTCGTGGTATGATCGGTCGGTCCTCCGATGGCGCGGCTCCGTGCGTTGCGCAATAAATTATCTCCGTAGCAGAGAATTTCTTCAGCTGGTAGCCGGCATGAATCGACTTGAAGAAGTCCGTTTCTTCACTTCTGCAGGAACATTGTTCGCTTCCTCGTCCAGGATGCGAACAAAAACAAAACAAATAAACAAAAAAAAGTCCAGTAGATACGTCCAGCGAATCTAAACTGTTTAAAACCTAGGATTTTCTTTTAAATACAGCAACGTTGCTTGCTTCCTTGTCCGACTAGAGGTCAGAGGAATAAGCGATGCGTTCAAGCGCGCTCAGTACTTTTGTAAGCGAGCTGCTTCCGGCCGTGAAACCGGAAGTCCCGCCTCGGCATCCCTGGTCTCGTCCAATTAGACCGCAGTGTTGCATTTGGGCAGTGGCGGGCAGTGCATTTTATACCCAGGCCTTCACTGCTGTCATGCAGCTGAAATACCACCTTATAACCACATGATGGTGCCACAGCTATTATTCGTTTCTAAGGCTGTAACTATGTACGTACTCATATTAAACCGTTCTGTACGAGGCTTACAATACGTTTGAATAATGCTAGAGCATTTGGAAAATGCAGAAGCTTAAATTCAGGAAAATATAATGTTTTCTGTGCTCATGTAGGACAGTGGTTCTCAGCTGGTCTGGCTGTGGGACCCACCATCATCCCTTAACGACAAGCCGCGGCTTGTGTCTTGTCTTATGATTTTACTTTCTCAACCCAAACGTTAAACGTACTGCTCTGCAATCTCTTTCCTCGTCTCAGCCCCCTGTGTCACGGTGTGTGGTAGTCTGCTGTTAAGTTTCGTTTCACGATAGTCACACCTTAATGTGAACTTCTTTCTAGTGGGGGTTTGAATTGAGAGGTTAATGATTTTGCTGATGGGATCTGTCAGTGTTGTGCTAAGTTCTTTGAGCAACTACATCCATACCAAATGTATCCTTTGTTTTGGATGGTTTAGGAGAACTGATTATTCTCGTGACCTCCGATTGAGTGACATTTCTTATGCTGAAGGTTGGCTCCAATGAATTTACTGTAGATGTAGCGCACTGAAATATGTCATTTCATATTTCTTACTAATTTAATATCAGTGTGTCTATGTAAAATGATTTGCTTAAAGTATGTGTTTAAGTTCATTCATATTTGTATTACTTCAGTAGTTATTCTTGCTAACTGTAAAGGGAAGAAAGTTGTTGTACTGACCCTTTAGAAGAAAGCGCTGTCGCTTTAAGAGAGTTTTTAGAGAACGTGATGTATGCAGGCTGAAGGCAAAATGTGCTTGTGCTTAACCGTGGGGTTTGTAAATAAAAGTTGCAAAACGAAGATGGACGTGTTGTTGGACAGTTCATTTTAAGGGTGCAACATAGACATGTGTATTCTCAGGGGAGAAACATTTAGCAATGGTAGCTGCAGAATCAATTAAATAGTGATTGAAAGCTTTTGCTACTTCAGCTGGGTCATTTGACAGCTTTCCATTTATGTTAAGTTCCTGCAGCTTCGTTACTTTGTTGAAATGTCCTGTTAGCTTGTGTTACGTGCCGTGTTGTGCTCTCCCTCTGTTTACCCTCAGTGTCCTCTCGGGTGCCGCCCAGTTCCTGGATCGAACATGGCTGCGCTCAATTACTGATCAGTGGATAAAAGGAGAGGAGAACCAGAAGGACAACCCCTTGGGCCAAAACCACAGTACTGACGCTGTGTGTGTGGGGATGTGTGGATCAGCAGGTGTTCCAGCGTGTGTTTAAGCCGTGTGTGCTGATAGTTTGTGTGTCATCAACTAGTGTCGCTCTCTGGTTAGCAGAGATGTTTTCGTTTACTGCCGTGTGAGCAGCTAGCCCTTTGTCTAATAAATATTCCTTGGTTAAACCCACTGCAGTTGCTCATTCTCTCTTTCCCCGGAAAATGAACACCGTTACTCCCCGCATCCCTTAGATGCTTAAACGGGAACGTAACAGTTTGTGTAACTGATCTCAGATCATTTTAGTATTACCCATTGCCTTTTCTATTATAGTCAAGAACAAATCTGCCATAGCTTTCTTAATTTCTTTACCACTTTGTTCCTCAGCATAGCAAAATCTGTACATGGTAAAACCAACATTTGACTTATATCTACAGGTATAAATACATAAAAAAACAAATCCATCCATTTATCTATTTATATGTATTTCTTAAACGCAGGTGGATATGACAGTATATACAGACACAGCGATGCTTATTATGTTGTAAATGATTTATTGATGATATTATCATGTTATGAACAGTGAGTGTTCAAACTATGGCATATGTAACATATTGATTAAGTGGATGTTTGGTATTACAGGGTTATAGATACTATATGACTGATATTTAACCGTTCACCAGAGTAGAGAGCGCAACACGAAGCCTCCACTGGCTCCCCACACAGCAAGGAATAAGTCAACTTTTGCAACATCTCTGCATTGGCACACACTTTTATTTTCCCTGAACAGAATCAACACACTGGTGTATTTACTGTTTCATTTGTCATCTCATGCGCACTTACTGCAACCAAACACACCCTTTCCTTTTCACATGTTTATGAAGACTTTTAATTATAACTTGAGGTTCAAAAATGGGGTTAAAGTATCTGGTAATTGTTGCACTGATTTCTCAAATATTCTTTTGTAGTTGCCTTACAATGTATTATAAAAAAATAAAATGAATAAAGGAGAATACAAATGAACTGCAAGTGTTGTTCCTGTTTATTGCTCTCACTGTTTAAGTTTAAGACTGAACTCTCGAACGTTCGTTCCCTAAACTCATCACTCCTGATGGTTTTAACCATGACTTGCATGTAAAAGATACTGGTCCTGTCCGTTTGGATCCCTACCTGCCATTTATCCATAAAGGTGTCGTGTCCATGGTGGGAAGTGGGGCGATTTGAAGGAACACATCTCTTTCATTCAGGCTGAAGTCCTGCTCTTAGCCAGGAAGTATGAAACAGGAATCTTTGCTCCCGTTTGTGGAATGGATTTAAATGTTCTGTTGGTTCTATTTGCACAAAGTGATTGCCGATATAGGGGATTTCTGTCATCCAGAACAATTTGGTTGGCACATGTGTTTGGGCAGATGTACCCTCTGCCTGTGGGCATGCTTGTGCCGCTGGTGAGATCAGAATCACACGAAAATGAACGCGATTCACTCCGCAGTAACTTGCGTAATGACAATTTCAAAATCTGTGTCTCCGTCAAATAAGGACAATGTTGCTGGGGAAATTGTCCCTGCCTCTGTCTAATTTTCCTGTGTCAATATCTCGCAGTGATCTGGTTGCAGAGCACCAGGCTTATCCTTCTCTGAAGGAGCTGTTTCAGCAGGTTGGACCTGACATTGAGGTGCTAGACAGTGCTTGTGGTTATTTTCTTCAGGATTCCCTGTTGGTGAGGGGATCCTGTTTTCCAAATAGTTTTGCCTGTTACACTCAGTAACAGTAAGTGTTAAAAGTAACTCATGATGAGTCTGAGGAAAACGTATGACTGGATTTGAAGACATTTCTTTTGGCCTCGTATGAAGAAAGTTGTCTCTGTGTTTATTAAAACATGCCATATATGCCAGCTGACAGACAAACCTAACCAGACAATAAAAGCTGTGCCAATTGATTGTGTGGGTCCTTTGCCTTACTCAAAGCCAGTTATATTTACCTTCTGACTGTCATGTAGTGAGAGCACTATCCAAGTTAATTTCCGTAGTCGGCATTTCGAAAGTCATTCAGGGAAGAGGGTTTTCCCTGGTTACGTGTGTGTGTGTGTGTGTGTGTGTGTGTGTGTGTGTGTGTGTGTGTGTGTGTGTGTGTGTGTGTGTGTGTGTGTGTGTGTGTGTGTGTGTGTGTGTGTGTGTGTGTGTGTGTGTGTGTGTGCGTGCGTGCGTGTGTGTGCGTGCGTGGTGTGGGCGTGGCTCCGATCTGATCTCCTCCCGGCTCCCTCCTGATTTCAATTCATTCACCTCACCTGCCCAGTCTACCCAGCTGCTTTCCATCAACCCATCTACTCAACAGTTTATCTACCCCGGTTTTACATTCACTCTTTGCCAGGTCGTTGATGCAACCTGTATCTTGCTTGTTCTCGGCCGCTCAGTATTATTAGATTCTGAGTTTATCCAACTGTTTTCTCTTTAACTGTACTTACCTTGTCTTCCTGTGCCCGCAGTTTGGATCATCCCCTCCGGCTCCCCAGTCTGCCTGCCCTGCCTTGTTCTGGTCGGTTCCCCACCCTCGCCCTCTCGTCCTCGGTCCCCCGCTGCTCCACCACATTTTTCCCTTTTGTCCTCCTGGAATAAAACCCATTCAGTCCCTTACCCCCTGGTGTCTGCATTTGGGTCTGCCACCACACCCCGTGACCTAATGCTTGCAGCTAGAGAGACAACACAAGAGAGCACAAGGTTGAGCTCAAATTAACTTATGTTTGCGCACACCGTAAGTCAGAAGTCCCTTCGCTACATTTGCTGGTAACTGGAAGGATTCAGAACTTGCTAAAAACTTGATTGAGTACGGTTACAGTTTTCGACAAAAGGCTTTACACAACTGGAGAACTGGCACTGGAAATTCTGGCCACAGCTCGGGTCAAGATGAAACACTTATATGACACGTTGGAGATGCAGGGCACTCCGGTGGTTGACTTCCTCCCTATTGTTGGTTCACCTTTTCAGGCAAAGTTTACAGGTCTACACACGGTGTTAAAACAAATCTCGGAGCAGAATTATGTCATTTCAACTCTTCAGCGCAGGAAGCCAACTCAGCTTTTTCATGTAAACTTACTCAAACCATGTTCTGCGCACACCTCTGAGCCACCCTCTTTCTGTACGCAGCCAGAAATTGGTCACAATCATGCAGTTTATGTAGTTAGTCCACTGCTGGTTGAGTCTGTTGAACCTGTTTGGATGTGAGGAAGATTCATGATGTACTCCAGATGAAGTTCTGTTATTGGGCCGAACTCTGAAACTTTCATCAATATAGATGTTGGTCTGAGTCACGCCATGCAAAGCTGGTTCAGTTGATTTGAGTTACCAGTGTTTGTTTGGTGATGTGCCTAGTTGCACCCACTTAATTGTGCACGATATTGATGTTGGAGATGCTAAGCCAATTAGCAGAGTTAAATTAAATGCTGGAAACAGGTATTGCAGAGCCTTGATCTTTCATTTTGTGGCGAGAGGAAGGTGATGATATAGTTTAAAGTTTACTTGGCTATCAACCAATCGTCAGAGCACAACAACGCCACCTTAGGAATTTCACCTAAAGATTAAGTTTCGCCTACAGTCTCACTAACTCAGGACACTCAGGTTCATTATACAGATTAGGCAGAGACGTGGTTCCAATACAAAACAATTACTCTTTATTTTTACACACCGATGGTTCACAGATAATGGTCAGTACAAAATATTAATAAAAGAGCCTGTATTTCTTTTATTAAAAGAGGTGTAGGGCTGCGGCTTACCAGTGGCGAGGTGGACCAGTACGGGTGAGGATCCCGAAAGAGGAGGCACCCCGATCACACGTGTACACAACACTCACACACAACCACACGTGAGGGCTCGGAACCAGGGGCACACCAAACCACACAGCACACGAAGGGAGACACCCCCACCCGAAGGCACCAACCCCACCACCTTGGCTCAGCAGCTCCTACAGGGACAAGGAACACAATTACACAAGGCTCTGGTTCTCAGAGGAAAATCAAACAAAAGGAAAAAATAAGAAAAGACAAAACCAAAATAACTCCGGTCAGCTGATCAGCCAGGGGGATGATCAGCTAACTGAGGTAAATAAATGAAATGCCAGAGTGGGCCTTAACATCCCCTGTCAAAATGCACAATAAAATGGCTCAAGCTAAAAATAGTTGTTCCTATATTAAAACGAAGGTGATGCTGACGTCAACATCCCGAAGCCGGGGCGCAGTGCTGATGAGAGCAGCGTCAGACCCTGTAGGCGACACAGCGCAGCAGGGTAGATCAAGCCCGGTAGGGCAAAGCCGTTTAGTCAGAAGCCATGTAGGCAAACACCTGTAGACAAATCCCGGTAGACAAAACAGCAGCGTTCCCTCAATATGAGCAAGTTAACTGTAGCCACTTTGTGGCAACGTTCCGCTCGACTCAGCAAAAAGTCCCCTGTGATAGAGGATAAAATCAGATTAATAAAATAATAATAATTAACCCCAAAGTATATAAACTAACGAGATTAAATCACCTACCGATCAGGCAATATTCTTCTGCTCCAGAGGGGGGGAGGAGGGCATGTAGCGCTGCTACCAGCGGCTATATGAGTAAGACACGGTTACTAACAGACACTATACTACAACAAAATCAGGACCTAATCGAAACTCACCGACACAGATCCGCAGGTGAGTCTCCTGTGCAGGAGGAGGGGAGCCCAAGAGATAGTCTATAAAATGACAGAAAGCCAATATAACACCAAAAGAGCACGACCGACAAAGACAATGCTTCAGCGTTGTTGCATACCTGCGACAGCGGCTGAAGTCAGGCAGACCGGAAGCGGGACACGCGTTTGACGTCAGGGTGGATCTAAGGGAATCCCCGTGGCATTTATGTGATGCCCGCCCACCGTGATTGGCCAGTGGTGGCCTGGTAATTAAAGGGATACCGAGGCCCAGCGAGCGATCAAAGCTCCCTTCTGCTACATTCGGTCCTCACCTTGCTTGCTTGTTCCAAAGGCTTATAACATGCCACTGTTTTGCTCTGACCTTCGTGAAGTGAATGATGTCACTAAGCCTGATTCCCTCCCACTTCCCAGGATCGATGACGGTATAGATCCGGTGGGCTCAGCAAATTTGATCCTCTAAAACACATGTGTCAAACTCAAGGCCCGCGGGCCGAATCCGGCCCGCCACGTCATTTTATGTGGCCCGCGAAGGCATATCTCCACCAGAAAAAAAAAAAAAAAAAAAATTAATAAAAAAAAAAAAAAAAAAAAATTTATATTTTTATTATCAAGTCTAACTTTTAATTTGTTTTTTTTGCTGCTGAAATGGGCTTCCATATAAAGGCATATGATTGTCTTAAAATTAAACTCTATGCTGCTTCATCGTGTACGCTACAGTGACCATAAACTACATCTCCCACAATGCATGTTGAGTTTTTGACCCGCGAAATGACGGACTGCGGCCGCTAGTAGCGTCAGCGTTAACTAAATCAGTTTTCCAACGAATTACTGAGTTGAAAATGTTTGAAAAATAATCCAACATGTCAAAGAAGAGGAAAATTGATACAGAGGGAAGGACATTTAATGAAAGATGGGAAAGCGAGTATATGTTTGTTCTTCAAGGAGAGAAACCGGTATGTATTCTATGCAATGAAGCCGTGTCAGTGATAAAAGAATACAATTTACGTCGGCATTTCGAGACCAAACACGGAGCCAAGTATGCTAAATTTAGCCTCCAGGAAAAACGTGAACTTGTCCAAAAATTAAAAGGCAGACTCCAATCACAGCAGAACATTTTCACAAAAGCTACAGCCAAAAATGATGCCGCTGTGAAAGCTAGCTTTATTGTGGCTGAAGAAATCGCACGAGCTTCCAAGTCCTTTTCAGAGGGTGCATTTTTGAAGGAGTGTATGCTCAAGGTCTGTGAGCAGGTGAGCCCCGACCAGGTACAGGCTTTTCAAAATGTCAGTTTGTCAAGGAACACAATCGCAGACCGAGTTAAGGAACTAGCAGGCAATCTGACAGAACAGCTAGCCGAGGAGTCGAGCAGTTACGTGGCTTTTTCATTAGCCGTTGATGAAAGTACAGACAACACGGACACAGCGCAACTGGCCATTTTTGTAAGAGGCGTGAAGGCAGACTTGACTGTCAGTGAGGAGCTCTTGGATGTAGTTGCCCTCCATGGAACGACGACGGGGAGGGACATTTTTGATGCAGTGGAGAGGTCCGTGAGTAAAACTGAATTACCCTGGGAAAAGTTGGTGGGGCTAACTACCGATGGCGCGCCTGCAATGTGTGGACAAAAAACAGGCTTGGTTGGACTAGTGAAGGAGAAAATGCAAAAAAGTAACTGCCACACACCTCTGATAACGTATCATTGCATTATCCACCAAGAAGCTCTGTGTGGAAAGGTTCTGGAACTGGATAATATAATGACCACGGTCACGAAAACAGTGAACTTCATTCGAGCGCGTGGCCTGAATCACCGCCAGTTCCAGCTGTTTTTGAAGGAGTTGGGCTCGGAGCATGGAGATGTGCCGTACCATACAGAAGTAAGGTGGCTGAGTAGGAACGTGGTCCTCAAACGATTTTTTGAGCTTAGGGAAGACATTGCTGTTTTCATGCAAAGTAAAGGAAAACCCTTGCCTGAACTGTCAGATCCAAACTGGCTGTGTGATTTTGCTATGTTGTGTGACATAACGGAGCATCTTGCCCAACTGAATCAGAGGCTGCAGGGACGCAAACAAGTCATCACGAAGATGTCCGACATGATCACAGCTTTCCAGCGTAAACTGCAGCTATGGAAGTCCCAACTGGAACAGGACAATCTTGCACACTTTCCTGTCTGCCAGGAAATCTCAGCCTCAGTTCCTGGTGCTTTTTCATGTGATCGATTGGCTACCAAAGTGAACCGGTTAATGACTGAATTTGATCGGCGCTTCTCTGACTTCAGAACACAGCGCATTGACTTTGCCATCTTTGCAAATCCTTTCACCGCCGACGTCGACAGTGCGCCCCATCTCCTTCAGATGGAGTTAATAGAGCTTCAGAGCGATAGTGACCTGAGAGCAAAGTTCCAGGATGCTGCGATTGAGGATTTTTACCGTCTCCTGCCTCCTGCTTTGATGCCACAGCTCCGACTTCAAGCTGCCCGTGTTCTGTCCATGTTTGGGAGCACCTATCTGTGCGAACAGATGTTTTCAATAATGAATTTAAACAAGACAAAGCACAGATCGCGCATCACCGACGACAACCTCCACGCTGTTTTACGGATTGCTACAGCACAAGACCTAAAGCCAGACATTGACCGACTGACCACGGGAAAACGGTGTCAGACATCCGGCCAGAAAACAAATGGGTAAGCATTTTTAAAAACCTGAATTGTATTAAATATATAATACAATTCATTTCAACCAAGAATAAGTACAGTGTAATATGTGTGAAATGTAATGGCTGTGTTTTGTTTGTTGTTGTTTTCAGAACATGATCAATAGATGAGGATGGTGTGTGATATGGTGTCCTGGGTGAGGAAGTATTTACTTGGTGTGTTCAAGGCCATGCAGCATCACCTCATCAACCTCACCCGAAACTTGAACAATATAATTGTGAACTGAGACATATCTGACTGTTATTTTGTTATGTTGAGTTGTTAAATATACTACTTTGTATGTATAGCAATGTATTCAGTGTGTTTAGGTGTATGTGTTCATACAGCCAAATGTTTACTGTAATCAAAAGCATCTCTTATTCGTTGGTTGTATGCCCTCTACAAGGCTGTCTGTACACTTTTACATCTGTCACAAATGTGACAGATGTAAAAGTTTGATCTTTGATTTGTTATAATAACAGAGAAATGTGCATATCATTTTACATTTATATAAATGCATTTACAATATGTTTATACTTCAATAAACAATAATCAAATGCAGAGAGAGTTGTTTAACAATATGTTCGGGAGTAGTTACATTTATACAGTCTTACAGTTACATCCGGCCCTTTGAGGGCGACCATGATGCTGATGTGGCCCGGGGTGAAAATGAGTTTGACACCCCTGCTCTAAAAGGATATTGTGAGGTTTCGTCGTCCCAGCGAGCGCGTGAGATAGACGCTTTTATAACACCACCTGGTCTCTACTCACCGGGATGCCTTTTGGGCTTCGGAATGCACCAGCTGGGTTCCAATGCCTTAAGAACAGTGTTATTGGTGACTTGCAAGGGTGACACATGGGAAACCCACTTGGAACGTATTCAGGAACTGATCACCCATTTGGCGGGGCAAGGCTCATGCTAAACCTTGCAAAGTGTGAGTTTGCGAGGGCAAGCGTGACCTACTTCGGCCGGGTGATCAGGCAAGGCAAAGTGCGCCATTCAGTGCAAAAGTTCAGGCCATAGAGCAGTATCCAGTTGCAACAAAGAAAAAAGTGTTGATGCGTTTTCTTGGCCTATCGTAGGATTTTTTGTAGAAACCTTTCACTCACTTGCTTAGGGGTAAGGCTAAATTTGTCTGGTCCCAGAGCTGTCAAAAAGCTTCTGAACATGTAAAAACACTCCTCTGCTCTTCTCCGGTTCTGGCAGCTTTGACAGGCTGTTTAAAATCGATGTGGATGCCACATAGGTGGAAGCAGATGGCCTGGAGATAGTTTATTTCTTCTCAAAAAACACATGTCAGTCAAATTATTAGGTTTTGAAAAAGCGCTGGTGCTAATCCTGGCTTTAAAACATTTTGATGTGTATGTTGGTGGTAGTGGTACACCAGTGTTTTACATTGACCACAACCTGCTAACCTTTCTTAAGTAGTTGCAGTGTCCCAACCTGAGACAAATCTGGTAGTCACTCTTTTTACAGTCTTACTATCTGACACGTTGTTGACCCCATTCTTATGGAGAGGGGTGTGACGGTCCCCTGGCTTGTTTATTTGCATATGTGTTTGTTTCTTAAATGCAACAGGTACCTGGATGTGTTGATCTCCTGAGTTGGAGCCCGGTGCTCTCCTGTTTTAACGCGCTGCATTTCTGGACGCAAGTCTGTCCTCGCACAAACATTATTGTGTTCATCTTTTCCTCACACCACAGCACGAATGCAGACACACACCCACGCTGCTGATTGAACTGATAATCACATCCCATTGTTTTCTTAGTTGATTTGGGGTTTACTATCATCATCTTTGTTTAAATAAACTACTTATTTTTGCAAAAGTTCAAAATAATTAATAAAACATTGTATATATACATATATGTATATATATATATGTATATATATATATATATATATTAGGGGTGTAACGGTTCACAAAATCCACGGTTCGGTACGGTACAGTGGTGTCACGGTTCGGTACGTTTCGGTACGTTTTCAATACAGTAGAAAACTATAAATGCCAGAGAAACGTACTTGATTTTAAAATATATTTATTCATTAAAACTAACATCATAAAGCTATTCTTTGACTTTGAACAATGATGGAACTATACCTGAGTGACCCATCTTCTGGGGTAAAAAATGTAATGTAGTATTGTTACTTACATCTTCTCCATCATCATTGTAGTATGAACAATGATGGAACTATACCTGAGTGAACGTGGCTCTTCATCTCATTCAGTGGTGAGGTAATGTGTGTTACAGTCAGGTAGCGTTGTGTAGCCCTCGACGTCCAGGCATCCGTTGTCAGAGCAGCAGCGGGTGCCTTGGACATTTGATTCTCTACTTGTGCTTTTGTTTTCTTGTACAAAGCGGGAATTACGGTTTGGCTGAAATGGGCTCGTGAAGGAGTAGTGTAACGGGGCTCAATAACATTCAGCAGGTTCATAAAGCGTTTTACACTACAGAGTCGGGTCTCATGTCCGCGGCTGTAAGTGTACCAACCGCCGTGGTGATCACTTTAGCCCTCATCGGCAGGGAACAGCTGCTTAAATCTTCGGGGAGAGTTTGAAGCGTGTGTGCTGCTCCAGGTTTTCGTTTAGTTCCACCCACTGCCACACTGGGGTGATGTCGGTGTAAATGGGTTAACATGTTTGAGATATTCCCACTGATGTAGCCGACACTCGTGTAGCAAATGCGACATAGCGTTGTTTTTTTATCCACCACTCTCTCACCATCGCCCTCATAGTTCACAGAGAAACCAAAGTGGCTCCAAACACCAGACCTGTAGGCCGTTGGAGGATCTTTTATTCCTGGTCTATTACGAGCCATGTTGCACCGAGCTAACGTTAGCTTCGTGTAGCGTGTCTCACAGCGCAAAGTGCCCGACTGGAGTAGAAAGTGTTTCTTTGTTGGTGGGCGTGTCAGAGAGCACGCTGTCCGTTACGTCATGTGTGTTGCCAGTTTGAGAACAGTGGCTCCACCGAAAACATAATATATCCCACAATTTAAGCTTCTGCATTTCCAAATGCACTAGTATTAACGTATTGTTCGGTTCGTCATGCGTACCGAACCGTGAGCCTCGTAACGAACGGTTCAATACGAATACGCGTATCGTTACACCCCTAATGTATATATATGTGTTCTTTCATCATATGGATGACATGCAGTGGTTTCAGATTTTCTTCATTTTTAGGCTTGTTTTGTGGATGTATAAGTCATGGTTAAACATTGTGTAATACTCGATAACCGAGAGATTGGGAGGAGATATACGTTTCTAAAATCTGGCAATGATGCGGTTCTGAAGGCTCAAATTTGATCGTCCACTGCTCGATAAAAGAAAGATTTTAAACTCGTATCTCAAGTTTCGACTGTATTTCCTATGCAGGTAGCTGGAAATTATGTGCTGTATATCCCTGCTCATTTTGTAAAACTAAAGCAAATAGTGTTATGTACAACATATTTTTTAAGGAAAAAAACAAATAATTTTGCTTAAAATGAATAAGAAATCTAAACAAAACCAATCAAATATGTAACAAAATGACTTGGTGAGGTTTAGTAAAAAAATTAACAAACCTACGTTAAGTTATTAAACATCTGCAGCAGGAATAATGATCCAAAAAATATACATATGTAATATCCATATATAATAGTAAAACACTGACAGGGATCATGTTTCTGGAAAATTTGTACTTTTATTAGTATTGTTTGTAGTCCAATGACCTCATTTTCTGTTTTTCAGTTCAGTGCGAGAATTCTAGTCTGTGTTGGGCTTGAACGAGTGCACTGAAGTCAGGTTGAATGTGTGAGGTGAGATGTGAAGGACAGCTGACAGGTGATCGTCAGTGAGAGAGGATCTGGATCTGGGTTGTTGGAAAGAGAACCAACATCTTCTGAGCATGTTGCTTTTGCAGCTTAGCTAGCAAAGCCTCAGATGTCCGTGTCCGCTCTGCATCACCAACACATCCCAGGTAGCCAAAATTACCTGGCCCAGCTCTGGCGTAAACTTGGCATGCCGGAAGAAACACGTCGGGCCGAGTCCGGTTGCCGACTCGGCTGAGACTCGGGATGAATTACGCCCCAAATACACCGGCCCAAGTCCGGCTGCCGACACTGCCATTATTGGGATTGCAGTGATGCTGCTGCTCGCACACATCCACGAACGAGCTAATGTACGTAAATTGAGATAAAAAACAGCAGCAGTCACCTTCAAAATAGAAGCATTGCAGCTGTATTCCGTGCATGATGTACAATTATTTACGTTGTATTCCTAATTTCACGTTGACGTCCCGCGGGCCGTACAATGCCTAGGTCTGATTTAGAGGGATCCACTGGCAGAAATGGTAAGTATGTTTTCTTTAATGTGTTTTTTCGTTACCTTAGAATGAGCCGTTTACATCTACATACGGAGCGGGGTCCTCTTCACAAAGCCGGCGGCCATTCCTCTACAGTAGCCCACAACAGACAAACCAAACACCTGCTCTAGATAGGGCCATGTGTGTGTTTCTCCTACACACTTGGTACATGGGAGACGTTTCGGTTGGTCGCAATCTGCGGCCTCAACACTAGGTGTCGCCAAATCCCTCTCACTCGACCTTTAAAAGAGTTTTCAATCAAAGAGGCCAAAATAATCAGAATCAGAAACGGTTTATTGTCAAGTACGTTACACATTCAAGGAATTTGGCTTGGTGATTGGTGCATAACAATAAACACGGTGCAATAGTAAAAGACATCATCTAAAATAGAAAAATTTGCAATAAAATATGGTCAAAAATAGTAAGAGAATCAGAGACGTGTTTCCCCGGCTTCACATTCTGCTTCCTGTCCTGACAGGAAGTCTGTGTCCAGATGTCCAGATGCTGGAGGATGAAGTGATTGGCCATGTCGACTGCATAGCGCTCAAAAGACTAAAATATGATGTGAAGCCAGGGAACTGTGCCACGATGGTTCCGGATTCTTAGATGTAAAAATGTGCTGAGTTCCTATATCGTAGTAACTTGACAGTCTTTAGACAGGTTTTAAATTGGTAATTGGACAAAATGAGACATTCGATAAAATCACTTTGGGTTGTACGAAATAATAACAGACCTTTTTTCGGGATGTCACCCAGTGCAACAGTGCAGCTCATTGATGTGTTTTTGGACAACAATAGAAGAGGAATAAGATTTACCAGGCTTTGTATACACTTTATTTAGGAGTGATCAGTTGTTGTTGTTTTGGTCTTTTAATACGAGTTGTTGACTGTATGAAAAACATAGAATGTCACCAGACTTATTATTTAACTGTAGTATTTTTATTTGATTCACCTTTATTCAACCTCACTCCTGAGTCATGTCATCTTCATTTTTTTTTAATTAATATTTGACGTCATTTAGCCCAGGCCTACGTAACACAGTACTTGTTCTCCGATTCTTGCTGCGAATACTAGGTGCGAGTTGTCTTCTGTCCACTAGATGTCCTCCTGGATTTGGTGACCGCTTCATCATGACAGCTGCTGTGTGGCCGGGGCATTCTGTTGTTGTCTGTAGCACGCTCACACACACACACACACACACACACACTCATGCTCACACACTCACACGCGCATAAGCACATTGAGTTTATTGGCCACGCCCCTCACGTGAATTATGCATCACCTCCCGTCGACCGGAGGAGACTCGTGCCTCCCGGAGCAGCTCGGACGTCAGCTCGTGCTCACCGGTGGAAGGAGAATAACGGTCATAATATCGCCACCCGTCTGTTGATAAAGGAGCTACCGATAACCCGGTAATGAATGGGGGATTGGGGAGAGTGGGAATCCGTCTCGCGCACGACGACTCCGTTGGTTTCTACCCGGGATTTTACGGAGGAGGACACACCGAGGGCTTGAAATCAACCCGGTCGTGACCGACTCATTATCTGCCGGCCTGACGTTGTTCTTATCGCCGGTGATATTTGAGGGTGAAACAAACAGCTAAGGTAGGTTTGTCGTGTTTCCCGTGTGTATTCGTGTGTGTGTGAACGTGTATGCTCGCGCGCGTGTGTGAGCAAGGGAAGAAGAGATAGATAGTGTAGTAAGATGGTTTGTGTGTGTACGTGTGTGGAGGATCACTCATCGATCTCCTACCAGCCATATCAAAGAAATCAATAACATATATATATATATATATATATTATAATTATCTCCTACCAGCATATATTATAATATAAGTATCTCCTACCAGCACAGCCATATCAAAGAAAGTATATATAAATTATATATATAAATGTATATATATTGTATTTTAAGCATTATCATTTTACTATCATTTATTTTATTGTTGTATTAGAATCATTATAATGTCCCAGGTAATGGATGTCCTCTTATAATGACTTTACTGCGGAAATATTGTGGTGACACCATAAAACATCACTTAAAAATCATCCTTAAATACCACAGAGACGCTTTTCTATCTCGTCTTGATGATGTCACAGGCACCGCTGTATGACGCATCCAGCGGCTGACGCCTGCACGGCGTTGTGGTCGTACTAGGATGAGTGGGAAAAAGACAAGCTAGAACATAACAATATAGTAAAGGGAGCGTGGTTGTAGGAGAGGAACAGATTCCCTATGTGTGTGTGTGTGTGTGTGTGAAGTGTGTGTAAGGATTTCATTCTTACTGCCCCTCTCTGTCTTCCCTTTCTCGTTTCTCCCACATTTTGGTCCCATTTCAAATTCCCACCGTCTGTTGGTTAACAGTTGTTTTGGCAAGAAAAAACGAAATCCTTTGTGTGGGAATGACGGGATTATCTCTCACAATACTGCGTCCATTATTAATCTGTCGTTGGGCCAGATTTGCATGTGTTTGTAGAGGCTGTAGTAAAATCAAATATGTCCATCTGTCCATCCATCTATCTGAGCTAGCTACAGTTCAGGCTTCCGGAGGCCTGAAGTACAGATCTTTCTTCTGAAAACTTTGAACGTGTTTGTTCAGTTTGTGTCACTCTGACCAAGTCGTTCCTTTGTCATATTTTGTTCCCAACCCCCCCCCCCCGTGGCTTCTTTTCCTAGACGGTGGCGGTGCAGATGGGTGTAATCCCATGTTTAATCTGCCTAACCCTGTAGTCATAGTCTGGGTTTAACACTGCTCTGATTAGAAGACCCCTGCCCCCTCACCAATACAGTCATTAGGTTAATGCGATCACTCACATGGCATCGCTAGTGCTAATTAAAGGAATACAACACATAAGCAGCATCTTTTTGCCCGTTCCACAGATTCTGTATGCATTCTGACACTTTGTACATTCACTTGCCAAATCAAATAAATCAGTTTTTCACTGCCATCTCGACCCAATAGTGATAGGGTATTCATCTCAAAATAATCCTGTGTTCGTGTGAGCACAGTTCATCATTCGGACTTCCTGTGGGAAGGAAGTGTCCCGGAAATGGGAAGTGCGTGATTTAATGCAGCCGTATCGTTTTCCATGCGGCCGGAGTGCGAAGAGGGAGCGTGGAGCGCCTGGCTGGTGTTCTTGATGATTCTTTCTTTTGTTCTCTCCATTTAGCAGAGGGTAACGCACCGATCCTGCAAGCAGTCCGGTTTGCAATGCGTTGTAATGGGTATGTGGGAATGCTCCCAGTGTGGCAGTGATAAAGGCACACCTTTTGGTGACAATTAACGGTTTTAGTGTAAACAAGCTCATTCACAAAGAGTTTTCTTTTTTAATAAACATGAGAATGGTTGTCCGTGGCGTGCGAGATTTTGACGCGAGCCAAATAAAATACAGAACAACGCAACGTTAATAACTTCTTAAAGCCACTTTCCTGATATTTAACGTTAGCTAAACTAGCTAGCGTTAGCTAACTTTGTATATTTCTATTTTTTGCTACTTTATGCTTCTACTCCCCTACATCATAGAGGCAAATAATGTACTTTTTTTATCAGACCGCATTAGTGACTTGTTTCTTTGCATATTCAGATTAACAATACAAAATATAATCGATAAATATATTATGGTATTTGTATATCTGTATGGCCCCCAGAGAGGAAATTCATAAGCTGCCTAGCGGCATGTTAAGTAATATTGTAAGATAAATATGTATACATTTGCAATCAATAATAATAATCCAATAATATAACGTATATTGTTGTGCAATACAACTTATTTGTTCATTAAAACAAGGCGGTTGCTATGGAACGTATCCTAGCTGCTAGCATATTTATTTTTACATCACAGGCTTGCGCTATATTGATTTAATTATTTTGCTTTTTATTTACACTATTTGTTTGTTTCCATATGTTTTGCAACCACTGAAAACGTTTCAGCGTCAGCAGGAGGACTTGTGCTTGTACTAGTCTTGCCCTTATTTCTGTGTTGCTTGGCGGGGCGAGGATGTCGCTCCACTTTCTCCGGTCCCCGAGTTTTGGTTGCCAATAGCTCTGGTGAGAGGTTTCACACTTGTGGCCTCTTAACCGTCATAATCTCTCTTGTGTCAAGACCCGCATGAAGTAATTTGGGAAAAGGCAATGGTCACCTCTCAGATTATGTTTCCTCATGTTAAACCAGCCAAATGGCTGTCCAGCCATAGGGACTGCAAGGGATTGAAAAGGTGTGCTAAGTACTGAAATAATTGTTGCTCCATCCTGGTGACAACGCCCATCGTGTGTACATAAGTGAATAAAACCAATCAGATCTTTAGCTTGACATGTTGGGCGTATTCTTTGACGTGCCAGAGCCTGCTAGCTGGCCTACAACTACGTCAGCATTAACTCGCAGATCAGTTTTCAGGTGCAGCTCTGCAGTGAGGTGCAGCGTGCGCTGTGATTGGTCAGTGGGCGAGCACGTGACTATTGTGAACTGAAACTTAACTTGCCAGCAGAGCTTAGTTGGAGGAGTAAGAGTTCAAATTGAAAGATATGGAAGAAATTATAAAAAATTTAGGGTTTTGCTTGGTGTAGTTTATTTATTTTTTTACCTAGCTTTGTATTTTTAACACTCAAAAAAAGGCTGAAGGAGGAGGAGAAACGGATTTAGTGGTGGAGTTACTGACGACGCCTTTCTCAAAAAAGGACATTTCAGGAAAAGCTGGACATCGTAAGAAATGGTCAGTCAACACCACAGCTGGCAGCCCTGACTCAGCCAGGAAAAGGATTTGTATGAACGGTATTTCTTGCTGACAGCGTCGGAGAAGCGTTGCACATTTTATGGCTGGGAATGTGTTTCATTTTAACTGAGCTCTTGGTGTTTGGAGCTACGCTACGCTAACCTGAGGACGCCATAGCACGGCAGGACACAAGCTACGGTGCTTTCTAAAACTTTTGGAGAGACTCGAGTGGATCTACAACTCAACGAACACGTTCGCAGGGAAACAGTTCCACAACCGCGGCCCGGCGTGCGGTCTGCGCCGGCCGGCGGGATCCCGGCCCCGCTGCGAACCTGCCGCAGCAGACCGGCGAAATACAACTGGGTCCATGAATCGAGAAGGACTTCTTACTGGAACTGAAACGATGTACTGGGATTAAACTCTTTAAGTTTCGGTAAGTGACAAACTGCGTTTGTTTGTTTACAAGTAACGTTACTACTGTTCTTTTGTCTATCGTGTCGTTTTTATGAATAATATTTGAATGGCTCGTGCTCTTGTGTGGTGGAATGCGTGGATCCCCTGCAGGTTTGCTGGATTGATGTGTCATAATGAGGTTATTAGGAGGTAATTCAACTGTAGTAGGACAGCACAGAAGGCCCAGGTATAAAATCCACGGCCCGCCACTGATGTACACGTACCATTTTTAAGCAAGTCAAATAATGAAAAGGTAATTTTTAGTATTATTATTATTTTTAGTTAAGTATTTTCACTAAATGTGAGCTACAGTAAAACTCCTCTGGTTTTCCTCTGGGTGTGCAATTTTCACAGTAGTGACCCCACTAAAAAAGTACCACTGGGCCCATTTGACCAGACTATCCTGGCTCAAACACTGTGATTAATGCTGAGGCAGCAGTTTCCACTCGCAGCCTGCGGGGGCCGCCATGTGTGAGTCGGCCTCACGACAGCTTTACACGAAGAGTGTAAAAGTGCAACAAGTTTACAGCAAGAAGAAAGGGGTAAAAGTTGATCACATCAGCTGGTCCTTTTGTTTGTGAAGTTTCTTTTTGGTTTTGTTTTTCCACGCGCACACACTCTTCCTTCCTGTATGCGGACAAGCTGAGGGAGTCCTGAGCGATTACAGGAAGTCAGCGTTGGCTTCTCTGGGGAAGAGAGATAAGAGTCTCGCAGAGTGTGTATGTGCGTGTGTGTGTGTGTATGTGCGTGTGTGTGTGTGTGTGTGTGTGTGGATTCAGCTGAAAGCAAGGCCATCTGCACTCAGCTATTGCTAATAACAAAACACACGTACAGTCACACAACCAAGCCTATAGTCAAACAAACCAACCCTGGGTGTGTGTGCTCTGGGTTTAGTGTGTGTAAGTGTGTTTCTGAATGAAGTTGTGTGACTGATAACGGCCATTTCTCTGCTCAAGATGGCAAGCGGCAAACTCTTTGTGTGGTTTGTTAAAAGGAGAAGTGAGCTGCGCACGCACATAGATAATTGATATTTACCTGGGAGCAGGTGGAACAGGTAGTGTCATTTAAATAAAATTTGCATGTTGTTCATGTCTACTGAAGTTAGTACTGCAGATTATAGTCATCCTACCTACAAACCAACCTGAGGGGTTGATCACACCATGACGCGTCGCTACAGGTGCGACCGCTTCAAAAAAACCTTGGCAAAGCAGTTAAAGGCAAAACAGCGTAATGCGCCTGTGGAGCGGGGCCGCGTGCACCCGATCCTGTGTGATTAACGGGAAATAGAATAGACATGAAACTATCACAACATGAGATATGAATTCCCCCTTCTTTCTCACGTAGTCCGTAGCTGTCTCACAGCCCAACAGCTAACTAGCTAGCTAGCCCAACCACATCTACCAGCCACAAAACAGGAAGTAAGTGGTAAAGTAGCAAAGCCCGCCTTTTTGTGGATTCCCACCTTAAGAGTCTACAGCCATTAGCAGCTTTGTAAAGCTGCACTTAAGCCAAAGTTTTAATCACCGCATTAATTGACTTTTACATCAAATTCTTCAACAGATTTTCAACAAAGTTGTTTTGAGTGCTGGAATTACTGTTTTTTAAGTAGGGAAAAAAGTAAATTTGAACTGATGTTTAGGTATACGTATAATAACAGTAGTAGCCTAATGATATGAGATGTTAATATTAATTGTGAAGCCAATGCAGAAGTGTCTTAAAACCTGCATTATCTCTACTGACCAGCAGGGGGCGGCGACTCTGGTTGCAAAAAGAAGTCTGGTTGTATAGAAAATTACTCTACTTCTCACTTGATTTATTACCTCAGTAAACATTGTAAACATGAGTGTATGGTCTCAATCTCTAGTTTCAAGTCTTCTTTAATAAAGCATGATGTTCATTTAGTAAATTATGGTCCATTTAGAGTCAAATAGACCATAAAGCAGAGTGTGCTTTAGGGCGGGGCTACCTTGTGATTGACAGGTCTCTACCAGAGCCGTATACGACGTCTTTACGTCACTCCTCCGCATTTCAACTATAGTAACTTCTGTTAATTGGTTGCCAAAAAACAACATGGCGATGGCCGCAATCCAAGATGGCGATGGGGGAATCGACTACTTGAGTCTTGAAAACGGCAGTCCACAAACCAATGAGGTCACGACGACCACGTCCACTTCTTATATATATATATACAGCCTATGATGGAGCCACTGTTCTGTCGGTGAATGTGCTAGCATGATAGCAGTTGTACGTTTGGGTTTTGATAATTCTAGCTTCCAACATGGCTGCTACCGTACCTAAACTTTGTGTTCTGCTGGACCGATGCATGGACTATATAGTATTCATTTGTTTTAGGTACAGCCAAAAGGAATACTGTGTAATTTGAAGATACAAAGGTTTAGTTTTCAGCATCAACAGGTAGTTGTGCTCAACAGTAACTAACACTATAAACACAGGATGTGGGATTTAGCCAAACTGACTATCCTGTATCTTTCATGCTGTGTTGAGTGTTTACGACATAAAAAGTTAGAGGAGGTCAGATGGAGCAGTAACTGGTGACAGATGGTGTGTGTGTGTGTGTGAGTGTAAGAGTGAGTGTAAGAGTGTGTGAAAGAGAGAGAGAGAGAGAGAGAGTCATGCAAACACCACACTTACTGTATCTCTCTATGAACGAGCTTCTCACCATGTCAGCGCTGAGTCACGTTTACTGGCTGCAGACTGCCATGAGTCAGTTTCTTCATCATTTCCCACATCCCTTTTCATTTTGTATGTTTGAGGAATTTAAAACTTGGGAGAAAAAACGAAAGAGAGACATGGACGCCATAAACGGATGCAGTAAGATACACACCGGTGTGGTGCCCTGTTGTATTATGTGAAATGTGAAATCAGTCGCTCGTAGTGATGAACCCACAGTCAAATAATCACCCAGCTCTGCACCTTCCCTCAGCTCTACTTTATAGCTTTCAGCTTGATGAGCCTCATTCACAAACGGTTCGTACACAAAAATCTGTACTTAAACAGTGTGTACAAAGGTTTTATGCAAAAATCTGGGTTTCATCAAGACCACGTGCATGCAAAAATGATGATGGCCTGGCCGGCTCTCTTAATGTAAACACACCTTTTAACTAAATGCACCTCATATTAAAATTGCAATAATTAACAATGCTTTAATAGACGGTAACATTTTTAAAACCGTTAACTGGGGCGAGCAGTGGAGAGCAGGGCCGTCCTTCAATCAGAGGATCGGCGGTTCGATCCCCGGCTCCGCTAGTCGCATGTCGATGTGCCCTTGAGCAAGACACTTTACCCCAAAATTGCTCCCGTAGCTGTGCCTACGGTGTGATATAATCTGAATTGTAAGTCGCTTTGGATAAAAGCGTCTGCTAAATGACTGTAATGTAACTTACTAATGCATCGGCCAAATGTATTAAATCACTATGAAATTGACGCCCTTTCGTCCTCATCAATTATTATCTTAATAAAATGTATTATAGGCTATTTTTCGAAGCTTTTATTGAGGTTTTTGAATGAAGCTTTCAACATAAATCTTTTTTCTATATATTTACACTTTTAAACTTTACAGCGCTCTGATGTAATTGGAAATGTTTGGAGTCTGTAACAACGCAGCCCAATAATATAATACTTATAATTATAGTGTGGCCTGATCTTTATCTGTAAGTGTGCAGAAATACAGAATGAATAAACTCTCTCTCCCTCTCTCTTTATCTCTCTCTCTCTCTTTCTTTATCTCTCAAGACAAAAGCTGCACAGCATTCAAACGCTGATTTAGAATTTGAATGACAACGTTATGAATGAAGCTCTGAGATATCCCGAACAGCCCGAATACAATTCTGAAACAAATCACCTCGCTGGAAGTCATCACTTTCCCCCTCATTTCTTTGGACACTTATAGATGTTGGTCCAATAATTGTGGAGAGTCTCGGGTGGTGGAGGAGGTCCACGTTCTCCTCCACCCCTTTTTTATCATCGTGTCTCCCGTGGAAACACTTTGAAAATTGTTTTCTTTTCTGCCTTCCACCTCAGACACTATAGTGTCTATAGTATAGTGTGTTTTTTTTATATTTAGGGGCCATGCTTCTTCTCTTTTACAACAACTTCACTGCTTCCTCCGTGATAAACCTCAAGGAAAAGTGTTTCCTTTGTGGCAGTATGCTGATTGCATCTAGTCTCTGTTACTAGGAGTCACTTAATATTGATTTTCTAAATGTTTCCTGATCACCACCATGCTAAAAGTAATTTCTGCACGGTTGCTGAAACCGCGCTTCATATAACATTATTTGACTGTTTGGTATTTTCTGTTCACTTGAACAGCCATGTATGAGTGAGAGAGTGGCGTTAACTAGACTAGTCTGTAAATCGTTGCTTCACTTTGCCCACACTGATGCAAGAAAATACATTTGCCAGTGATGATCTTATTTGCATATTACTCTAGTGGTGAAATAAATCCATGTCAGAACCAGTTTTAAGTCAAGTACTTGACTTAAATCCTGATTCTCTAGTCCAGGGAAAGGATTTCTATGTGATTGAATTTAGTGATTGAATTTAATTGACGTGTCACAGTAATCCTTTTAATCCTCCAGTAATTTTTCCCTTTTTTTTTCTTCAAATAGCGTCTATTATCTTGTTGTTTGTTTTTAAGAGGAGATAAATACGTTTTTAATATTTGTTTTGGGTAATTTAATTATATTAATCGTGAATTTAAGAAATAATCTTTGGGCTCTTCGAGTCACCCCATCACTCTCTCTCCCCCCCCCCCCCCTCCCCCAGCCAACCCAAAGCAGCCTTGCTCTATTTCCCCTTACTCTATTAGTCCATCTAATTCGTCTCCGGTGCATTTACATACAACTCTTCCGGACACGCGCCGCCGCTCAGTCATGCGTGGCGGCCTTGGTTTTCTAGACTCGATCCCCGTCGCTCGTCATCGAGGATTAGCACACTGACACACATTACTCAGCTAGCCTCTGCCGTGTGTTTGTCGCATCTACAAAAACAAGATGACATGGAACTGCTGCCACTAGGAGACTTCTCAGACAGAAACTACACGTATTCCTCGACTGACCGGGCTTCTGCTGAGACACGTTGTGCCAGGAAGGAATATTCGTCCTGTTGAATTAGTTTTGATGCAATGTTTCTCTTCAAGAATTACTGTAGAATACTGTATGAAGAGTCTTGTATAACCGATCTCACTCACTCACTCACTCACTCTCACACTCTCACACTCTCACACACTCACACTCTCTCACACACACACACACACACACACACACACACGTAGCATCTCGGCACGGCGGAGTCACCTCTCTCTCTCTCTCTCTCTCTCTCGCTCACTCTGCACCTGGTGCTTGAGTTTTCAAAGCACCTGATCTACCCTCCTGTGGATACACACACACACACACACACACACACACACGAGATTGTTTCTCCCAGGGGGAAATGTTGGTGTTGAAAGAGAGAGAAACGAGGAAGAGAGTAGGAGAACACACATGATCTACCTCATCTATCATGTACCTGTGTCTTTGCAGTGTGTGTGTGTGTGTGTGTGTGTGTGTGTGTGTGTGTGCGTGCGCGTGCGTATGTCCATACCTGTCAGCGCAGCCAGTGTTATAAAGCAACAAAAAAACAGTAGCAGAAACCTCCAACATGAGCTTAACTATAAAAGGTACGTTAGGCGTAGAAATCCGCCATGAAATAAAAAGGTTGGTCAAGACGCTGAGACTCAAACCAGCAGATTGCAGCAGAAGTGGCTGTTGCGTATATATGGCACCACATTTCATTTCAGCTCCACGATGTTGGAAAAAAAGACATTGCAACTGCAATAATTTTTCCTGCGAGATATATGCAATGATATATGCAATAGGAATGATTAAATATATATATATATATATATATATATATGAATAAATACAGGAATATTCTCCCTAAACGTGATAGGCTAAGTCAAAGCTTTTGAAAGTAAGTTAAATGTGATTCACGTTGAGAGCAAAATTAATTAAAAAATGTTGGCCTGTGGTTTGTCTGTGTACGCGTCCGTTTGAGTGAAAGTCTAAGGCGAAACAGTGTTGTCATGATTGGGGGGGGGCACGACCACTCAACGTGAAATGAAAGTGAAAGTCATGAGCACCAGGCTCAATGTCAGTGTGATTGAGGGTGCAGCAGATGGTGGTTTCAAGCGCGCATTGTACATATTTATAAATATGATGTGTTGTTACTGTAATGACAATATCATGAAATTATTTGACAAAGAAATAATGTGTGGCCTCAGGCACCAGAAACAGAGACGGGGAATGAAGGTTAACCATGCTGCAGTGATCACTGGTGGTCGACAGAGGGGGACAGAGGTCAGTGGTTACTGCACCAACACCTGATACTCTTTACCCTGATGGATGTTTGTCAGCTCATCTCTATTCATCGTATTGTTTGTGAATTTAGAAACATTTTACACTAAAATAAAATGACTTTTAAAACTTATTTTATTTTTCATATTTTATTATCGTTCTTTTTTTTTTGTATTTGTCAAAGATGTATGTGTTTATGCTGGGACAACATTCCAAGAACATTTTTGTTGATTTTCTGATTTGTTCTGTTAAAAAAAAAAGTAAGTGGGGAAAAGAACAGAAAAAAAGAACAAGGAAGCTTATTGCAACTGGGATTTCCTACGTTATTGTTTCTCATATATTTGACTCTTCTCTCTCTCACACACACAATTGTTTCTGTCATTGAGGACGACATTGTATTCACTTACATTAATAACTGATGAGAATTACCCTGACCGTAACCCTTACCAACCTTAAACCAAGTTTAACCCTAAAATATAGCGTGATGCTAACGTTAAACACTAGCCACCCTGACCTTAACCCACAACCTTAAACTAAGTCTTAATCCTGAAATATAGCGTTATGCTAACGTTAAACATTTGCCAGCTAACGTTTATACTGTTTGAAAAGGGAATTTACAACTATCTCTACCAAAAAGTGTAAGGCTGTGTGTGCGTGTGTTCTCGCTGTGTGAATTAGAAAGAAGGAAGTGTTTGTGCTACTTTAATCTGCCATCTGCTCGCGGCTCCAACCGATCGTTTTAAAATCGGCTCAACGTGACAGATGAGAAGACAGACAGAGCAGCATAGACATATCGGTGACAGACGGATACTTAATAATATCACTCGCTGCATCTTTGTACGTGTGTGTGTGTGTGTTAGTTATACTGTCAACTGAAAGGGTTGTATGACAGAATTAAAAGGTTTTAAATTGGGGGTTAACACACACATACAGAAGCAAACACCAGCAGCCTCAGTGGTTTATATTCTAATACGCATACTCATTAATGCATCGCTTAGCAACAGCAGACGGTTGCCGAGCAACAACATTACCAGCCAGCGTGTTGGGTGTGTTCAAAAGTCACACTGTAGTAAAAGAAGAGAGGGGGAGTGTGTGTGTGTCGTGTGCGTGTGAATAATAATTCCACTGCCAGTTGGGAAAATTAAGCATTCTGCAGAATCAGCTATTTAAAAGCAGAATACTCATAAAGTACGTAATTAAAAAAACAAGCATGGTCATGCACACACACATAATAGCAGACTGTGCCTCTGTAAGAACCATTGTAGATTCTAGCCCACAATTAAAATTATTAGGAAATAAAAATAATGTGTTTTTATTGATAAAAATCTTGGAACTATCAGTTTTAATGATGTATTATAAGCTGCTTAAAGCTCGTGCTAGGACTATAAAATAGTCATGATTCATCTTGAATATCTATTTTATATTGCTGTGAAAACATCTCCTTTAAACTACTGCCTTCATTCAAGTTTCTCATCAGAACACAAGAACACATCATGATAACGTTATAATTTACCTTCGCCCAACACTAATTTTTACTGAACAGAGCCTGAACGCATCATAATGTAACTGAATAGAACCTGTGTACGTTAGCGGCGCTGCCACCGTGGGGCGGCTGGGGCTCAGTGGTCCTTCAATCTGAAATTTTGCGGTTTGATTCCCGGCTCCTCCAGTCCATGCTGATGTGTCCTTGGGCAAGACACTCAACCCCAAATTGCTCCTGTAGTTCCTGCCATCACTGTGTGAATGGGTGTGAATGGGTTTTGACACGGTGTAAAAGCACTTTGAGTGGTACATTTACCATTTACCGTTACTAGCCCTGCTCCTGTCAATTTCAACACAGATTTGTTGTTCACAATGTAGCATTATCAGGGATCTGCGAAAGCATTTAATGGCGACTTCATTATTGCAGATTTTTTACTGGATATTGGCCGATGACGATTGGCAGTAAAGCTTCATTTCACATTATGATGGTTAAACTGTGTAATTAATCCGCGGCAGTGGTGGGCCGTCAGGGCCTGCAAAGCCTTCTCTGCTGGCCTAAACAGAATCACAAAGTTATAGCTATTTTATAATTTAATATTTTTTCCTAAATACACTACATGTATTATAATTTCAAAAAATATTTTTCCCATTATCTTATTTTCTCATTGCACAGCTACTGTCTTCCTCAGTTACTCTGCATCCAGTGCAGCTTGTTTTAAGTAGAGCTTTTATCCAATCAGATTTCACCTCTGTGTCTCTAGGTAAGAAGAGAGGCCCGAGGCCTGCAGACTCACAAGTGCATCCCTTTGCAGTTTAAGTGAATGGGGACGATATTGTTGATTGTCAGTCTTAAACCAATCAGATCTTTAGTTTGACATGTTGGGCCTATTCTTTGACGTGCCAGAGCCTTCTAGCTGGCCTACAAGTACGTCAGCATTAACACACAGCTCAGTTTCCAGGTGCAGTGCTGCAGTGAGGTGCAGCGTGTGCTGTGATTGGTCAGTGGGCGAGCACGGGACTATTGGAAAACGAAACCTAAGCAGAGGCTTAGTCGGAGTAGTGAGAATTGAAAGATATGGAAGAAATTATGACATTTTGCTTGGTGTAGATTATTATTTTCTTCTACCTAGCTTTGTTTTTTAAAAACTCAATGGCTGAATAAGGAGGAGAAACGGATTTGTGAGTTGGGATTTAACTGGGATTAAACTTTTTGTCAACAAAGAAAGGAAGATGTGATCAGCATTCGGTAAGTCAACTGCGTTTGTTTTTTTACATCTAATATCTGAATGGCCCTTGAGTGTGTAGCAGAATGCATGTTGCTGCTGTTGTTTTCCTGTTAAACTAGTTAGCATAGCCACCCAGAACACTTGCGGAGTTTCAGCTGTTTTTTGTTGTGGTTTTTTTTGTTTCGGTTCAGAGGTCACACAGCCCATTGTCTCCTACGGGAGCGCAGAAAACATTATATTTCCTACAATTTAAGCTTCTGCATTTTCCAAATGCACTAGTATTATTCAAACGTATTGTTCGGTTTGTAAGCCTTGTACGAACGGTTTAATACGAATATGTATATCGTTATAGCCCTAGAAACGAATAATAACCATAGCTGTGGTGCCATCATGAGGTTATAAGGTGGTATTTCAGCTGCAGGATAGCAGTGAAGGCCCAGGTATAAAATGCACGGCCCGCCACTGATCCGCGGTGCACATGCTTTCCGAACCGTGAGGGGGGGGATCCGTACGAATCACAGATATTTTGTTCTCATGGTTGTACATCATTTCAGTCAATAAAGAGTTTTATTAAAGTGGGAGAAAAAAGCATTGTTGAGCTAATTCGCTTGCTTAACTGCTCGCTAACTGACAGATAACAAGATTGTTGGTAATGGAATAGTAATTTCACAGAGTATTCAAAAGCTGTATGTGCCATCGACTCCTGTCTTATGGCTATTTTTAAACCATGCTTCTTTTGTGGACCAGTTAATGCTCCAACACAGGTTGAATGAAAGTACTAATAACACAAAAGCTAATAAGCTACGATAACTTTCTCTATTGTCAAAGGTCAGCGCTGTCCAGATGGTTTGTTACTGCTCTACAGCGCAAATTTGCGAGTCAAAGTTTCCCCGTCAGTAAGGGTGGGTACCTTTTTAAGGTATCGGTCGAAATTACCCAGTAACAGGTAGTATTGAAACGTCTCTCCATCCAAACAATACCTGCATTCAATCCTTTTTGTGCCTCGAAAAAATAGTGTTCTTTGATTGATTGCGACCTGTGATTGGCCCACTAACCGCAGCAGCTACAACCGACACAGATAGCTGACGGAGCTAACAGTGTTGACTTGCGGGTGAACCAATGGGTGGGAGCTTCTGCGACAACGCAGTCCTGCCACTGTGAGTTCGGGGGCCAGTTTTGTCAGCGGTAACCGCCATATGAGCACAGTGCAGTGTGGATTGGTTAGCCAGTGGGACACACAAAGAGCTTCCTTTCACATGATGGGTTTCTGCTGAAATACTATACTGGGGATCACTATCACTTAAGGGTACTGGTCATTTTTCAAACCAAACCCAGGTCTCACCTCCCAGCGAATCTACTGCAAATCTAACAGAATTAATTGATTTTGCCATTTTGTATGCAGGTGTGACCAGGTATTTAAGATTTGGGAAACGAAAAAAATCTGGGCGTGTGCAGTAAAAAAGAAGCGATCAATTTACCAGAACCCCTGTTGCCCCCCTACTCATAGCTGCTCGAGGCTACATCAGATGCCACCAGCATAACGCACCGGAGTCTCTGACCGAACTATTATTCGAGTGAAGGTGCTAGGTTTTTGACTCCAAGAAGGCATGGCATGAAAAAAAAAAGATATCTCTGGTTCCGCTGCATCACCTTCTGAGGACCATAGGAGCTCTTAAAAATGATGTGTAGCAACAAGGGTGTCGCTGGGAGAACTAATTCTCCACAAAGATTTCACATCTTGGTTAAATCAACAATACCAGGAGGAGGTCAAACTGGTGCGGCAGAAAATAGCTTCGGCATGAGAGTATCGGCAGAGTTAAAGTGAGAACTCTTAAGGGTATTGTGGCACCTGTATGAATATGATCGGTCATTACTAATCAGCTGGAATGAAAACGATACATTTTATTTATTTCTCTCTTTCTCCTTCCCCAGGGTGTGTTGACAGGAGGCGTCTGTGTGTTCGTGACTTGTCGTCGTGAGCAAACATGTTCCGAAACAGCCTGAAGATGTTGCTGGGAGGCAAAACCCGCAAGAACAACGTTGGTCAGTACTTAATTTGTCATTATGTATGTAGTGGACCCCGTCACAGTCATGTGAGAAGTGTGTTTTACAGAAATGCACCTCTATTCTGATGTCTAGTTGGCAGTGTGCAGATATGGTCTTCTGGTGGTTTCCAGGATTTCATACGACGACGTCTTTCAATCTCCAAATTCTCTTTGATTTCCTCTCTCTTTCAACAGGCGGCAGTGGCATAGAGTCAGAGGGGTCAGAGGTCAGGATGATGGAGGGATTCAGCCGCTCGCTCCCCTCTTCTCCCCTCCTCAACCTTCGTCTGGTAAAAAGAGCTGGTAGGAGCATCTATCTTATCTGAGTCCATGTATCACTTACATGATTTTGGAAGTTTGGTTAGTTTACCTAGTTAATTTAATACCATGATCCTGCGCTACTGTTCAGTTTGTTTAGTTTACCTAGTTGTTCATTTGATACCATTCCAATTCATTGTATATACTGTGCATTTTTATTTTATTCTATTTTATCTTATATTTTATTCTATTTCTTCAATTCAATATCTGCTCTGCTATTTTATTATACTGTGTATATTGTGCATTTCCATACTTCATATTTTATTCTACTCTGTAACTTGCTGCTGCTACAAACAAATTTCCCCCTGGGGATAAATAAAGTTTATATCTATCTATCTATGGGTCCAAAATGGGAATACACATTGACACAAGACAAACAACACAACACGCTCATCAAACAGAGGGAGAAACGGATCTCCAGCTGAACCGTTGTGTAGCTACGACGCTACCATTAGCAGAACAAACATGGCTGCGTGCCAATGTCACACATGGATGTGTAAAGACAACTGGATACAGCGTGAGAGCTGGAAACCTGGTTCATTCCTATGAAAGTTGCTCAGTGGGGCATGAGTCCAAAAAAATGTCCTGGGTGTGTAATAACCCGGATCTTCCAGCAATCCTCTGCACCCATTGGCCCACAGAGCAAGCGCATTAGCATTACCTTTAAACTCGCCTCCCAACTGCTCGGGCTCAGTCACACGAACAGAGGACGGATAATAACTCTGGATTCGTCTATTATTGAATTTTACAGCATTTCGAACCTGACGATTTAAACAAGTGCTGTTTAAGCGTCCGTAATGAAAAGTTGGTTTATCTGGAGAAAAGAATATTTGCTGCCTTTCAGACGTCTCTTTCTCAATGCAAGTCTATGGGGGGAAAGTCTTTTTGGGCTGATCATGTGATCCTACATGAATACACTACTTTCGTGCCAATGTTTGGTAATTTTACACGATAGATTTCCTGTATTTTCTCCGTTCTTCTCACTTGTTTGAAGTGGGTGGGCTCAGTTGCAAAAAAGGTGATGTCACGCATTTCTCTGCACCAATCAGGATACGAGCTGTGGTTACACCAAACGCAAAGCACATTTTTTTGCCTCGCATTACTCGCGCGCGTCTGACTTAATTCATCATTTATGTATTTTTAGTTTTATTTGTTTCACCCACACTAGAAACCCTTCAGTATGACCCTAAAATAAACAGATTTTTGCATTGATTTCATTGCAGTTAACGGATAAAAAGGATGCCAAAATAACGAAAAAATGATGCTGGTTTGTAAAAAGTCTGACTTCATGCTTTTTCAGGTTTGTCCGCAAGACGACAAGCAAAACAACTGTTAAAATGCTTGTTTTCTGAATGGAGTTCGGATGGATCGGTGCTAGGCTATGCTAGCGTTGTAGCTGCTCCATCGACACTCAAAATCACGACATTTTGGCTTAAATACGGCAGCGACGTTATTGTTTCTACAATTTAGACAGTCTGTGGTTTATGCACGTACATTTATACACATCGAGTTTTGTACGATATTCTATGAATAGAAGTACATTTTCCCGCTTTTGCGTCGCATCATTCGCAACTTGGAAAGTTAGGAAAGAGAGCAAGAGAGAATCAAGCAGAAACCACAACCAGGGCTAGAATAGTTTCTTTTTGTCTTTTTTGCCCTTTCTGTCACACACACACACACACACACAGCTGTGACCTGTTACACTGTGTCTGGCAGCAGAGGGGGGGGGGGTGACCTATGACCCTGCATTTGATCGTCCCTCTGTGCCTTAGTGAGAGAGAAAACACACACGTGTAACCCAAGCCGCTACCAACCTCTCCTCTCCTCCTCTTCCTCCTCCGCCTCCTCACGGTTGATCTGACACTTCTCCTAAACATAACCATGTGGAGTCTCTCTCCGACCCTCTTTCTGTGTCTCGCGCTCTTTCAAAACAGGAACGCTATGAGCCGAGGCAACTTCCCTAAAGTCAGCACACCATGCCCACATACACACGCTCTGATTTCAGTTTATTTCTCTTCACCCCTTTACCTCTTCTCTGTGTTTTTGAACTCCCCCCTCCATTTTGTCTTCCTTCTCCTGACTCCTGTCATTGCTGTAACTGCACATCTGATTGAGTTAAGACCTGAATCTGACTTTTTGACATCTGATTTTCTATATGAAGAATTCTTATTATGGAGCAGCATTAGCATTCATTTAGAGTCATGTTTCTGGCCACCTGGTGAAGTCCAATATTTGATGAGGAAGTCTCTTAAAACATTCGCTCTACTGACCATCAGGGGGCAACTCCTCTGGAAGTCAGATTGTATAGAAGTCTATGAGAAAATGACTCTACTTCTCACTTGATTTATTACCTCAGTAAACATTGTAAACATGAGTTTATGGTCTCAATCTCTAGTTTCAAGTCTTCTTCAATACAGCATGATGTTCATTTAGTAAATGATGGTCCATTTAGAGTCAAATAGACCATAAAGCAGAGTATGCTTTAGGGCGGGCCACCTTTTGATTGGCAGGTCGCTATCACAGCGTTGTCTGGTCTGGGAGATGTCTGCGTCTTAGAAGTTTAACCCCTTTCAGTCGTGTTCCTAGTTCATGAAAGTCAATTGTAACAAATTGGTCACCTGAAAATGCGTTTGGTTGTACCTAGCTCCACCCTCTCTCTTCACTTCTGGTTGCAAAAAACCAAGATGGCAAAGGCCATAAACCAAGATGGTGAAAGCCAAAAACCAACATGGCGTCGACCAAAATGTGTCGAACCCGAGGCTTCAAAACAGCAGTCTGCAAACCAATGGGTGACCTCACAGTGACTACGTCCACCTCTCATATACAGTCGATGGTTACGCAATTTGTCAGCCAGCCTGAAAACTTGAAACCTTTTTTTTTTTTGCACAACTGCACCTCTCCTGTTACTGCTCTCTGCTTTTGTTGGCCAGATTTGCGTCTGCCCCCCTCACTTATCTGTTTTTCAAGGACAGCAGGGTGACTGTAAATCTTAGTCCAACTCTTTTTTCAACTTTTCACCCTTACCCCATCTTTCTACCTTTCCTCTTGTTATTGAAAAAAGGTTTTCTGTTGGTTGAAAACAACTCTGAAAACACATTTTTTGGAGCAGATTTGTATCCAGCAACATGGTGTTTAATTCAATCTGACTCTTTGTTCGAACTTTTCTTTCAACATTTTTCACATTTTCTGGGCTAAAGTGGATTACACCCTTCCATCGTCACTGTGATTTGTGGTCAGACGCTCCTCTGTTCTTGGAGGAGTTTAATTGCAGCATTTCTTTGGTCTGCCGAGTCTTCCTTCAGGGTTTTCTCTCCGGCTGTGTTTTTCCTCCGTTAGAAGAAAGAAGTCTGAGCTGTCTTCCCCAAACTCTCCTCGCGCTCCTCGACATGTAACAGATTACTCTCCCTGCTCAGCTCCTCCTGCAGTCTTTCCCTTTCTCTCCTGTGTGTGTGTGTGTGTGTGTGTGTGTGTGGTTTCTTTTGGGTTGGAGGAGGGGAGGTTTTGATTTGCCGTGCAGTCGAACGAGGGAGGTCGTCTTTCAGACCAGATATGGAGGCTGAAAGGAAAACTCTTCACAACACTTGGAAACTTTACTTATTGTGCTCCTGATCAAAGAGGATATCAACTCGGGAGGAGATCTACTCTTTCTGCGTCATGCTTGACAAGCTGGTTGCTCTTTTTCGCACGGTTTTGAGGAGGCTCTACCTGTGAATGAATTGCATGGATTGCTTTTTTCGGCTACGAAGGACAAATAACCAGATGATTACATCGTCAGGATCTGCTGTGTTTGAGCTTAAAAGCGCGTGGATTCTGGTTTCACCTCTGAACGTAACAACGTACCTTCACTGAACATATGAGGAGTTTGGCTTTCTACCACAGCATTCGCATGTTTGACTATCCTGCTTACTAACGGCCGTCATTCTGCTGCAGAATTTAGAGAACTTCTTGTGTTTTTTTTTTCTTCTCCTGAAGAGTCTCTTCCTCCTCTTATCTCGTCATTCATCCTTCATCTTCCTCTCCTTTGTGTTCTCTGGAGAAGGAGGAGCTCAGGACCAAAAAGAAGATATTGACTTGTTTTTTTGGGGTAAAAACAGCCCTTTTGATTTGTTGACTCCGTCCTCTACATGGAACCACTCTGAACCAATCAGAACCACACCGCCAGCCAGCGATGGACTGCACGGCAGCTATTCTGAAAGCGTGCGCCCGCTCCAGGACCAAGTGGTGTCGGCATGAGCGGTCTTCCGTCCGTCGACTGGGGAGACCGGCCGGCGGCTGCGGCGGGGACGTTGCGGCGGCGAGGGTCGTCGGCCGCGCCTCTTCCCTCCTGCGGCGCTTGCTGTTTTACGCCTGCTGTTGTCTGTCCCACGAGGACGTCCCTGACCGATGTCGGGAGCGGTACGATCGTCCCGGTGGTGCACAGAGAGGAGGAAGAAGTGAGGAAGAAGGTGAGAGTGAAGGACTCTCTCTCTCTCGATGTTCTTGTTTCAAGCAGACGGCTTTCCACCAGGGTCAAAACTTACTATATTACTGTCAGTATTTTTCATATTTACTAATGATATTAAATTATATTTAGGGTTGTATATTTCAGGGAAATGTGTGGACAGTGAGAATCCAGAGAAAGTGGATGTCCGCTGTTAGCCTATGTTTCATTGTTGTTCGTTGCCCAATGTAATTTTCTGCTGTTGGCGTCTTGTCAGATATTCCCATAAATGCTTATCTTCGTCTCCGGACATCATGAAACATGGCCAATACTAGCTGACGTGAATAAACAATACAACTTTCCCAATGGAAACAAATTCCCGAAGACCTCTTCATTTTTCTCTCGTAGATGGTTAGACGGCTAAGGCGACTCTTTTGGTTTCCGCTTGACAACTTCTACTCTGTTCACTGGCAGATTATAGCCAAGTGTAGCCTAAAGCCCCATCCTCTGACCAAACTACGCTGTAGCCTCGTTTATTTGTTCCAAACCAGCTGATGGAAACGCGCCTAACTCGCATTCCTTTTTTGCGTCATTTCAAAAGTTGGTTTAAAATTTGTTTCACAATTAAATGGAAATACGGCTATAGAGGGGTTCTTCCATCAGTCTCCCTGAATAGCTGAAACATTTCCCCGCGAGAAACAACTACTGGCGCCACAATATGCAACCAAGGACCAAAATTCGAACAAAATGCCTGTTTGCTAGCTACAGCATGTCATGTCAGCATAGCAAAGGATTATTTTAGCATGGATGATGAAGTTAGTCATTAGCATGCTAATGAAAGCTATGTATAAGCAAGTTACAGTAGTTAGCTTACGCACTTGCAAACATTATACTGCATAGCTTTCTGATGTATCCACATTCCTTAAAAAAAGCTTAATATACAGAATGGCTACTTGAAAAGTCACGGCAGTTAATGTGGTTGTTGAACGATGTTGTATCAGCCTGGTCATGCCAGAAAAGTGCCACAGCCAAATGTATCCACGCTTGGTGAGGTATGAAATACTTGCAGGACTAGTTGGTGAACTACGGTAGCTGGCGAGCTAGCCAGCTGTCGGTCACATGTTCTGGGATTTTCTTTGTTTTCTCTACTGGGCTGTTTACTGCCCCCTGACATTTTGCTCTCAGGATGTTTCTCAGGAAGCTCTCTGAGCTAGCAAGCGTTCCGACTGTTAGCAAGATAGTTAGCTGTCAGCGTTAAGTGCTGTGAAGACACCTTGCTGTTGGTCATTGGCTTGCACGTCAAAGTTCACTTGTTTAACTTGACGTAAAAATATCCACTTAGTTAGCAAGTCCACTAATTGTGACACTTACATTGGCATTGATGTATTTCTCTGCAAATGGTAGCTGTTTTAAATGCTAGTGTGTTGATTTATTACCAGAGATCTGACAATTCTGTAGCTGTAGTTTAAAAACAGCTGTAAACACACAGTGCATGTAAATTTACGGCACGTAACCAGTACTTATACACTGTATAGATTTTCATGTATTACACGACTCAAAACTATAATTTGTCTCCTTCTAATTTCACATCAAAGTCAAAACAGTGTTAAGGAGAGCAGACTACCACCAAAGTCAACCAGCTTTTATAGAGATCCTACCTGTTCATAGTCCGACTTGGGTGGCCTTCATTGCCACTAAGGAATTTACAAGTGTCAGGTTGCTTGAAGGAAACTAAATTGCCTGTCTTGCCTAGTTATTATTGGCGACAGTTGTCCTTGTCTTAGATGCTGTATACATCTTCAATAGCTCTGAGGAGGTACCGTGTCCCACGGAAATCCAGATATAAGGTTTGATATTCTTGCCTTTATTTCAAGCGATTATTCGTCTAAAGAAATAAAGAAATAAAAATTTAATTTTAACATCAAATACAGAAACATTAAACTAAAGTTAAGACACAGTGGCATACTGTAGGTTTCTGAGTGTAGCGAAACGAGGAACAGAATGAAAGTTTGTCAAAGATTGAAGACAAACTGAGCGTCTTTGTTGCTGTAAACGTATATTTGAGCTTTTAGCTTCAAAGCCAGCAGAAAGTGGGGCAACACCAATTATGTGCGCATCCTCGTGAAATATATGGTGCTGGAAGCTTGGGGACTTAGCTATTACTTAAATGGCAGGATGAGTAGAATTTGTCGGTTGGGGTCAACTAACCCGAGATTCACTTTTGTTTTGGATCGAGACTTGTCCGCTTCGCCTCACTATAGTCCCGTTTTTAATACCCGAATCTACCTGACCCGTTATGAGAGCCAATAAGCACCGCCCAACCCACAAAAATATATGTTTGTTTGTAACTGTGTTATTAATAACCTACTCTGAACGCTGCTTTGTCACTTTTTGACCCACCCGCCAACACCTGTGATATTAGGTAAGCGGTATCTTTCGGCAGCTAGTCGGCTTTAGCTGGTAAGTCAAGCTAGCTAGCTGGCTTCAGCTAGCCGGTCTAGCTTCACTCACCTTTTCTCCGTGCTCTCTAAGGTCAGCGCTTTAGCTCACCATTGGCGAGCAAATTCACAGAATCCTGAATCAGTTTATTTTTTTTTGCTGGTTTTAGAGACGCGACCACATCTGCCGTTTTTGTTATTCAAAACCACTTAAGTGTGTCACAAACAACACATTTCTTCGCTACATACCATTGCCCCTGCCGGGGTTCGAACCCGCATCTATCACGCTTTCACTCGGTTGTGCTCCTTTTGCGGTGCTTTTTTCCTACTTGACTGCTGAAAACAACCAGAGATAAAAGCAGCATCGAGGCAGCTACGCTTGAAACGAACAAGGTTGTTCAACGTGTTGTCCAACCATGTCTGAAAACCAAAGTGTTCATAGCTGTTCAGAATGGCCAAACTAAATGTCATAGAGAATGAAGAGACGTGATAATCAGATATAGGGATAAAAGAAGGAAGGAAGGACAGAGGGATCAGAAGCTACAGTAGTTAAAGAGACAGAAATGTTGAAGTCTCCGCTCTCCGTATCTGATCTTTCCATTTTATTTTTCTTCTTCTAAAAATGACTCACACACCCTGTTATTGGCTAACCACACACACGTGCATGTATGTGCGTGTGTGCACACACAGTGTGCTCCTCAGTGTGTTTTGTGTTTGGCTGGTTTTATTTTCAGTGTGTGTGTGTCTGTTTTTCTAGTATTTAGTCCTACAGTCAGCAATTTATAGCTGTAATTACAGACTGTTAGAGAAAGAGACAGAGTACGAGCTTTCATGCTGTGGCTTACAGTCTTGTGTGTGTGTGTGTCTATTCTTGGCAAATATGTCATAATAGTGAATATGTTAATATGGAGATCAATTACTGTTCCCCACAAAATCTTCCCTGTGGGATTTGCGTTCATGCTTTTTATGTGTTATTTTTACATTTTATATACAGTATGTGTGTGTATATATACATATATATGTATATATACATATATATGTGTATATGTAGTGTAGGCAGAGCGTATATCTCACTGAGGTCTCTACTTTTTGGGTTGTTCCAGTGGTCAAGTCTACATTTCTGTCAGTGTGTTTCCACCACTGCAAATTCAATTTGTGTGGCTTCATTTCTATTTGTACTTGGCAGCAAGGCCTTTTTGGGCCGTCATACAAAGCTGGTATTAAAGGGATAGTGCACATGACAAGATTGACGCTGCTCTCGATGTCTGCGTGATGAATATGATGCCGCAGCTGGTTAGCTTAGCATAGCATAACGACTGGAAACAAAGTCGATGAGTCGAATACTCCGGAGGTGGCCACTCAGTTGACTGGAGAGTCTTCAAGGTCCGCCCCTTTTACCAAGTTGCTCTAGAGCTGGTCACTTTCTACCGCCTCGGAGGAAATGCGCCCGCTATGTGCGCTAAAAGAGAAAGAAATGCTGTATCTTCGTATTGAACAGCCAAATCCAATTTGACACAAACCTTTCTGAATCGGGTACGGACCTGGTGCAATTGTGTTGAAGAAAGACCCAATAAAAACAGCTTTTCTTCGCTCTCTCCAGGTGAGGAGCAGGAATTGGGACCCCCACCCTCAGTGGACGAGGCGGCTGATGCTCTGATGACCAGACTGGGCTTCCTGCTGGGGGAAAAGGTAGTCGGCGGAGAGCCGGGGTCCTCTTACCACGCCCAGGATGATGAACAGGTAATCAAGTCACACACGGATGCACACTTACACACATCTAGGTTGTTTTTAGTCCTGCTTTACCTGTATAACAGAAAAGGTTCTGTGCCCTGTAGCAAATTCAGATTTTCAGTAATTTCAACCATATTGTAATTTTTGGAGGTGTTGTTGTATTGCTTAATGTAAGTAAAGTGTTCCTGTTATTCTGTCTGTTCCCTTCACAAATTGTATATACCAAATAAATATACAGTATGTACCAGAGATATTCCCAAAATCTGAATATTATAGTATTTGACAAAGGACAAATAATAATAATGTTAAAGCATATTTAATATCCTTAACTTAAAACTCACTCATCCTGTCTTTTTCACCTTTTAACATTTGCGTTATTTTAATAGGTAGAAGTAATTCTTTATAACATTGATATGCAAAGTAACTCGGAATTGTGTACTCAAGTACCTTAACATTTTACTACAATACATTACTCTAGTAGATGCAGGTAGTTCCTTTCCACCACAAAGAGTCGGTACAAATAGCAATTAGTCTTTTGAAAAACTGATGTGATCTGTATGTTAGATACTGTATCTAAGATACTCATTATACTGCATGAATATATTGTTTGTACATTTCTTAGCCCATAACTTGAATATTAAGTAAAATGTTTATTTGTTCTTTAAATTGCATATTTTGTCCTGTTTCTGTCTCTTTTAAATTAAAATTTAAAAATGCTTTTTCTGTATACATGACTAAAGACATTGTTGCATATACAGACTGTAAATATACAAGAAAGTGAGGATGAAACCTCATCTTTTCCCCCCACAGAGGATCTCTCCTTCCTCCAGTCTGGCCAGTAGCAGCACCTCCCCTTGCTCCACACTGCAGCCTCCTGCTGGAGAGGAGGGAAACAACAACGACAAGCACGCCTCCTCCAACCACGCCTCCGTCACCTCCCCCACCTCAACGCTGGAGAGCAGAGACAGCGGCATCATAGGTGACATGCCGTAGATACAGCTTCTTAAAAAAAAAAACCCTTCCACTGCTAAATTATTCACTTTTTCTGTCTTTCCCTCACTCTCTCTCTCAGCCACGTTGACCAGCTATTCTGCTGAGTCGGCAGCAGAGCGGGACAACAGCGGCAAGTACCCTGTGGACGGTTACTGCGGCAGCAGCCTGAATCTCTGGCAGCAAGGGGGCCGGCCGGTGGTGGCCTCCAACTCCTCTTCCTGTATGGTAGCAGGAGGAAGCGCGAATGACGGCTTCCTGTACAGGGTGGAGGACATCATGGCCGCCTCCACTTACAGCCTCAACAAACTCCACCCAGACCGAGGCCCTGGCTCCGCCCGCTCGTCAGGCTCCACCCACTCCATCCCTCTCTACCTCATGCCCCGCCCTAATTCAGTTGCTGGTAAGATTTCAAATGGATGACGTATAGAAATAGAATTAGACAAAAGAGCTCATTCCCATTTACGTCAACGTAGCAGTTTGGTCAGAGTGGCGGCCATTATTATGTGTAATGTTGCCATTTTGACTGTTGGCTATGCTAGCTAGCTCGCCGATTCCGCCCTACTTTATTTATTGCTGCACTGGTTACAGAAAATGAGCCGAACAGTAGACTTGTGGCTAGCGGCAGTGCCGGGTCTAAAGGGCCTTTTTACACAGGACGCAGTTTGAGCTGCGCTTGACTTGACGCAGCGAAATACACATCGTACATCACATTACAGAAGCTAAAGATACCCTATCTTCTCTTAACGCAGCAGCTACAGGCCACACAGCTGGAATTGCCTGCATACGGCTCTCAAGGTGGAGATGTCTGAGCCGGTGGCTAGAAGCTATCGGTGCTAACAGCGCAAACAGTGCTGACAACACTAACAGTGCTGACAGAGCTATCAGTAAGCTGAGGGGAAACCGGAGGGTGGGTTTTACAGGCATCTGGCAGGACGTGGTAATGTCTGTATGAGCACTGTGCAGAGCGGCGGCGATGAGCTAGCCAGTGGGGCACACACCCAGCTTCCATTCACATGATTGGTATCAAATGAAGTAATCTATTGTTAGCCCTGTTTTTCACATACTTGACCTATCTGTAGTTTTCTTTCCTTTTAGCTTTAGCAACACATACAGCTCTGTTCTTAATGAGACAAAAGAGCACAAATATCCCATATTTATTTTCTATATTCACCCTAACCTTAAAGGAATAGTTCAACATTTTGGAAATACACTTATTTGGTGCTGCAGTCAAGACGTGGTTAGCCTAGCTTAGCATTAAGACTGGAATCACGGGGAAACGGTAAGCCTGGCTCTGTTCAGATTGCGTACTAACATCTCTAAAAATAATTATGAGCTCCTTGTTTGTAGGTCGTAACGTGGAGATACAAAACAGCCAGGCTGAAAAAGACAGACAGTGCCTCGGTAACATGGGAACTCATCCTCCCTTTCCTCTTTTTCCTCTCTCTGTGTCTCATAAAATCTAAAAAGGAAGGAAATAACATGTATGACGTTTCTCAAAACACACACACACGCACATACCCACAGGATACAAGGCACAGCCTGCACTGACATTCTCTTTGGCTGTAGCGGATTGTAACTGGATTGAGTGGATCAAACTTTGGGTAGGTGTCCGTCTGTCTTTGTCTGGAGTCGAGACAACTCAAAGTTAACAATATTCATGCATGTTTTGTTAGATTTCAAATCAGCTGTGGCTGTAGTGGAAATCACGACACAGCACTCCACGGGACAATGTCCTACAAGTCCTGCCTGTTCCTCCCTTCACTAACGATAGATCGGAAAAGGAATACGTTTCTTATCTGCAATTTTTAAAACTCCTTCTAAAAATCCTTTCAGTGTGTCAAAACCCTGTTTGTGGTTCTATTTAGATATTAGCTTGTTTTAAGTCTTCATGCAGTGGCTCCTACAGGTTGTGGATTTATTTGTTGTGGTTGACCACTGAGCACTGTGAAGCAATGAGTTCAAGTTAACCTGGGAAGTCACCACTGAAGGCCATGGAACTAGTCCGTCACATACCCCCCCCTTAAAACCACCACTTGTTGTTTTTACTTTTGGACAGAACCAGGCTAGCTGTTTCTCTGTCCTTGTGCTAAGCTAACCATCTCACATTTGTCGTACAGACACAAGAGTGGTTTCAATCTTCTCATCTACCTCTCACCAAAATGCCATGAAGTATATTTCCCGAAAACTATTACTTTAAGAACAGAGTTGGATCATGGCATTGGATCCTATGTTCACACCTTTAAAGCTTACTGGTTATGTATTACTTTACTTATCAGAAATGTCAGTTTATCTAATGGGATTGTGTAAATATATATAATATAATAATATTTATATAATATTGGACGATATATTCACTTATTTTTTTTTGTAATTTTAGTTTAACTTGAATTTACTAAACAGAGATTAGTTTTTAATTGCTTGATTTTAAACCTGGATTTAACCATTTTCATTACTCAGAACATTACTCATATAGGTGCAACCCAGCCCAAGTGTATAATCACGTCTCTACAATGTGTAAACTTAAACTTCCACTCGCCATAAGCAGCCCAGGCAACATATTTTAAAGTTGTTTAAATTTTTTATGTAGCATTGTGTAGACATTTTTATCAAAGAACAAGATAAGATTTTTTTGTACTGATGATTCAACCAGAAGGGTTTTTTGCCCATTTAAAACTTTTGTTATGCAGAAAACAAACTTTCTCCATCATTCTCTCACTCCAGCCACCAGTTCTGCTCACCTTGAAGATCTAGCCTATCTGGATGAGCAGCAGAGACACGTCCCTTCAAGGACGTCCCTCAGAATGCCCAGGCAGAATTCTGGGAGTCGTAGTCAACAGGACCACAGAGGTAAACACGCACACAAACAAACACATGAACACAACGAAGCCATACTATTTTACAACCAGTATTACAATGCTCCTCCTCGCCTCTTCTCCTGCAGTTTGTTTCACTCCCTCCCTCAACCTGAAGCCCCTCCACTTTGAGGTTCCGGGTCTCTCGTCTGATTGGCTGTTCACCGGCAGGGAGTGGCTCTTCCAAGAAGTGGACGCTTGTCTCCGCAGTGGCGACCCGGCAACCAGTCGGGGCGTGGTGATCGTCGGCAACATGGGCTTCGGCAAAACGGCGATCATCACCCGTCTGGTGGCGCTCAGTTGTCATGGAAACCGCATGTCGCCAACCGCCACCAGCAACCAGACGGCGGCTAAACGTAAGCAGAGAGAGAGTTTTATATATAGTGCTATACCAATCAAGCTACCTGTTATAAACAATCATATTATGTTAATTACATCGTCATATTGCTCATCACTAATGTAATATGAGTGTAGTAACGTGTCATAATGACAAATGTCGGTTTGGTTTAAGCTCGTACACCAGACCGGATCGCCAATACTGGAAATCTATCCAACTCTATTACCGTCATCTTTTTAAAATACTTTTTACAGCTGGTGGATACAGAAATATACAAGAGAATCATGAATTATCATCAATTTAAAACTCACAATATTAATATGTCGTACCAAATACAATCTTCCATCTTAATCAATCAATGGGTAAAAAGGTTTTATTTCCATTTTTTTCCAGTAGAAAACGGCAAATTTTGTACGCTTTCAGCCGTACTTTTAAAAATAAATTTTCTGTGTTTCTTTTTTTTAAACACAGTATACTCAGACTGTTTCATCTCATGATATTTATGAAGAATATTACCTAATTGAAGTCATTCTGAGGTTGACCTCAATACATCACATTCATCCTTCAACCACAATAATATTTTGGCACTGCTGACTAACTCTGTCACTTTTACAATTGTTTGAAATTTGTTTTATGTACTATGTGACAGACCGTTTTGGCCACTATGTCAAATTTGGCTTCTTCCTGGGGCCTTGAACCAGACACTGTGGACCCTAAACATTACTTTTGTAGCAGATTCAATTTTTCTAGAGTTTTTTTCGCTATATCCTCTACTGTTTTCCACATTTTAAAGCCATTTTTAACCATTTTTCACTGTTGGTTAGGTTTGCACCCTTGTTTATATCTTGCAAAAAAGATGAAGTAGAATAGAATACCACCCTCTGGTTGTCATTGTCTTGGTCATATTGCCAGATTTTTGTTTCATGTGGCCAGGGGATTCAAACCAATAACCTTTGCTAACCTGCGGGCTGCCCACCTGGGCGACTGTGGCTCAGTGGTAGGGCAGGGTCGTCCTTTAATCAGAGGATCGGCGGTTCGATTGCTCCATGGTCCATGTCGATGTGTCCTTGGGCAAGGCACTTAATTCACACCCTTAATCTGTGTTTGAATGGGTGTGAATCGTTAGTTAGACTAACTGATGGACAGGTGGTACCTTGCATGGTAGACCCCGCCATCAGTGTATGAATGTGTGTGAATGGGTGAATGATGACATGTAGTGTTAAAGCGCTTTGAGTGGTCGGAACACTAGAAAAGTGCTGTACAAGTACATTTATCATTTGCCATCTATTATTTCTACCAGCCCACCCTAATACAGCAGGCTAAAACCGGCCCTGATTTACAGTCAGATTAGACTCTACGTGTAGGCAAATCTGTAAGAACGTGTACATTAGAAAATAGAATAGAAAAAATAGAATCATTTTTACAACGCATGAAGGGGACATAGTGAATTGTTGGCAGGAGCCGACGTCGCGTGCTTGCCAAAGGACCCCCGGTGAGTTATTCCAGCCATGAAGACGACCTCGATCAGTCTGGAAGAGAAGGCTGAGTCATCATGCAGAACCCAATAAAATCACTCAAGACCAGCAACCACACTCACGGCCGAGCCAAGCAGCAGGAAAACCCATTAAATCATGCAGTGGATCAAAAAAAATAGCGTAAAGAAGGCGGCAGCCAGGGAGAAAGACAGCTGGTTTGTGTCTTTACATCTTTACTGAGATTTTAAAATGTACAAATATTCTATTATTCCCTCACTCCAGATGCAGAGGCCATTTCTTTCTCCCACGACTCTCTGGGAAGAGGAGGAGGGGGACACGAAGGAGCGGGAGGAAGCTGTCCGGGGACTCCAGAGATGAGGAGGAGACAAGAGGAGGCGCTAAGGAGACTTGCAGCACAGGTACCATCCCCACTTCACTTAATGTAGATCTACTGTATCACGCAACAGATTACTAGAAAGTAGTAACCGAAACATTAACTCAAGTACTGCACTTAAGTACACTTTTTAGGTATTTGCCTGAGTTTTTCTGCGACCGGACATTAGCCAGGAGCAGATTGGGGGGTGGAATAGCCTCAGGTCCGAGCTGGGTTAGCTTAGCTTCAGACTCGGCTCTGCTCCGTAGCTCAGTAGCGTTTGGTCCGGCAGGTCTGGCTGGGTGCTCGACCGTGGGCGGTGATCGTCTCAAGGTCCACTCCTGCGAATTAATCCAATCCCTACGCTCCCTTCTCCGCTATTGATGAGTTTTTCTGTCATATTCCACAAGCGCTCCAGTAATAAAGGCAAAAAGACAAGAAATTATGACAAAAATGTAACAAAATTCATGGGAGCTACCGGCCACAGCATGTACATGCGCCGCCATTGCCGTTGCTTTCCGTAAATAAATGAAAGTGTATCAATCTCCTTACTTAAGTAAGCATGTATATTTTGGAAAATGAGAAAGTTTTCCTTTTAACCCCATCTAAAATATTTTAGATCTTATGGAGTTTTGAGCCACTATACAGTAGTTAGCATGGTTAACCTGATGCTGCATGCAACCTGTTGTTGGTCCGGTGGAAACTTAAAAGGCTGGTAAAGAAATCAGCAACAACAAGCTCAAAGGTCTTGCTAAAATCCACAAACCATACAAATATCTCTTCCTGTCTGACCTCGCAGGTAGTCGCGTATCATTTCTGTCAAGCTGATAACTGTCACACCTGCCTGGTCCCGGAGTTCGTCCACAACATGGCGGCGATGCTAAGTGACGCCCCCCAGCTGTCGGCCTATCGGGAGCTGCTGCACCGCACGCCACAGCTACAGAGCACGCTCAGTCTGCGCTCCTGCGTCCAGGATCCGAGCTCTGCCCTCCAGAGAGGAATACTAGAACCACTGGATGCTCTCTACAAAGGTACACTGGGATGCTCTGTATTCTTGATGCTTGCTTCTCTTCTGTAAAGGTCAGGGATATAATACTCAATGTGTTCTGTTCTACATTGTTTGTTTGTTTTTTTTTCCAGAGAGGAAGTTGCACGTGGATGGGGCGGGGCTTATTATACTGATTGATGGGCTGAATGAGGCAGAATTCCACCGGCCGGACTACGGCGACGCACTGACTTCCTTCCTTTCCAGAAACGTCCAGAAATTTCCTTCCTGGTTGAAGGTCATAACCACTGTCAGGACCGGTCAGCAGGTATACACACACACAAAAACAGAACTCAGACTACAGCTGTTGGATGTTCTGTTAAACTATGCATTTATTAAAGCTGCATGTAAGTTCACCATATGTGGTGATCATCATCAAATTCTCTTCAAAGAATTACAGCAAAAATACTGTAACAGTGTGCACTGGGCTGTAGTGAGCAAAACCTGGTATCACAAGAGTTTGGAGCATGTTAGATGAATGGTTTTTTTATCCTTTCCAAAACTAAAACGTGACACAAAGAGCACAAAAACTAAACACAATTCAAAGACTTTCAGTGTAAGGAATGCTTTGAACTGTGTGTTTATCTGCGCTAACGTTAGCTGCCAACATTAGCACAACGAGCTTACAGTAGTAAAGTAAAGCCAGCATTAGTATAACTAGCTTACAGTAGTAAAGTAAAGCCAACGTTAGCAGAACTAGCTTACAGTAGTAAAGTAAAGCCAACATTAGTATAACTAGCTTACAGTAGTAAAGTAAAGCCAACGTTAGCAGAACTAGCTTACAGTAGTAAAGTAAAGCCAACATTAGTATAACTAGCTTACAGTAGTAAAGTAAAGCCAACGTTAGCAGAACTAGCTTACAGTAGTAAAGTAAAGCCAACGTTAGCAGAACTAGCTTACAGTAGTAAAGTAAAGCCAACATTAGTATAACTAGCTTACAGTAGTAAAGTAAAGCCAACGTTAGCAGAACTAGCTTACAGTAGTAAAGTAAAGCCAACATTAGTATAACTAGCTTACAGTAGTAAAGTAAAGCCAACGTTAGCAGAACTAGCTTACAGTAGTAAAGCCAACATTAGTATAACTAGCTTACAGTAGTAAAGTAAAGCCAACGTTAGCATAACTAGCTTACAGTGGAAAAGTAAAGTGTTGAAGCCAAGATAAAGAGATTCGTCATTACATTACATTAGTTTGTAGGGTTACGGGTTACATTAAAAAAGCACATGGTATTTTCCCCACTGTGTGGAAGCTCGTTGTAGATGCTATCAGAGATTAAGCTAACGTGAGGGGCTGTGTTCTGCTCTTGCCAAACATGTCGGTTACATGTCAGCCCTTTTTTCCCCGCAACATTTAAAGTGACATTTAAAGTATATTCAACAGCCAGCAGGGTTATGACAGATAGGAATAAATCTTTTTCTTATCATACTTAAAGTAGCAAATATTTAAGACTTAAACAGGGTTCTTGTTTTAACACGACACTTTCAACATACTCATGGAGCTAAACAACCTAAAACAACCCTTTTTCTGTGTTTTTGTCAATCAGGACATCGCTCGTTCTCTACCTTTTCACTGCATCTCTCTGGACAGGATGGACGAGAACAACCCCATAGACCAGGACCTGCAGGTAACATGCACACAGTCTGTCTCTCTATCTATCTGTACATCTATGCACGTCTTTATTTTTTCTTTCTTTCTCAGGGTTACCTGATGCAGCGTATCCACAGCAGTGCAGAGATCCAGAGCAACGTGTCGCTGAGCAATGGTCGCCTCGACAACACAGCTCTGGCCAAGCTGATCGGCCACCTGAAGAGCCTGAGCAAGGGCTCGTACCTCTACCTGAAACTGACCCTGGATCTGATAGAGGGGGGATACCTGGTCCTAAAGAGTTCCAGCTTCAAGGTGAGGAATGGGTGGGGTGGAGAGGTGAAATGAAACAAAGATTGTAGGAAAATAACGTTACTCAGGTTAGTCAGTTATAATTGATAATTACTTATTTTGTATTTGTTTTGGTTATGTTACTTTGTTTCTTATTCAATCATAGTTGAAGTAGCAGTGGCTAAATCTTCTGGGAAAAAGTGTGCTAGCTTACTTAAAAAATTCTAAAAACTCTAAACATAACAAAAAATGTATACAATTTCATAAAACTTTGTTTGCATGTGAGCTCTTGTATGGGAGTTGCAGTTTAAGCATTGAAAGCAGTTGAAGAGGCTGTTAAAGTTGAGCCACTAAAAGGGTTTGAAGTGTCAGTTGAAGTGCAAGAAAAATTGTTAGGCTTATGGCGGTTGAAATGATATCTGACGAGTAAGTGCTGAAAGCTGTTTTTCTACCGAAAATAGTGCGTATATGCAGGCTTTTTTAAACACAGGAAAATACGCTAATAATAATGGCGGAAAAAGCAATTGAACTGTTACTCAATTAGTTATTTATTTGTTTCAACACAAATAAAATAATACATTACTGTCTCATTTAGATGTGTGTATGTCATTTAGTTATGTACCAGTATAGTCTCTTAATTATTAGCTTTTTGCCTAGGCAGACATTCCCAGTATTAAGTTTGATATACACTTTACAGGAAGACTCTAAATGTGTCTCTGTGTGTGTGTGTGTGTGTGTGTGTGTGTGTGTGTGTGTGTGTGTGTGTGTGTGTGTGTGTGTGTGTGTGTGTGTGTGTGTGTGTGTGTGTGTGTGTGTGTGTGTGTGTGTGTGTGTGTGTGTGTGTGTGTGTGTGTGTGTGTAGGTGGTCCCCGTGAGTCTAGCAGAAGTCTACCTGCTGCAGCTCAACATGCGGTTTCCCACCCAGTCGTCTTTTCAGAGAGTTCTGCCGCTGCTCAACGTTAATGTGGCGTCGCTGCACCCACTGACCGACCAGCAGGTATGCACCGTGTGTGTGTGTGTGTGTGTGTGTGTTAGTTACTTTGCTACAACCTTAACTTTTCCTCCAGCGCCATCATCTGGTCAAACTTTTTATTTGTCCAATTTGTTTTAGACCCAATGCCTGCCAAACAAATGACATTCCCATCAGCACTTAACATTAAACCTGCTAAACATCAGCATGCAAGTATTGTCATTGGAAGCGTGCTAGCATGCTGACGTTAGCATTGAGCTAAAAGCATTGCTTTGCCAGAGTACAGCCTCACAGAGCTGCTAGCATGGCTGTAGACTTTTGGCAGTGTTAAAGTTGGTCTGACCCGTTCACACCAAACAAAAAGCGAATATTTTTACTACAACAGTAGGAACCCCAAATTACCAGATTTGTTGTGCTTTAACTGCAATAAACGGTTAAAAAGGATGCTGAAATAACTACATAATAATGCACATTTTTAAAAAGTAATTGTTAGGTCTGTCGGCAAGACAAATAACCTTTAAGATGCGTGTTTTCTAAAGTATTTCTGATTCAACAACGTCAGGACTTCAGTGACAACAGAATTCAATTCAATTTATTTTGTATAGCCCAAAATCACAAATTTGCCTCAGAGGGCTTTATAATCTGTACACATGCGACATCCTCTGTCCCGGGACCTTCCCATCGGAAAAGGAAAAACTCCCCCAAAAAAAACAAAAGGAAGAAACCTTAGGGAGAGCAACAGAGGAGGGATCCCTCTATCAGGAGATGTTATGTGTACAGAATGAACAACATTACATAGAGTTACAACACATTAAATGCATATGACAAATGATTAATATAATGAGAGTAGTAAGCAAAATAATGATGGAAAATGTACGACTTCTAATAACAACAGCAGCAGTGTATATCGTAGAACAATAATGTTAATAAAAGCATTCATGGTATTGGTAGGCTGAGAATCTACACGCTGACAGGCGTTAATTAATTTGCCTTATTTGCGTCTTTCGTGCCGCGAATTCGCATTTTTTTATTGACTTTGTATGTAATCACGCCACGCGAAAAGTTCCTCTTCCCGCTAAGTGTGAACACACCATAAGCCTTGTTGACATATCTTCGACATATTGAAAATGGAACATGAATACACTTGAAATGTGACTGCAAATTCCAAAAATGCACTACTGTTTACGTTTCGTTTTGTTTGTCATGCTTTTCTTGTGTTGCAAATGGGCTACAACTGCATCTCTGTTGTGCGTCCCCTGTGTTGCATAATTACAACAAATGATCCTTGAATCCTCCTCCAGCTGTTTGAGGTGGTGAATGCGGGCGCTCTGACCGGAGGGACGCTGCACTGGGGGGAGTTTACGCACCGTCTGGAGCAGCTCTCCTCCTTCCTGCTGCGGCGGAGCGACGGCAGCAGGATGCTGAACCACGCCTCCTTCAGGGAGTGGCTGATGTGGAGAGAAGAGGGTCAGGACGACAGGTTCCTCTGCGACCCCAGGTACACCCACGGACAGCGAGAGAGAGAGAATGGAAAAAGAAAAGAGGAAGAAAGTGAGGACGTCTTCACTTAAGCTGTCTGTTTTGTCTCTCCAGGAGCGGTCACACTCTCCTGGCCTTCTGGCTCTGCCGGCAGGAAGGAAAGTTGAACCGACAGGAGACGCTGGAGCTGGGACATCACATCCTGAAGGCTCACATCTACAAGGTGAGCACACGCACACACACAGTCTTTAAGTGGCTCAGCATCAGGCGGCAACCTTCGGTTCTGCCGAGTGAAGCCGATGCCGAAAGTGTCTTAAAACTTGCATTTTATCGACGGGAAAAAAAAGTCAGATTGTATAGAAGTCTATGAGAAAATTACTTTTTTTTACTTCTCATTTGACTTATTACCTCAGTAAACATTGTAAACATGAGTTTATGGTCTCAATCTCTAGTTTCAAGTCTTCTTCAATACAGCATGATGTTCATTTAGTAAATTATGATCCATTTAGAGTCAAATAGACCATAAAGCAGAGTATGCTTTAGGGCGGGCTTACTGTGATTGACAGGTCGCTGCTGCTACCAGAGCCATATAAGGCGTCTCTACGTCACTTCTCCGCATTCCAAATATGGTAACTTCTGTTCATTGGTTGTGAAAAAAAACAACATGGCGACAGCCTAATCAAAGATGGCGACGCACATTATCAGAGATCGCCAACTAGAAAGACATAAATGCCAATGTCCTGTTTGCATGAACGATCGTCGGTAAAACTTTATATGTTTATATGCTGTTTATAAATGTACACACGGGGGTTGAAATACCATTAAATCTCATAATGGCTAATTTCTCACAGCTGAAGTTTTGCTTTTGTACACTGCAGTCATCCCACTGAGGTTTTTGCGTCGTAACAGCAGGATGTTCATACACGCTGACGCTACCGATATACAGTAGGATCCAGAATGAGGGGGCTTCTGTGCATCTAACGTCAGTCATGCTAACGTTACATTGTTTATTGTTAAGATGCGTTACTTATCTTTATGCTAACGTGACTTATATGCTAGCGTTACTGATTTTTAAGATAACGTTACTTATTTTAATGCTGACTTTACTTAATTTTAAGACGACGTTACTTATTTTCATGGTAACTTTACTTATTTGTATGCTAATATTACTTATTTTATGACATTCCTCACTGGAATTCCATGTGTCGTGTTAGCTAGCTAGAGCCGTGTGTATGTCGTGTGGTAAAATAAATTGTGAAGCGAGTGCCACATACAAGTTAACCTCTGAACAGTTTGTCAGCAAGTTGCTTTATTTATTAATACAGAAAATATCTATATAAATCTACCAGTCAATTATCCATCTAATAATTTTGTTTCTGTGGCATCTATTCTCGTCTCCTCAGGGTCTGAGTAAGAAGCTCGGGGTTTCCTCCTCAGTTCTGCAGGGGCTGTGGCTGTCCTACAGCACGGAGAGCCTGAGCCCTGCTCTCTCGTCGCTGCGCAACCTTTACACCCCCAACATCAAGGTAACATTTTACACACACACACACACACATCCACACGCTTGCTAGTACGTGTGGAATGTAACTTGAATCCGTACTCGTCCAGGTGAGCAGGTTGCTGATTATGGGCGGGGCTGATGTGGATTTTCGTAGCGATGTCCTCAACAACGCCCCCCTGCTGTGTGTCCACGCTCACCTGGGCCACAGTGATGCTGTGGCGCTGCTGCTCGACCTCGGAGCTCAGGTACAAAAATATATATTTCTATTTTTTCACGTTTTTGTATGGAAACATTGTGATCGGAAGTTTTGTGCCAGTATCGCAACCAAACGTGTTGCTTCTGTGTTGTTCCTTCCAGGTGGATGCTCAGTCACAGGACGGTTTGACCGCACTGGGATTCGCTGCAGCGGCTGGACATCTGGACATCGTCACCACGCTGAGTCAGCACAAAGCTAAGGTGCCTGTCTACCTTTCTAGATGTTGTGGCTTAGAAGAGTTAAAGCCACCATCTGCAGAGTTTACACTTTGAAATGTAAAGTGTGTACTTCAGTGTCATCCAGTGGTCGTATCAAGAATGACAGCGTCTCTGAACATTTGTTTGTCTTTTCTTTTTTCTTCCTCTTTATTTGTATTTATATGAAGAGATCAGTTGCAGCAGACGTATAAACACTACTTATGACAAATTTAGAACAGCCATTACCAACAACCCCCTACATCTCCATAAACAAATAATAACAACAATAATATGACGTAGTATTATAATACAGATATACAGGTTCGTCAGCACATGATCAATTTAAAAGTGCATCAAATGAAGTACATGCCAAGAAATAGAAAGTGAACACCTTGCATTTCTTTGCATTTCTGCATAATTTATTTACATAAAATGCGGTCTGATATTCCTCAAAGTCACAATAATGGATCAGCTATGTCTGCCTGAAATAGTAGCATAAAAAAAATGCATGTTTTGGATTATTTGCTTCATTCATGCAAGTTTGGAAAAAGCACGCGTTGATGTGCCGAGCAGCCGTGAGCCTCGGGTTAGCAGGAGGCTAAACTGTTAGCAACGTTTTCTCTCCATCTCTGAAATGCTGAAAGGTTATTATAGAAGTTTTGCCCAATGAGGTCAAAATGAAACTACCCCAGCTTTAACTGTAACCCAATGATTCTCATCCACCTTTTTGAACCTTTCTTTGCCCTCTCGCTTCATCTGAAGAAGCCCATGTGACAGTGTCAGTAACCAATATTGTTCATGTGTTTTGTACAGAACAAGCCATTCCATTTACTACTACTAATTTGAAGTCATTGATGAAAATATCTGACTTTTTTTAGTCACTGCAGTCGTCTAATATGAGGTTTTTTGCATCATAACAGCAGGATTTTCATACACGCTGACGCTGCTAATATAGCATCCAGAATGAGTGGGCTTCTGTATAACTTGTATAGCAGGCAAACATCAAGAATTTCATTCATGCTAACATTATTTTATTTATTCATAAGATAACGTATCTTAATTTCATGCCAACCTGATTTATTTCTATGCTAGCATTATTTTTTTAATGCTAACCTTACTTATTTTACGACAACATTCTTTAGTGTAATGCTAACATTACTTTGTGGTTACCTTGTAAACTTACTGTTTCCTATTTGGATTTCTAATATTGAGATTATTTGATAAATATGCTAATACAGAAGACCATTATTTGAATCCCTATAGTAGAATTAACCACATTTAGAATAATGAAATGATAAAACAAATGGACTTCATGTCTTCAAAAACCGATCTTGGTGTCCTAAGAGTCATCTATACGACTCGTAAATAACTTGCCATGTTGGACATGAGTTCAAACAGAACAATGCGACAGATTTCCATTGTCTCTCAACAATTCTGCATCCCGTTAGCCCGGCCCGTCAGTACCAGTTTATTGTAGCCATGCAATTGTAGGTGTTACGGTAGAATACCCAACATGCAAACAAGCTTTCCATTGTCTCAGGTGCACAGGGCTCCTCCTCTAAGCCCCTCTCTCTCTGCCCCTCTCTCTCTGCCTCTCTCTCTCCCCCCCTCCCCCCGTGCCCTGTAGGCGGGCCACGTGGACAGCTCTGGCCGGTGCGTGCTGGTGCACGCGGCTCAGCGAGGCCGCCTCGAGGTGCTGTGCTTCCTGCTGAGGCGCGTGGACTGGAGCTGCGCGAGCCGGTGCCAGGCGGTGCAGCAGGCTCTGATCGCTGCGGCTAGCACGGGCCACGCCGAGGTCACCTACACACACACACACACACACACACACACACACACACACACACACACTTTAATAACATGGTGTTACCGAATCATGAACTTCTATTCGTGATGTGTTTGTAACAGTCGTTACTGTGCCGTGTGTGTGTGTAGATCGTGTCGTACCTCCTGGATCTTCCGGAGGAAGACGAGGAAGAGGAGGAGAGACCTGAGATCAACACACCCGACAGTCTGTGGGGAGAGACAGGTACTGCAGGAACTGTCTACAGCAAATGTTCACGCTGCACGAATACCACGCCACTAGTCAGTACTACTAATATTTTGCTACCATGGGTATTTTGATACTTCAGGACTGTTGCTAATACTGCAATAATACTACTGATTTGATCAGAGTTTTACTAATTTACTTATCTGTATATTTATTACAAATGGATTAAACATAAAACATAATATCTATGAAGATTCGATATATATATACATAATAAAGTGCTGCAGTTTATCTTACTTAAGGGGGGTGGTGGATTACAGTGTTCACAAAGCCCGAGGCTACAACAGGCAGCAACTTCAGGTTCGGAAAAGTCAAGCCAATGCTTCATGTCGTCAACCTGCATTATCTCTACTGGCCACCAGGGGGCGACTCCTCTGGTTGTATAGAAGTCTATGAGAAAATGACTCTACTTCTCTCTTGATTTATTACCTCAGTAAACATTGTAAACATGAGTTTATGGTCTCAATCTCTAGTTTCAAGTCTTCTTCAATACAGCATGATGTTCATTTAGTAAGTTATTGTCCCATTTAGAGACAGACCATGAAGCGGGTTAGGCCAAAAGCCAAGATGGTGACGACCAAAAACTGAAATGGCGACGGCTAAAATGCCAAAGACTTGAGGCATCAAAACTGTCCTCTGCCTTTCTTCCTCCTTGTCGTTCTGTCCCTGGTGCTTCCGGGTGGGGTTCATGTCAAGTAGCATTTGTTCAAGTGCTCTGACCTGATGTCCTCCTTACATTTCTTTTGTAGAAGTAAGATTACATTAATTGTAGGGTGATTTTTTTATCACTTTATCGTCATGCTAAAATCAACTGTAAATCAAAACTGATACTTAAAAATAAAAAAAACCCATCAGGACTCCCCGAGTGGGTTCAAATCTTTGTCGCCTTTTTCACTCCTGATGAGTTTGCACTGCTGCACATATACTATAGCCTGTAATAGCCGATGTATCCTGCACTACAACAGTGTAAAGATGAGACAAAACTAAACCCACTTGTACATCACTCGTACTAATACTGCAGGACTGAATCAAAGCCGAAGTCACATGTAATGTTACATATTTGTATATATATATATATGACTTGCATTGACTTGCATTGGTTGACTGGATCACCTTTGGCATTTTTGGCATTCACAGTACTACCACAAAGTAAATATAATTTCAGTCAGTTGCTGCTGTGCTACCCTTCAATGACCTCTAGCGGTGGAGGCTGAGCACTACGACACAGCAGCCTCAGTTTACCTAAGGTTAATCTGTCCTTCTCATAGTGCAACATATTATGGAGTACTGTATGTCTCCCCATTGTCTCACATTTTTCTCTTCTTCAGAATTGCGACTCACTCAAGTTACTTGCACACCTTTGTCTCCTTTATTTCTGGAACCTCAATTTCTTATATTATATATTAGTGTTTTTTGTCTTATTTGGTTGAAATAAAATCTACCGTAAAGAATATATTTTTGTAATAGTTCTTCTCATGCTGTAACATAGTGGTTCCCAAGCGCTTTTCACCTTGAAGGACCCCTAAACTGATACAAATTAGACCACGGACCCCCATTTGATAGGATCGTGCATGTGCGCATATAGGAAACCTGTCTCCAACTGTGTGCGTCTGTCTGTGTCTCTGTCAGCTCTGACGGCAGCGGCAGGGAGCGGCAGGCTGGCTGTCTGCCGGTTGTTGTTGGATCAGGGGGCTGCCGTTGAGCAATGCAACAAGCGGGGTATGGCTCCCCTCTTCAGCGCTGTGAGACGTGGCCACTTGCAGGTACAGTGGAGCACACAGAACACACACACACACACACATAGAATAAACACGTTTTAGTGTTGCAGAAATGCTGAGCGTCCCGTCTCCGTTTGTGTCTCTCGCTCAGGTGGTGGAGCTCTTATTGAGTCACGGGGTGGAGGTGAACATGGTGGACCAGCAGGGTCGAACGGCCCTGATGACGGCAGCCTCGGAGGGACATATGAACACAGCCCAGCTGCTACTGGATCATGGTAACACCCTAGCATTGACAGTATTAACAATCACATCAACAAGAGGTGCAACCAGAGTCGGCCCTAGGTGTAGGTGCTGTTGGGGAATGCTAGGGGCGCCATCCCTCCATAGGGGGTGCCATCCATCCATAGGGGCCCCATCCATCCATAGGGGGCGCCATCCATCCATAGGGGGCGCCATCCATCCATAGGGGGCGCCATCCATCCATAGGGGCCCCATCCCTCCATAGGGGCCCCATCCATCCATAGGGGCCCCATCCCTCCATAGGGGCCCCATCCATCCATAGAGGCCCCATCCATCCATAGAGGCTCCAACCATCCATAGGGGCCCCATCAATCCATAGGGGCCCCATCCCTCCATAGGGGGTGCCATCCATCCATCCATAGGGGCCCCATCCCTCCATAGGGGGCCCCATCAATCCATAGGGGCCCCAACCCTCCATAGGGGGCCCCATCAATCCATAGGGGCCCCATCCCTCCATAGGGGCCCCATCCCTCCATAGGGGGCCCCATCAATCCATAGGGGCCCCATCCCTCCATAGGGGGTGCCATCCATCCATAGGGGGCACCATCCATCCATAGGGGCCCCATCAATCCATAGGGGGCACCATCCATCCATAGGGGGCACCATCCATCCATAGGGGCCCCATCAATCCATAGGGGCACCATCCATCCATAGGGGCACCATCCATCCATAGGGGGCACCATCCGGTCTTAAGGGTGCCACCCATGAATAGGGCCGCCAACCATGCATAGGGGCGCAATCCATCCATCATTAGCGGCTTCATCCATCCATAGGGGCGTCATCCATGCATATGACTCTAATGTACACTGAGATTAATATATATCTCTCTCTGTCTCCAGGAGCCTCTCTCGACCAGACTGACAGGGAAGGCTTAACGCCGCTGAGCTGGGCGTGTCTGAAAGGCCAGCTCCCATTGGTCAGAGAGCTGGTTGAGCGAGGTGCAGCCACAACCCACGTCGACCGCAGTGGACGGACACCTCTGGATCTGGCTGCGTTCCGCGGTGACCCAGAAGTGGTGTGTAAAACTGCAGTTGTCATATTTACCAGATTATAGAATGAATGCGTCGGCCCCTGCCTTACCTGTCCTGCAGAGTCTGTGATGTGTCCATATTCTAAGCTAAATGGGTACTTTCCTCTAATTATTATTACTAGTATTTATTGATAACATAAGCAAAAAAATATATTTTAGCTAAGAAATCTGAACATCACAAGCCTTTTTACATCACTAAAACATGTCGCCTTTCTTTGTGTCCTGTTCTGCATCAGGTGCAGCACCTGGTGGATCACGGTGCGTCGGTGGAGCATGTGGACTGCAGCGGGATGCGTCCTCTCGACCGGGCGGTCGGCTGCAGAAACACTTCGGCAGTCATCGCTCTGCTCAAAAAGGGAGCCAAGATAGGTAGATACATGACTCCGCTAACCGGCTACTGGCGGTAGCTTCATATTTACATACAGAAGTGGAGAGAATGGTATCCATCTTCTCACCTCACTTTTAGAAAGAAAGCAAATGAAAAAAGTCAAGATGGTGGTAAATGTGTTAAGAGGAATAAGGGCATGGCTCTTGCCGATTTGTGTGGAACCAAGGAATTCACTTTTGCTTTTGACCGTCAGTGGTTAAAAGCCAAAACATAAAATGTGTTTCATAAACGGACACATGGCGGCGCTACCCACACCTAAACCAACCACGTGTTGTTTTACCGCCAACTCACAGAAATAGGAGTGGACACATACAGTAATCTTCTTTGCAGAGGTAATAAAATGTGTGTGTGTGTGTGTGTAGGACCAGCCACCTGGGCCATGGCAACCTCTAAACCAGACATCTTAATGGTTCTGCTCAGTAAACTGATCCAAGAGGGAGACCGACTGTACAAGGTAACACACACAGCAAACTCACATTTAATCAGATGTACACACACACATATCTGATATTGTAAGTATTCTGTGTGTGTATTTGCAGCAAGGTAAAGTGAGGGAAGCTGCTCACTCCTATCAGTCGGCTCTCCAGAAGTTTCCCGGAGACGAGCTGAAGACGTCCAGACAGCTGAGGGTGTGCGTGCTGCTCAACCTGTCTCGCTGCCACCGCAAGATGAACGTGAGTCTCTTTCCATCTCCCTCCTACACACAGAGGCACACACTGGAGATGAATCATCACGACATCATTTGTAGTCCGTGGTCTAATAATGACCCGACCTTCTGACACATTATCATGAGTTCTCTTCTATCTTCTTGCAGGATTTTGGCCTGGCGGAGGATTTTGCCACCAAGGCTCTCGAGCTGAAAGCTAAATCCTACGAAGCCTTTTATGCCCGAGCCCGCGCCAAACGTGGACGCAGGTAACCATAGCGACATAAGGACAAACCAACCCTAACAAAATCATGAACTGCTCCCTTTAAATGAACTGTGCATTCATGTTATAGGCGGGGGGGTTTTAATCAACATCCAGCTGAAGGACAGGAATGTTTTGGGCAGTTGTCCTGAGGAAACTGACTACCTTAGTCATGCTAAACTACAAAACTACTAAACATTAGTGTGTAATTGCCTTTTGACCAGGCGGCAACCTCCTCTTCTGAAGATAAAACCCCTGCGGAAGGCATTCCTTCAAATAGCTTCAATGACCAAAACAAGTCTGATTGTATAGAAGTCTATGAGAAAATGACTCTACTTCTCACTTGATTTATTACCTCAGTAAACATTGTAAACATGAGTTTATGGTCTCAATCTCTAGTTTCAAGTCTTCTTCAATACAGCATGATGTTCATTTAGTAAATTATGATCGATTTAGACTCAAATAAACCAAAAAGCAGGGTATGCTTTTAGGGCGGGGCTACCTTGTGATTGACAGGTCGCCACTGCTGCCAGAGCCTCGTCTACGCGGTGTCTCTACGTCACTCCCCAATAGTCCAAATCTGGTCACTTCCGATCACTGGTTGCAAAAAGTTAAGATGGCGATGACCGTAATCCAAGATGGCGACCACCGCAATGCCGAACTCGATGGTTAGGGCCAAAAACATGTTTTGTGAGGTCACAGTCACCTTTGACCACCAAATTCCAATCGGTTCATCCTTGAGTACAAAGTTTGTGCCACATTTGAAGAAATTCGCTCAATGCTTTTTTGAGGTATCACAAGAATGAAACGGACGTGAGGTCACTGTGACCTTTGGTCTTGACAGCAACAACTTGTAGCAAAGAAAACACGGACAAATGGACCGACAGTGAAGTCCGGAAGTTAACTCGCCCATCTCCCAGCTGTGTGCGAGCGGCGCCGGCCGGCTTACGTCACTTTAGCGTTGCTATTGGTGTGGTGAGCAGAGAAAGAGCACTTGAAAGTATGTAGGGGGAGCTCCCCAGTTGGCAGTTCCTCTCAGGGAGTCCCCAGAACTGTTTGGTCATCTTCTGAAATCTTATTCCTCTCGATGCTTGTGCTCTCTCTCACCATTCAGACATTTCCACGCTGCCCTGGAGGACCTGATTGAGGCCAGCCGCCTGAGCCCATCCAACCGGGAGATCCAGCGCCTGCTGTCCCGGGTCAAGGATGAGTGTCGGCAGGTCGCACAGCAACAGGACTCTCCCCCTTCTTCGTCACATCCCGTTTATCAACAAAATGCGGCCATGTCCATCAACGAGGCCAGGTGCAGAGACTCAGGTTGTCTGCAGGTGCAGGACAGGGAGGGGCTTACTGAGGAAGAGGAGGAAGAAGAAGAGGAGAGTCAACGGGAAGGAGATGCTCATCGTCACCCCTCCTCCTTCCACCCTCCACCTGTGGTTCAAAGTCTCGACACCCACTGTCGCCCTGGCGTGCCATCCCCCTCCTCCCTCTCCCCCACTCACCTGTATCGTCACCTCCCGAGCCCCGCGCACTCCCCCTCCTCCTCTTCCCCCTGTCACCCTGTTCCTCCTCCTCCCCAGTCCACCTCCTACCACCATTTCATCCCGCCACAGCGACCCAGCCAAATGTCAGAAAGTATGCCTGCGTTGTCAGGAATTGGAGGCCTGCACTACCATCCGCAGTCCGTCTCAGCCCACCACCACTCAGACCAGATCCAGGGGGTGCAGCAGCAACACCACCACCTGTCCAATCAGAGATCCTTCCAAAAGCAGATCCCCGTTCAAGGCCAGTGGCTCCAAGCAGCCAAAGTCCAGGTTGTCCGAACCAGTCAGCCCAGTTCCGCTTCCCATTCCAGCATGCTTTTGGGAAGTTCTCCTTACTCCCAGTTTGGCCAACTGCCACAAGAACTGGCCGAGCTGGGGGAAGGCATTTGCCCGAGCCCCTTGGATGTCAGGCCTAGCCTGCAGGTCCAGGCTGGTCTGAGCTCTGGATCATATCCCCTGGATGATGTAGACGTTGACTTTGTTTGCCAGGCAAGACTTGCATCTGCCTATGGGAGAGAAGGAGGAGGGGAGAGGGCGGGGATGAATCGGTTTGGCCAGGCCCGTCACTTCAGTCGCAACCAATCCAAAGCAGCCTACTACCCAATAGAGGTTACCGAGGCGTCAATGGGGACTCCTGATAGCCTTCCACCATCGCACGATTACCAATACCACCATCAGGGGGGACTACAACGCCCGCTCAGTGCCCACCCAACCTCCTCCCCCGCTCTTCCCCCAAGGCCTCTTGTCCACTCCCAGAGTATCAGCGTCCGTTTCTCCACCAGCAGCGGCAGCCTTGCTGGCGGGCAGCCCGCCAATCACGGCCCAAGCTTCAGGACGTCAGCCTCAGTCCAGCACATGGACGCACCAGCAGATCTGGCCTCCGCGGGAGGGGTTACTGGCTACCACGACGACCTCTTTCTGATCTCCTCTCCCCAGTCAGAAACATACATGGCCGGAGGCGGGACTTATCCCGGAGAGGCAGGCCGGTCATCGAGGAACACTCCTTTTATGGGCGTCAGCGACAGGACCGCGAGGGGCCACCAGCAGTATCAACAAGCTCCCTCCAGCTCTGCGTCCTGCCTCAGCCCTTCTCGCTCCTGGGCCGTGTCTTCAGTGGACACGGTCGTCACCTCACCCAGCAAACACCCCACCAGTCAAGGAGGCTTCGGTCCACCCCAGCCATCCTCCATCGCCTACCACAACCGCAGCAACAACAACGCCCACAACGACAACCAGCCGGACTACTATCCTCAGGGTGAACGTTCAGTGCAAGTTGCCAGTCAGAACCCCTCCTACCTGGATGTGAAGCTGGCCAGAACGCTGCCGGTGATCCACAGCTGCTCGGACAGACCAAGTGACAGAAAGACGGGACCCACCTCTCCTGTCAAACCAAAAAGACCCTTCGTAGAGTCCAATGTGTAGAGAAAGGTTTAAACGTTAAGTAAAGACGAGGGAGGAGGGTTAATAAAGAGTGGTTAAAAAGAAATGAGTGCACTCATATATTCCAGTAGTCACAGCGGGGCTATTGAATTATTAAGATCGGGCTACGCTTGAATGAAGCAGTTTGTACCACATGCAGTTCATATGAAGGTCAGACGGGAAAGGTGCAATAAACAGCACACACACTCCTTGAAGGAAGTCCCGGTGTTTCGGTTGCATGCCCTCGTACACACAAAATGTGACTGAAGGAAAAGGTAGCTTGAGATAGAATTTCAAATCCTGCGTACGTTATCACTTACGCACGCCTGGCCAGTGGCCGCGCTAAGATTGTCAGCAGACGTACTGACTCCTTTATTGTTCAGGAGAGTTAAGAGGACAGCAGAAGTTAAACATACATGTTTGATAAGGAACATATCGCTCGTTACAGGTCAGGTCAATTAACGAGCCGGAGGCAAAGAAAAGAAGCAAAGGGAGTAAGGGAAGGACGAGAGTGCTCTTGCCATTACAAAGCACAGTAAGGGAATTTAGAAGTAAACTCAAAAAAAGACATCAGTAAGCACAAAAATAAAACCCTTCCCTCCCTCCGTGTACATCTCTGGCTTACAGTACATTTCAGAACTGAAGTCTCTGAATTGCCCACAATGCACTGCACTAGAGGTGCGGATACTCGACTCTAGGCGGTGACATTTAGACACAAATCCACCGCTACCACCTTTTGTCTGCTGCGTAAATGAAGCGCTAACATGTAAATGACTCAACACTTTAAAACTCGTGCCACTGAGGTTCCGGCCCCAAGCCATAGTTCGAGAAACTAGAACGATGCTGTCATTGAATAAGCACTGGCTTGCTGTATATAAAACAAAAACTAAGTGATATTTATCTTTTTTAAGTTATATCTGTACAAATATTGTTTCTCTAACTGTATATTCCTTTTGGATTTTATATGTTCATTTTGAAGGTCTTTCACATAGAACACAGAGATCCTCTTTTCAAAGAGATAATAAAAAGCAAAGTCAGTTCAACTTTGCTCAGTTTTGGGTTTACATGTTTTCCAATAAAAGTCCTGTAAAAAAAAAAAAAACATTTTTAAAGTTATTGAATTTTTTTCAGTTCTTTTAGTTTTTGTTGTATTATGTAGTCATAAAAGGTCCTTTATGCAAACCACAAGCATCCCAACTGATACAACACTCGTTGGCATGGAAACATGGCGGTTGGCTACTTCTACTGTAACTCAATAAAAGCCAAAACTCACCTTTGGTTCTATTGGCCTGCGTCGCGCCACGGCGCCTTCTAGCTGCATTGAGCACAATGAGGGTTTTACTTTGAAGTCTGAGATTTATCGAGACCTTTTGTCGGTAAAGCTCCGTCTCAGAAACACATTTCCAACCAAGTCTGCGTAGCAGGTGTGCTAGCAGGACTAGCGCTAGCGCGTGCTTCTTAGCGTGGGACCATTGTATTATCGTTGCTGGCGACAACAAAGTACAAGTTTTTTAAAAATAAATTACGCTTCGTACTCCACGACTTCCGCGAACACGTTGTCAGATGTGCGTGGACCCCCAGTGGCGAGCGCTGCGCAAATCCTGTAGTGACTCAAAGGGCCTTTAGCTAGCTGCAGCTAATGGACGTTCTCATGGTCAGATGGCAAATGCACAGGTTGCGGGATAGAAATAAGAAAACCGCATTTATCTACCTCTGCAATCAAGGACCCGTCGTTTAAAAAAATGACAAACATATTCAAGTGAGAATGGAAAGATGACGGCCGTCTGTACCAAGGGGGAGGAGGTTAGCTCACTATTTACAGGGACCAGTTTTTGAGTCTGGGTTTGACAAAGATGGAAATTCAGAAAGTGGGACGAAGCTTTCTTTTTTTATTTAAATGTATTTGATGCACATGAATGCCTGTTTTTTTTGTACATTTTCTTTTTATGTTTCTAATGAATCAGCAGCTTGGTTTCAGAGTTGCTGATGAAGACCTCTGACCTCTGGCTGTGAGCTGCCTTTATTCCTCACTGCTCAGGGGCCTCCAGCTGTGAGAGGATGTGGAAACTGCTGGCTGTGGCATCTAACCCTGGCCAGTTAGAGAGATGAAATTGGATGTTACATTTTTTTTTAAATTGATAAACCATAGTAAACGGCTCGTCATAGTGCATCAGTGTGGCTTTAAACCGTTGATTTGCCCGATGACAGCTGTGTTGTCTCACAATAAAACAATGTGTGGTGCTGTACATGTAGAATGTAACCCCTCAACCTGCTGACGGGACCCGGGGCCCCGGGTTTTTAAACACGCAGGTAACCGAGCAGTAATCACAGGGAGCAGTGTGTGTGGTCCCTGCTAGTTGGTTCACTGTGTGTAAAATAAGGTTACAGCAACAAGAACATGATTTTTAAACATTTAAAACGACGGGAATGTGTCAGCTCATGTGAACATTACAAAGAGGAATAAAACTGAATGAAAAACAGATGTGCAAGTCTGTCTCCCCCCCCCCTCTCTCTGGTGGTTTCTACCGTGGATGCATCATCTTTTGCGGTCATGCACTAATTGGAAATATAGCTTATTTATTTATCTGCCATTTGGGGAAAGTGAAATAAGATGTTAACAAAATGTTTATGTCACGTCGAATGACGGCGCTGGATGCAGCCTGATTAAAAACATACAATTCAGGAATATGCAGCGTTCAATCCTCACGGTCTGATAACAAAGCAGCACCCTCCTTATATATAACCATATATATATATATATAGTATTTACATACTGTAGGAAAATATAAGATATTATTTACATTAAAAAATATAAAGGTGCAAGTACTTTATAGTTGAGAGCCTACTGTTAATTGGCTATATTTAAACATCCAACATCAATGTGTTCGCCTGGAGCTGGTTGATATGAATTTGTGATAAGAATTATTTGATAAAAGATATAATATAATATAAAACATTATATGTATTTATAATGACTAGATGAACCGAGTAGTCTACCTGATCCATTAGCCAAACAGTGTGCATCATTACAGTAAAAACCAGCGTCTCCTACAATGTTTATAATATGAATCATATTGATATTAATTAGTTTTGTCCTCGGTGTGGGGGAGTGTTCATGGCAGAGCCGATTGAAGTTTAGCTCCAGCTTAAAAGTGAATTCTTCACGTCCATTTTGATCTGTCACGTCTATATATAATTAATTGTTGTATATTTATATATTGGGTTTTTATTACAATATTTAATTATTGCTTTTGTCTCACTTATCCCAACAGTTATATCGAGAACCTCTTCATGCAAAGAGACAAACTGATGAAACGTTTCCACACGTGTGTCTTCTTCAGAGGCCGAGCAAGAACTTTAAGTTACAAACCACTTTATATGGTTTATAACACACATAACAAGGCATCCTATAATAATAGAATGACATCACTGGTGATCAAACCATCACATGAACGCCTCACCTGTGTGTGCTTCACATATCATGGCGCCATCTTGTGGTTGAAATAAGAAATACAAGTTGTATCCAAACAACAGTTCAACTTAACATGTCTGATGATTTTCACAGATTTACTTTAGTTTTGACGAGTCCTTTTTTTAAATGGATTGTCATTTGTCAAGAAAAACATCTTGAAGACGTTCTAGTTTCTTTAGATTTGGTCTCACAGGTGTCAAGTTAATGGAGATACATGTGATGAGATCATCCTATAGATGCCTTGTTATGAAGCTTTATAGATACATTATAATGTGTTACGATTGTGCTTATAAAGCCTTATAGACATGACCTTCATATAATGTGTAACAGAATTCTTTATTAATGATTTAATAAATATTGTTCTGGTTGACTAACAGGCTTTTATTGATGGATTTTAATGAGCAACAGAGGAAGAAGAGCTCTCTCTGGTCCATGAAGTTCAGCATCACAGTCAGTCAACGTGTGGAAATAGCTGTGAGGAGAAGAAGGATGTAAACAGAAGGCAGCTTTACTTCATCAGCCCAGACATGTTGTCATGACACAGCTATGTTTCGGTTTCCTATCTGAGAGGTGATATTTACGAGTGTGTCTCTGGTCCCTGCTGTTCCTCTATGGTCACATGGCGATAGGAGAGGAGGCAGGAGGCTTCAGGTGGAGCTAGAGTCATCCGGCAGCGTCTTCGGGTGGAGGCCGAGGTTGGTGGCTGCAGGTGGAGGTTCAGGCGGAAGGTGTCTGCGAGGATCTGCAGGTGGAGGCAGCGGTGATGGTTGTTGTTGGAGCCTGTAGGTGGAGATTAAGATGGCAGCTGTCTGCCAGCAGCTGCAGGTGGAGGCGGCAGCAGCTCACGGTGGATATTTAGTTTGTAGGCGGATGTTGGAGGTGGAGGAAGGTGCTTCAGCTGGTTTTCAGAGGCTGTTTTGTGTTTTACTTAACTTAAACCATTATACTTTAACTTAAACTACAATTCTTTAACTTAAACTACAATTCTTTAACTTAACAATATTATACTTTAACTTAACACTATTATACTTTAACTTAAACTACAATTCTTTAACTTAAACTACAATTCTTTAACTTAAACTACAATTCTTTAACTTAAACTACAATTCTTTAACTTAACACTATTATACTTTAACTTAACACTATTATACTTTAACTTAACACTATTATACTTTAACTTAACACTATTATACTTTAACTTAACACTATTATACTTTAACTTAACACTATTATACTTTAACTTAACACTATTATACTTTAACTTAACACTATTATACTTTAACTTAAACTACAATTCTTTAACTTAACACTATTATACTTTAACTTAACACTATTATACTTTAACTTAAACTACAATTCTTTAACTTAAACTACAATTCTTTAACTTAACTTAACTTGAACTATTACACTTTAACATTTCCTGCAATAATATTTACAGTTATGATCTTATTGGGTCATTATTTTGTCTTAGCTCTTGGTTCTTCCGAAGTGTCCACAAAATATTGCGGAGGATGAACTCCGACCCCGTATGAGACGCCCACGTGCACCCGTCCGTCTTCGTCTACCGTCTCTGTAAACGTGGGACGGTCCGGTCTCTCCCAGAGCTTCTGTTTGATGAGACGTCCCAGGTTTAAGCTGTGCAGATGCAGATGGTGTAGCTGGTACTCTTCCTCAGAGCGGTTGTGGATCAGAGGGCCATCGTGGTGCAGTGCAGTGGAGTCGAGGAGGGCCGGGGGCCACGCTGAAGGCAACCGGCAGGTCTGCAGGCGGGATGGTGGCCCGAGGCTTCGGGAGAAAAGACAAAGAGACTGGAACGTCAGGAGCTGTGGTGCAGGGCTGAGGAGAGGGGACCCGGTTCAACACCTCTGGAGTCTCAGCAGGTTTAGAAGGACGGGCCACGGAGCTCCGCCTCCTCTTCAGGGGACGGTCTCCAGTAGCAGCAGAGCGCCGGCACTTGCGGGCCAAAGTCTGCACCTGGTGAGCAGCACATGAGAGGACGTCAAACTCAAACCTGTCTAATACTCTCTGGAGGATTTACACTGTGAACTATTTGAATATGAGGATCTAAATGTGTCACCTGCTCGTCCCTGCAGCATGGTCACTGTGTGTGCAGAGACTCTCCTTCCTCTCTGGTTGTCCTGCAGGTGGACGGGCACATCACACTGCAACGACACACACTCATGTTAGAATGAGGCTTCACTAGCCTGGGTATGAAACTAACTCAAAATCAGTACTAGTCCCAAGGACTAGTAGGTTCATAAAACTACTAGTCCTGAGCAATCTTTACTAGTCCTTCATGAAGCTTTGGGGAATGTACCAATCATGGGGTGTAGGGATGTAGGAAGACTCTCCCAAGGCAATTATCTAACAGTGAAACCGCAGAGATGCAAGGTACTAATCAAGAGTTTTATTGTTTGTAACATTATGGCTGTACAAAGATTGATGCGTGTTACATCATGATGTCGTGAAATTAAGACCAAAAACTGTTACTCCTGTTGAGATGGACAGGGGGTCAAAGTTGGTCATTTAAGATGTATTCCAATGGGAGCTCGAAATACAGGGGTGGTACCTTAAAAACACGACGCGTTTTGTCCGATGTGCCCGTGTTTTAGCAATGTCGCACCCCGTTGCGAAACCTGTCCGCCTCGAAACTGAAACCAAATTATCGGAATACGGCAAAATATGCTTATAATGGTTTGGGGATTGACAATTCTTGCATTATTTAGGCTCATAGTGAAGATGAAGGTTAAGATCACGATTAAATATTGTACAGCAGTTCAAATTGCCAAGTTGAGGAATTCCGCTATGGAACGTACCGGCTAAAAATGTAGCTATATTCCGCCGTGGGGAGTAACAGCATGTCACCACGGCAGTTTAAGCAGTGAACGCTCGGTGCCCAAAACAATACGCAGTCTATGAATAAAGCAGGCATTTGTTCTAATTTTAGATTAAGTATTTTTGTTAGATCACAAAAACATATTGGGTGTTAGTTCATGTGCTGCAGTGATAAGAGCTTCACCATCTATATTTCTTCCGCGGACGAATGTTGGCGGGCCGCTGGTGAAACTGAGAGAGAGGCCCGGCCTGATCGATGGATATAGTGCCTTTCGCATTGCGTAAACAAAAAATTATAATCGAAACAAAATAGTCTAATATCCTCAACAATTTGGGGAATAGTGGAATGTTACTGTTAAAGTGACTGGGAAGGACTGTATAATTGTACTGGTTCATTACAAGTTGTGGCCACCAGGGGGCATCTATCAGAATGCACTCCAGACAAGATGTTCCTTTGAGAGGTTTATTGACAGCAGTCAAACAAGCAAGTGTGTGGTTCTGAAACAGATATCCATGAAATAATGATTAGTAAAAACCTCTATACAGCATTGGTTCCAAATTAGGACATACAGGGACAGAATACAGGCAGCGGTAAACATGTCCGGGACTCCTACAGTCGGCACTGAGCAAACAACGAACGAGCCGCTAAATATCAGACTAGATTGCCGTGCAAATGACACAATATAACCCTTATGATGAAATTAGACTAACACCAAACGTTACGTTTACTTACTGGTTGTTTACACGCACACAGTCTTGAAAGGTGAACTCCGAACATCCACATAAACTCTAATCTATTTACGGACACTGCCGTCATTTCGCGCCACTACTCTCGTCAGAGCCTTTTCACCAACTTAATACCGGTGATATTAGTCCGCGAGCAGCTGACTGCCGTCCTCTTCCGCAAGGGGCGTAGTGCGGTTCCTGCTCGGCTGTTTCTCCGAAACCCGTCAATAGAGGTCGTCCTTCGTCACAGTTACATTTACTTATCGGGAAAGTCTTTTTCCGGACATAAATAACAAATAAAGCCTCTCAAATTTCACTCGCCATGAGGACTAGTGAGAATGATAATTTAGGTAGTCCCTCCAAAAATCCACTCGCCTCGGGCTAGCGGACTAGCGTTAGTTTCCGACCCTGCTAGCGCAGCATTAGATAAAGTGAATAACAACATTTATTGTCACAAACATAATGAGCCTATCAGTCCATTCAACCCTTGAAAGAGTTCATGGGGGCCAGATTACGTTTGCAGGAGGCCCCAGAGCTGATCCTCACACTCTTACACAGTGTGGACGGGTTTCTTGTGCTTAAAATAATTTTGCAGCAAGAACAGATTTTGCTGTTGCAAACTCAGCTTTCTGGATCAATATATCACGTAATGGGGATTTTAAGACTTAAATGGACTACCATCAACATTTTTTGGACATCCACATAAAAGGCGCCAAATTTACGTGGGTTTCACCCAGGCGGCAACCTCCGGTTCTGTCGAGTAAAGCCAATGCGGAAGTGTCTTAAAACTCACATTTTCTCTACTGGCCAACAGGGAGCGACTCCTCTGGTTGCAAATAGAAGTCTGGTTGTATAGAAGTCTATGAGAAAATGACTACTTCTCTCTTGATTTATTACCTCAGTAAACATTGTAAACATGAGTTCATGGTCTCAATCTCTAGTTTTAAGTCTTCTTCATTACATCATGATGTCCATTTAATAAATTATGGTCCATTTAAAGTCAGACCATAAAGTGGAGTATGCTTTACTCGGGTTGCTGTCAATCACAGGTCGTTGTCGCTACCAGAGACGTATACGGCGTCTCTACGTCACTCCTCCGCATTCCAAATATGTTAACTTCTGTTCATTGGTTGCGAAAAAAACAATATGGCGACGGCCGCAATCCAAACGCCAAACTTGAGGCTTCAAAGCGGCAGTCCACAAACCAATGGGAGACGTCATGAATCGACTACGTCCACTTACAGTCTATGGTTCAACCAGTGGCCAGCCAACGAGGGGGTGGGAGGCGAACATGTCACCACGCCCACTTAAGAGACAGGAAGTGTATACCATTTCAAACCATTGGCGGAGCTTGTAATGCATTATGATTTGTAATAGAGTATCTTTGGTTATATTGTAATATTGGCATATATTACAATAATGGATTAATACAGCGGTGAGGACAAGATTACAGGTAGCTACTGCTACCAGTCAAGAAATGGTCCTGCACATAACTCCCCATCTTGATGTTTTACGTATTGTTTTTTTTAACTGCCCATGCGATCTACCTAACAGTTGGCCGGTGTGTGGCTGTGGTACAGTTGGTGCAATTTGGACACGTGACACGTTATTCTGATAAAATATTAACAAACGGCCACATGCCCCGACAACCTACGTGGCGCCAAGCAATCAGACCGCTCAGAATGGGGTGCCATGCTACAAACAGGCACTGAGTTAGTAACATGCTAATGATTGAGCTTTAAAAGTTGCTGTTGTTACAGGTCCCAGCTTGAAAGAGCCTGATAACAGATGTATGTCTGAGAAAACAGGAAGTGATTGAGACAGGCAAATGTGTGGCTTCTTCATTCGACGTCTTCTCAAGCTATATTTATTTCACACTTTTCCAAGTGAAAACAATCTCCTGTATATGTTCCTTCAGTATTACATGACAATGTACAGGAAAAATACATTAAATTGTCTTAAACACATTTGTTGTAGCTTGGGACAAACCACTTCCTAACTGCACTTTTGTAATGTGCTCACAGCTACTGTGGCGCACGTGAGGAAGACACTGTTTAAAATGGCGGCGCTGCTCCAACAGCATAGCGAACCGCTAACAAATGCTAACTAACATGCACAACACCCATATACATCCTTCAGTCACATGAATTAACACATTTAGCATGAAACGACCTACCAGAACATAAAGAGTCGATTCGCTTCACTATAAACAAAAAGTACAACGTGTAGGAGCCAGAAAGAAACAAGGCAACGTAATGCAAGGCTACTATCAGTTTAGCTAGCACTCGACAGTCAGTCTTAAAACAACGTAGCTACTAAACAACCACATGAAACACAAAGTAATCTATAAAAATGTTCACTAAACATTGGTCCCCAATACATTTGTCATATTTGGTGCACTTTACAAGTTACTAACCTGAGGAAACAGGAAATGATTGAGACAGGCAAATGTGTGGCTTCATCCTTCAACGTCTTCTCAAGCTATGAGGAGACGCTGCACGCGCACGTACAAGTCTAGGGTCGCGAGGCAAAACCACAGCGCTGCACTGCCACCTACTGGGCATATATAGTAATACACTTCAAAATACGTTTTATTATGATTAGCAAATCACAGAAATTAGTTCTATCAAATATTCATCAAATAAACAAAGATGTGACCATACATTTTGTGTGTCACACTGTCGTACTCTCTTTCCAGACTTTATGCTAAGCTAAGCTAAGCCACTGCTAGCTGTAGCTTCATATTTAACAGACAGACGTTGAGGAGTGGCATCGATCTTCTCTAAATCTCAGGAGGAAAGTGAATTTTTCAACATTGTCAAACTATTCTTGTAATGTTACAGCTGGTTGAGGTGGGTCTATTTTTTGTACTGTGTTGATAGTTTAATATTATGCACCATCCACCATGTAAACTCTGGTGAAATAAACGGATCTGATTCTGATTCAGATTCTAATTTTATTTAATTTGCTTATATCTGAAGTTTGAGTCAGGTGAAAAACACAACTGGACCAAAACACTTCAAGCTGCTACACACATTTATTTACTTCAGGTTACATTACATTTCATTAAGACTTCCCTTTCAAAGATGACACGATCAAGAAGTACATTAGACAGAAAACATTCAGCAAAGTTCAGTAAGAGCTTTGTATTAGGCACGAGTGCGGAGTCCTGAACTCAAGCCAAAAAAAACCCAAAAAACTGTAGATACATGTTATATTTAATTTTGATAAACACAGTAAAGATCTGAATTGAACGACCTTAGGTCAAAGTGCATCAAGTCACCAAACTCTTATCACATACAACTGAATACACACTGTACAGATATTGTTAACTTGGCAGTCCATTTAAATACAAACAGCTTACTAATGGACAAATGGAATATATTTTACTTGTGCATCTTGCGTTGTGGACAAACGGTACTGACTTCACTTGGATCTGGGACTGATATAGATACTGTGGGAAAAATCAAATGAGAGGACAGACTTTGTTTTTCGAGATCAAGAAATAGTGTTGTGACCCACAAAAGTAGTGTGATGTAAATGATTTTCCAAAAAGCTTGTTTTACTCATAAATATTATTATGCTCCGTGACTTATCAAAATTGGGAAAATCAAGATGGCAGATGTGAGTGGTTCCAAATTGGAATGTGTAGTTCAAAGAGAAGGTCAAATTCGAGCGCGATGTTTGGCATCAGTTTGACTTCTGGTGTGTAAAAGAGTAAAATTGTTCAAAAGCGGGGATATCAAGGCTTTTTCGCCCTCCAATCAGATACTTATATTTACCTAGATGACACAGCCTACCAGTGCACACTCAAGCAACAACATAATGCAGTCGAAAAGACATTGTTGTGCCAAGGATGCTCGATATACAACATTTGGCACTACTGATTCTTCAGGAGCTACTTCATCCAAATACTACAGAAGCCCTGAGAGGCAAGTAAGTGATTTTCTGGTGATCCATTTTCTAAGACGCGTTTCTAAGTGTTTCTGACTTAAGAACAAGTGAAAAAAAGGTTTTGCCAGGATAATTTTCCAAAGTTTAACTGTTTTTTTTTTTCATTTGTGAAACAGGTGGAAAAAAAGTTTTGGCCGGTGAGTTGAAGGGACTTTTGTCTAGATTAGTGTGTGATTATTGTAATACTCGTTTTGGCCACAAGAGGCTGACATGCACCACTACCCCATGTTCTAAATGGGATTAAAATCATTCTTTTTTAACTCTAAAACACGAGGTTCATATATTGTATATATTGTAATGCAAAGAAAGTAACTATTGTTCTTGGCAAAACTTTTTTTTCCCCACCTGTTTCAAAGATGGAAAAGAAAATGAAAGGAACAATTATTCTGGCAAAACCTCTTTTTCTCATTTGCCTCGCAGGGCTTCCTTAAAATACTGAAGGTCCTGGATTGAAAGTATTACATTGATAAACTTAAGTAATCAATATGATATGAATGAATGTTAAACTCCTAACATCGATCAGCTGGATTTATTTTGACTGGAGAATCACTCTGTTGATTTTGTTGGGACTACGAAAACATTCATCCCACAGTAGAGCTACTACCGAAGATACTGTAGGAGCAAAAGCAGTAACTCCAGGACAAACAGTTTCTGAGCTGCAGGCACTTTTTTTATATATTTATACTTCTGCATGGCAGCTGTAGGTGCGGCGCCTCCTCAAAAATGTAGCTACCCATTGGGGCTCAATGTGGAGACAACTAGGAACTGTGATTGGTAAGTCTGGGCTTCTTGGGTTCTCGATTGAGGGCAGACGAAGTGAGGAGGCTATTTCTCTATTAAATATCGTATATTAAATCTGATTTGTTGCGATGTTATTTTCCTTTTACTGCATTGCGCCTTTACATTCACAATTGTCTTATTCTATTCATTCTGAAATAGAATAAATCAAGTGTAAATAAATCATTTTGGGTGAAAGTCAACTGGTCTGTTCAGCAATCTGAGATCAGATGGATCGGATTGGTCATTAATGCTTGTCCGTGATTTTATTGATTTTACTGAACCAAACCTAAACTTTTCTTTTCAGTAACTAGGTAATAACAGAGACTTGTAACACCAGCTAGTCTGTTGGCAGCACACTGTATCAAGATGAGGGGGGAGGTGTCAAGACGTCACCCTCAGGTTTAAGGCGTGGTGGGCGACCCCCCCTCGGTCAGGGTCTTGAAGTGGACGGACAGAGACTGCTCCTCTGGGTTCGGCGGACGCCGGTACTCCTCCCTGGTGATGAGGTAGCACAGCAGCACCCCGAAGCACAACAGCAGGATCCCCAAGACGTTGGCCAGCACCCCCTCAGGGGTGAACAGAGAGTAGGTTGACCTGGGTACATGGAGAGAGACGGACACAATGAGGAAACCCCTTTCACCTCCGTTGTATCGGTGTGCTTGTAGAATTCTTATCAATTAGACAACTATCTAAAAAAAATGATTATAAAATTATCTTTTTTTTATTTTTATTACATGATTGAAGACACATACATTATGCTGAAGAGGAGTTTCTCCGTGATGCCGAGCAGGCTGCTCCCTATGGCCATAACCAGCAGCACCAGACCACAGAACCCATGGATGGGGAGGTACGAGGCTCGTAACCATGACGACGCAACAGGAAACAGGAAGAACACCAAACCCATCACCCACTGGGGGGGAAATGGAGGGATGAAAAGTTATTTTTTACTATTTTAATCTATATTACACTTTGTGTGTGTTTGTGGGTTCGTATTACTCACGTTATGGGGACCTATTGACACAACAACATTGTGGGGACTTGCCTTCTTTTTGGGGACAAAATGCAAGTCCCAATAATGTAAATCATTTTATTTTAGGGTCAAGACTTGGTTTAAGGTTAGGGTAAGGTTAGGTTAAGGTTTAGGACAAGGCAAGTAGCCGTAATGGTTAGGGTTAGGGAAAGTCCCCAGGAAATGAATGCAAGTCAATGTAATGTCCTCTAAAGTGATGGAAACATGACTGTGTGAGTGTGTGTGTACCTGTACGCAGAATAAGACCATGGTAGCCATGCCGCACCAGCTGTGTAGAGAGTACATGTCTGGGATCTTTGCTGCTCTGTGGGAATCAAACACAGCTACAAAACCTACACACAGGCAGAGAGAAGCAATGATTAAGGTATCTTTTTCTCTCCATCTCTCTCTCTCAAGATTTCTCTCTCTCTCACACAGAAATACACACTGGAATTAGCTTTCTCACATTCACAGACGCACATTTCTACGATGCCACATTAGGACCATTGTAGTTTTTTTTTTAAATTACAGAGTTTGGGGAGGGGAAAGATATTCCGAGAGACAAAATCTGAAATCTGAGATTATGAAATCATACATTTACAAGAAACAAATCTTAAATTCTCTGTGATTAAAGTCACACATTTTCAAGAAAAAAACATGCTTTTTTTATCAAAGAACAATATTGCTTTACTTTACAAGGTTGGATCAACACAACGGAAAAAACACTACTTTTCTCATAAATTTGGGATTATAATCTCAGAGTTTTTTTCTGGCTAATGTATGCCTTTATAATCTCAGAGAATATTAGGGATTTATTTCTCATAAATCTGTGGGTATTTTCTCGTAAATTAACCACTTAAAATCAATGTTCTTTTCTTGTAAATTTTTTCTCAGAATAATATCCCTCTCCTCAGGCTCTGTAATTTATTTTTCGTTCTTTTTTTTATCTACAATGACCCTCATACACCGTCATACAGCTCTCTCTTACCTATGATGCTGATGATGAGGGCCAGCAGGTGAATGATGCCATGAAGCAGCTTAACGTTCCTCTTGGTCTCATTTCGAAATACTCTGTAGACCAGGATGGCTGCAGAGAGGGGGAGAAAGAGAGAGGTGAATTTACCAATAATTCAATGAACTTTGTCTTCAGAAAACACCGTCAGCACTGTTTTTATGTGAGACGCAGCGTTTCACAATAAGTTTGATCACACTGGGAAAATTGAAAAATTAAGTGAATGGTCTAATATTACACAAAATATCAAGTCAATATTTCAAGTGAAAACTATCAAGTAAAGAGTATAACATCCACAATATCCTCAACATATGGCTAGTATCGTAATGCCCTAATATTGGAGACCATTGTAACAAAAATTTAAATATATAAAGAGCAGCAGAAGGAAAACACTGTATAAAGAACCTCTTTAAATTAGTAAAAACAACATAACTGAAAACGGGGAACATGAAAGTTTGCAGAGGCACTGTCTAAATATTTATATATTTCTAGTAAATATGCAAGATATGTGCTATAATAATGAATGAGACATGAACATATAAGAACATTATGTGATTACAGCATATAAAAAAGGTGTAAAGATGTCCAATAGGCCTACAGAGAGCATACATGCATTGTGTGCAGAAAGCAAGCCTTTTTCTTTAATTTGGAGCAAAAGGTTAAACTGAACACAATTGTTGATTGTGTCCTTTTTAAAATCCTTTCTTTAAGCTACTAAGCAGCTTTAAGCAGTTTTCAATGTGATTCAGTGCTTTCAGAGCGAGCATGAAGACTGCAGTGTATCTGATTCCAAAAAGAAATGATCACATGACAATTATATGTGAGGTCTTTTAGAAAATAATCTTTTAGCCATGTCCACTCTTCATGATTCAGGTGTTAAAATATAGAGAGCTGTAGACGTGACGTAATTCTGAAGGCTAACTCAGGATCGGATCCATTGGATCATTGCAGAAAATAACCTCTGTGGCCAACAAATGTTTATGATACTCACATTTTCTCCAGCAACATAATCTTCACAAATGAACACCACTTTTATGATTTTTTGGAGCGTGAATGCAATCTGCAGAAGTAGAAAGCTAACATTAGGCTGTAAAACAACTACACCACGGTCGCATGAGCGAGTGTTAACGCAACGAGGCTGTGAAGGCGGACTAGTCGGGGTGATGACGTTTAGCCACTTGTTAAAAACTGAATTTTCTAAGACACCTAAAAGCTTAAAAATTCACAAGACAGGTATCTACTGTTGTAGTTTATGTCTGAGAACAAAACATTAAAATCTCTTAAGCTTGCTCGCTAAATTTATCTGGCAAGCTAACCGCTAACCATGCTAACAATCGAGCCTCTTTCTATTTTCTCTGTCCGCTTTGTTTTCAGGACTGTACATAACTTCATTCAATTGAGAACTACCGAAGAGAGAAAAAAAAACTTCTCAAAGCTAACAAGCTTGCTAACTGTTGCTAACTGTCAACAAGAAAGCTTGTTAGCTCAGTCGCTACAGGAAAAATAAGTTCACACAGTTAATTCGCCGCTGTCTCAGAACTGTAGCAGTTTATACTGCGACATGAGAAGGTTAAACAAAGTTGCGACACTGCTAATGAGATATACGTTAGCGTCCTCCATTTTGGACTCCTTTGCTTTTCAGAGTTCCTGTTGTTTTTTTTACATATTATGAACCTTTTCTGTCACATTGACCACAAACCACGCCTTTTTTAATTCCCAAAAGAGGTATTTACTGTTGAAATTAATGTTTTTAGAACAGAACGTTAAAATCTCTTTGGCTTGTGTAAACCACAGACATTATTTCAGGCATCTAACCAAAAACCCATTGACTTTGAGACGACGGAACCTGAAGTGCTAAATGCTAAGTATCATTCCTGCAGCACTCTATATTTTAAGAGGCCAGAGATGCTGATTAAGTGTGTATAGTATATACTGTCAAATATATCCACATTAGCGTGGAAGTAGCCTGAGGCAACAAACACAGACTTAATCACAGGGAATCAGCTTTGAGGTGTATTTTTGTGAGTGTGTGTTAGGACCCCCCCAGGGTATTTCCATAACCCGCCTTGTCCCCGTCTAATGTCCAGCTGACCTTTTCACTTTTATCGCACTAATGCAATCCAGCTCTGCAACAGACGGCTGTGAACCAGTTGAACTAATCTGGTTACTGTCATTAGCAAAAGTACCCAAGGGCTGCAGGCGCGAAGCGGAGAGCAGAAAAGACGGCGACGTCTCGCTTTGTCTTTATTTCCGGGACCGCAGAGGTCACTGGGGATTTGCTGCAGTGTGTATCATAAGACAGATCATAACTTAGCTGAGTTACAGTTTCCTCCCACAGTGTGTCACAGTGAATTTCCTCCGCTCATGCTGGTGAATTATTTGGTTCTAGAGGCTTGGTGATGCGGAGGCTACTCACGAGGCTAGTTGGAGAACTACTGTAGCTGGCAAGTGCTAGCCGGTCGCAACAGCTCGTCGCGTTACTTCCTATTTTCTCTGTCTGTCTCTTGTTTTCACGACTGTACATCACTTCATTCAGTTGAGAACTACTGAAGAAAGATTTTAAAGCTCACAAGCTTGCTAACTGTTGCTAATTGTCAGTTAGCAAGCTTGTTAGCTCGGTCCTTAAGGGAACAATGAGTTGACTAATTTTGTTTTCGAAATATGTTTTTTTTTTATCATCGACCGCTGTTTCAGAACTGTAGCAGTTTATACTGCGACAAGAGAAGGTTAAACAAAGTTGCGACACTGCTAATGAGATATACGTTAGCTTTTCAGAGTTCCTGTTGTTATTATAAATCGTTTCTGTTAGATTGACCACAAACCTAAAAGGTCCAAATGGTCTTTAAAGCTTTCATCATCCTCAGGGTGGCAGCATGTATGCTAAATAAATAATAAAAAAACATGCAAATAACCATCGAAACTAGGACCTCTAGTTTGTGATGTGGTTATATTCTTAACGTTAGCATATGTTAGCATACATGCTCCTCTGGACCCCTTCAGCTCTTAAGCTGAAGAAGAGGCTGCTCAGTTGCTGACTGGCTCTTCCTGGGCCACACGCACACACACACACACACACACACCCGGCATGTTCAATGATTCAAACCATTTCTGCTTATCTCTGTTTAAATCAAACTTGCTGGGTGGGGGTGGGGGACTGATGGATGTCTGGGTAGCGTTAGCTTAATGCAACAGGTCAGCAACACGGCGCCTGAGGCTAAGACACACATGCGGACACTCATAAGCACAGACACACACCAACAGAGTGACTACAGCATCCATGTAAAGCTGACCTCTGCTTCCAGTTTCACTCAATTTCACGAAACCTACGTGGCGTAACCATTATTACAAACTGATGTAAGACCAGCCGGGCTAATCTCACTTTACGGGTGTCATTCCTGCATTACCTGCTATCCCGCAATGCTTTGATAGCTACTTCACTTGCGTCCCCGTACATGATGAATGAGGCAAAACAAGAGTGCAACGACAGAATTCCTTACAAAACTCAGCCTTGTGTGGCCACTATAGACTATATGAAATATGGACGTAGTCTCTGTGACGTCATTTGGGATTGACTCGCTTTTGGAGCCAGCCATATCTGACATGGTTCTCGGAGGCCCCCTAATATATTTTAAAGTTGAAGCCGTCTCCTTTGGATTTTAAACTCCAACTCCAGTGTCACATCTTAAGTTGCTAATTGGACTGTAAACATCGAGCAGCGCACAGAAAAAGGAAGTCTTGGTGGCTACACTGAAAACCCTTGTCCCAATAGAGGCTTATCTGTCGTCACACCGCCGATAGCCATGGGTTCCGAGATTAGCTAATTGGTAATCGGCCCGTTGGCTACTTTGCTGTATGTTGAAGAAATAGTTTTCTTTTCAGCCGTCTTTCATCACTGTGAAAGGGTTTTGTGAGAAGAATCCACGTAAAACACCCAAACTGGATAACGCCGTGGTAGCAAACAAGGTAGCCACGCCCTAAAACATACCCTGCTGGCCATTAGAAAGAATGCAAGTTGATGGCACTTCTGCATTGGCTACTTGTTTAAGTAGGGTTCTATGGTGTAATGGTTAGCACTCTGGACTCTGAATCCTGTATTTATGGGGGCGACCATGGCTCCCTGGGTTAAGTAGGTTCAATCCTTGACTGGGACGTGTCATGTGTCGAAGTGTCCCTGAGCAAGACACTGTACCCCTAGCTCCCCAGGCGCCTGTCATTGGCAGCCCACTGCTACCTATATATACAGGGATGGGTCAAATGCAAAGTTTGCATTAGCCCTGTAATTAAAGATATCCTTAAAGATGTTAAGAAAATAAATGATGAGATGATGAAACAGGAATGAAAATCATACTCCATACGGCACGCACAACACAATCTAACAGACCTAGGTAACGTGGCCTAACCTAGATAACTCTACATTTTCCTCGTGGAGCGACAGCGGTAGCCGATCGGTGGCCGACTCACCGTCGCCCTGCAGGAAGACCAGCCCCAGCACCATGCACAGAGGGTGCAGGTTAAACTCCCGCGCCGATCCATCCCAGGCGAAGCCGCCGCGGAAGTGGCCCATCCACACACCGGTCAGCACCACCGCTGCCAGACCCACCACCTGCGACGCTCCCACCAGCCACGGGAACACAGAGCGAGCAGGACGCGGGGCCGTTTCTTCCATGATCTGAGAAAGATTAACAGGAAGGTTACTGAGTACCTATTAAAAAAAAGAATAATTTACAATATATTGAATTATGAAGCTAAGGCTGAAGTAATCCAGTTTCTTTAGCAGAAATTTAGATATTACTTTTTCTTTTTTTTACCCCCCTCTTTTAATGAGAGTTAAGTACAAGTAGCCAAGCCTACTGAGAATAACTTGAGTACTTACTTTCAACTCCAATTAAAGTTTGACTGGATGTCACAAGTACCGTTACAGAAAAAATATAATTAGGCCCACGGCTACTTAACCGCAGAAAACAATTTCACAATTATTTTTTGAGTAAGTCATTTACAGTGAAATACAAAGCACAGAGCCACTTCAAAATAAAACTATTGAGGAAACACACACACACACACACACACACACACACACACACACACACACACACACACACACACACACACACACACACACACACACGCACACAGCATATGCTGCTTTTCTCTCGTTTTCCAGCAGCCGAAAAGTCCGACAATACAAACGCGACGTCGAGATAGCACGGCAGGAAGTGTCGCACCTCACTGACGGGAGTCACACGGGGACACGGGCAGAAATTACCCAAAACCGAAAGGACACCCGTCCGGCTCGCCACATCATCGCAATGAGCTTCTGGTGGCAAACACCACACGGCACAGCCCGATGTAAAAGTCGTTATTATAATTATCATTAATGCAACCACACGTTAACGGAAAACGGAAAAATGACAGTGACATTACAAGCCACCGTGACGTTTACGCCTTCACCTGGTACCTGTCACTTTAATTTGACTCTGTTGTTTAACTTGTGACGGTAGTTCCATTAAAAAAGAAGAGGGGTAAATGAGTAGGAATAACAAGGTGTGAGGTACTTACTGCGCTATGTCTCTGCTCTGCTGAGGAAGTCCTGAGGCTGACTGTTTCTATCTGCAGATCCGCCTTCCTTCTCCCTCTGACCGTGCAAGACTGTGCATGCATGCGTGCGTGCGTGCAGGCGCGCGCGTTTGTTTGTGTGTTTTGGATGCTCTCCTGAACAAGCCCAACCCATGTGACAGCGGGACTAAGTAGGAAATGACAAAGTGCAGTGTTGTACAGCCTATTACTATTATTATTTATTTATTTAATCATTATCATCATTATTTCTTATAAACATTGACTTTGTTGCAGTGAAATTCATATACATATACATATACATATATATATATATATATATATATATATAATAAAGAAACACTTGAAACCATAAATAAATGTAATAATGACCAAGGGCCCTTGAGTCCGACTCGTGATGAAACGTCACAATAACATCGAGAGAGAGAGAGAGAGAAGGGGGGGTTTGGCTACGTGGATTGATGACTAACGGCTCCAGTGTAAAGGGTTGTTGCCTTGGCAACGCTGGGGGGGGGGGGGGAGACTGTGGAGGAGAGCAAAAGGAGGATGGGAGTGATGGGAGTGTCTGTGAGTCGTGGCTGCTCACCAGAGGAGGACAATCAGCGGCTGAGTGAATATGTTGCCAAGACACCGCTTATACAACACCTCCTCAGCTACCATTACTATCACCGCACCAACCACCACTGCTCACGAGACCATGACACAGGCATTGGACATTTTTTTTTTTTTAAATTACATGATTTTTAAACAAAATATTGAGAAATAGTTGAGGAAAAGAAATCTATATATTTATATGTATTTTTTTTCTAAAATCTTTTGTTAAATATATTTTATATATATTGTGCAGATTATATATATATATATAATATATATATAAATATATTATATATATATATAAAAAAAAATATATATAGGCCTATATATATCAAAATTTGTAAAAAATAAATACCAAAAAAATCGTATGGTTCCCAACCCCCCCAAATTAAGATATATCCTTATACAAAACGTGTCCATAAAAGAGGCATCAAGTACATCCTCTGCTACTGTTTGAATACCACGACTATTACTACTGCTATACTCTCACTATTACTATACCTCCACCGATAGTACTACACATGCTCATTATGAAATCCGCCTGTTTCCATTTATTCTCCATTGAATTGTAAAGCCTATATGGCGCTGGATAATCAAAGACTGATATGGGGACCCACGAGATGGAAAAGTTTTAAGATGCCGCTTACATTTTTTTGCCTTCAAATAACTTTTGTGCACATCATGCACACACTGACGGGAGTTTCAGTCTCTCCGGATTTTCCTGAAATTCTACACCACGTGTCCATAAGAGCATATTGTTTGGTGCTGTATGATATATTTGGGAAGCTATGCTGATATGTTGCTTATAAAGTTGATGTCAACTGTCATATTTTATTTGCTACATGCTGTCTTGCGTCTGTTAAATCTGAATCTGCACAATAACCACTGACCCTATCAGGAAACAAGTCCAAATTGTGTTCATTTATCTATTTACAAGTTATTTGACAGGGACTACATATAATAAACACACATTTGAATACATAAAATCTGATGCATTATACAGAGATATATAGCTAAAAGAACATAATATACATAACTACTGCTCACAATGGACATTGTCATTGTTAAAATATTAAAAATAAAATCAAAATGTATGCTTGCATTCCAGATTATCCCATACCGTAAAGAAAAACAGAAAACATTTGAGGGAAGTTTTGATTTTGGAATATGTTTTTGCGGCTTTGACGTGCTCTTTGTGAGGTCAGTTGGGGTAACAGCATCCCAGCATCCCATGACAGCATCCCAGCATCCTCCCTTCCTCTCCTCTTGGGGGCACTGTGGTCTTGGACAACTCGCTTCGAGAGCAGCGTGAAGTGCAGCCATTCAGTGTAGCAGCAGCAGCAGCAGCAGCAGAAGCAGCAGCAGCAGAAGCAGCAGCGTGGGATCAGCGGTGTTCACCCTATGGTCCGGGGACCCGTTGGGGGACTCGAGGTTCAACGCAGGATGATGGAGAAATGAGTCAGATGCTCATCTAAAGGTAACGTGTGCTGATGCTGTTGGATTCCTGAGAATGTGTCAGAAGAAGCGCATTTGGTGAAAGATTGATTTGTGTGTTACAGATTTGAGAATGTGGGGGGACGGCGAGCTCAGTGTGTGTGTGTGTGTGTGTGTGTGTGTGTGTGTGTGTCAAGCCACTCGTACTGTAACTCCGTAGGTGGAAGGAGAACAGTTGTCAAGGTTATCTTCCTTAATGTCAGAAAACTTGTGACCATGTGTGTGTGTGTGTGTGTCTGTGTGTGTGTGTGTGTGTGTGTGTGTGCGTGTGTGTGTGTGCTTGTGTGTCTGTGTGCATGCATGTGTGTGTGCACTCTTTTTCTGTCTGACATCTCTGATTTCTCCTGTGACTCACAGCAGGAGGCTGACTCACCGCTGCTCCTTTTGCTGCGTGTGTGTTCTACATATTGACATGTTATTGGTTCACCCCATTCTCTCTCTCTCTCTCTTTCTCTCTCTGTCTGTCTCTTTATTGTCTCAATGACACCAATGATCTTGTTTTTGCCACAGTCTTTCCAGTATATTTATCAAGTCTCTAAATATGACTTGACACATTTCTACCTGTGTGGGTTTTGGACCCTGGCGGTCTGAGATTTATTTCCCTCCCACTGGTGCAGCATGAGGTCACAATGACAAAAACACTGCCTCCAGGATGGAACCATAGACTGTATATAAGAAGTGGTTTGTGGAATGACGTTTTTTAAGCATCTAGTTTGGCGATTTCGCCGTCGTCATCTTGGATTACGGCTGTCACCATGTTGGGTTTTTTTTTGCAACCAATATACGGAGGTTACCATTTTCATACTATTTTGTGAATCGCAGTCAATCACAGTGAGAACGCCCCAAAGCATACCCTGCTTTATGGTCTATTTGACTCTAAATGGACCATCATTTACTAAATGAACATCATGCTGTATTGAAGAAGACTTGAAACTAGAGATTGAGACCATAAACTCATGTTTACAACGTTTACTGAGGTAATAAAACAAGTGAGGAGTAGAGTCATTTTCTCATAGATTTCTATACAATCACACTTCTTTTAGCAACCGGGGGAGTTGCCCCCTGCTGGTCAGTAGATATAATGCAAGTTTTAAGACACGTCCGCATCGGCTTCACTCGGCAGAACCTGAGGTTACTGTCTTGAAGGAACCAAAACGGTGTACAATTTTGTGAATTTCCATTTTGTTCCCCAGCTACCCGCTAACGTTAGCTGTTTGGTTGTTTGGTGTTGAGGTCGATAGAGTGCGGTGGGTTTTTAAAACTTTTTTTTCGGAGGAGCCAATTTTCAAAAGTATAGACATCATTTGTCAACTCATTCAGAATAAATCTAAAAGGCATAATACATCTCTGGAATATGGGTTGTTACACCTACCGTGAGCAAAGGGCAACAGCATTCATTGCTAAACATTCGTTGGTGCATGAGCCTGAGGTTTTAGTAGCACATCACAACTGTGAAAAATAACTTAAGAGGTACCTCAGGATGTCAAATGTAAAGCTTTGTTGACTAGTACTGTATCCCCATATGTACCCAATTACAAATACACTAAAAGTATCTATAAAACACCCTGTACCCAGTTGTGGTGACATTAAGTCCTGTACTTTAGCCGCTACTGGCTGCTAATTGTTAGACGTGTGTTCCGACCAAAATGATACACAACGCATGCCAATACTTTATATATCATTGCATAAATTTTTCCCATTTGTGTCCACAAGTGTCCGTCACTTCCAAGAAGCTCGGTCACAAAGTTTAAACAGATAACGCCGCAGCAAACGGCTAAACAATTCAGATCAGTTAGCAGCCGTTAGCGGCTAAAGTAGAGGACTTTAGCCGCACCTTTAATTACTGACATATTACACAATTCATATTAAACACAAATCAAATACATGGCTCCTACACCAGTAATTATTAAAATACTTAAATACAACTTATTTCTCCTTTCCCTTAAAATTCCCAAATGTTACTCCCTTAATCCGCAGTACCTTCATTTAAGGACCAGCAAGAACCGAAAGTATTTTTTCATGTACTGATTCACACGACGATGTAACACCACGAGTTAAGATGAAAAACGCTGTGAATGTCTACGCTGTGAATCGCCAGCAGCGTTATGAAGTGTGACCAAAATACTGAGCATGGCCCCTTTAAAGTTACAATCGAGAAGATCTCCGTTTCGCTCTCTTCGGTGCCCCTATGGCAAAAAGTGACAACTCCAGGCGTGTTTTGGGGATCTCACTTCCCAGAGATTCCAAACGGTGTCGCCTTTTCTATGGGAATGACGCCACAGACGCCAACTTTGTTATACTGCGAATGCATCGGTGGGCCACAGACTCAATCGCCATTGTGTTTTGTGGAGCTAGATATGACGTAACAGATATTTATTTAAATGAAAACAAAGGTCTCTTGCTCTTGAAGGTTGCAAAGGGCTTTCCTTCACCTATGTCAACCAATCAATAGTGCTCCGTTTCAAAAGGCCTCCGCCAATCAGTGACGCGCTTTTAAAAATACCCACGGGGCACCTGTGGAGTAGTCTGACTGAGCACAGCGTCTCCATGGCAACAACATCATTACCAGAATAGCTCTTTCTTTCTCTCTTTCTCTCTATTTCTGTCTCTCACTCTCCCTTTCATTCCACCTCCAGCCCTCTCTCCATCGTTTCTACCTTGTTCTCTTCCTCTGTTCGTGCAGAATATTTCCCTGCTCTTTTTCCGTTTCTCTACCCTCGCGTTTCCTTCATTTTTTGCCCTCTTTCCCATCCTTCCTTCCCTTCCCTTCCTCCCTCCCTCCATCTCTCTCCGTGCTTCTCTCCATCTTTCCTCCAACCCCCCTGCTCTGTCGCATTCTCTTACCTTCTCTCCTCCCTCATTTTCCCAATCTCCATCTTTTCTATTCCCTCCACCTCCTCCGCAGTCACTTTGTGCTAAGAGTGGAGATATTTATAGCTCCTCTCCTCTCCTCTCCTTAAATTGTAAACAACGATGAATAAAAGGGAGATTTTTGCCTTTTTCCCAACTCAAACCTTGTCACTGTTAATTCTGACGGTTAATTTGTATGTATCATGATTCCAGATATATCAGTTTTGACAAACATCACAGACTTATTCCAAAATGAAGCTGAAGTCCCACCACAGTTCTGTTATGCTATGGACTCCACAATGTTGCTGTTTCACAATGTAATTTGTATTTTTCTTCCGTAGCAAAGACTGTTTGGTACACAGTTGCTAAAGATAATACAGCGTTGCTAAGATTCAGGGGCATCTGAGTGTCCGAAATGCTAAAATTGTATAGTAGAACAAGACTCAGCTACAGCCATGCTAGTAGCTCTGTGATGCTGTACTTCACCTAAATGCTAATGTCAGTGAGCTAACATGCTAGGAAACTGAGATTCTGACCTGATGATGGTGCTGTAAGTGAAAAGTCAGTTGATCGCCAAAGTAATTACGATTCATCCCGAGGGGAACATGAATGTCTGTCCCAAATTTCATGGCAAGCGAACCAATGGTTATTGAGATATTTCAATAAAACTCAAATGTCGGCTTCTATTATGGTGGAACTAGCGGAAGAGTCAGAGGATCACCGATGTCATTGTGGTTCATCCTGTGGAGAACGTGAATGTCTGTACCAAATTTCATGGCAAGCCAACCAATGCTTATTGAGATATTTCGATTGTTGGTTTCAAGTGATTATACACTAATGAAAACATGGTTATGAATATTATATTCCATTTCTGCCAATAGATCCGCCGAAATCCTACACACTGGTCCTTTAACAACTGGCAATTCTATAGCCATTTACAGAACTTGTAAAATGTTGTGTTATATACAGTAAATGTTACGGTATATTGCTATTACTGTTCATTCAAACATCTAACACCCTAGTAGGTGCAACAACAGCAATCAAAGAAAATCAATAGCTGGATAAACCTGATAGGGGGCCTTGGGGGCAAAAATGACCCACTGGGCCCCTTTAACACCTCAGTTCCTACCCCCCTCTTTTCATAAAGGTTTTATTGGGATATAATGTGAGAAAACCAAAAGATTTGAGAATAAAACTAGAATAATGAAGCGCTTAAAATTTGATAGAGGGATCCTCTTCAGGACAAGGGCTTAGAGGAGTAATATACGTATGTTGCAGTGGCGGGCCGTGCATTTTATACCTGGGCCTTCACTGCTGTCCTGCAGCTGAAACACAGCTACGGTTATTATTTGTTTCGTGTAAAAATGAAGCCAACACCTGTAGATACACTAACTGCCGAGAGTGAGTCTCCTCTCTGCTCTGACTGCAGCTGGGACTGCTGCGTGAGGCTTCTGTGGGCGGCGGCGGAGGGGCTCACGGCAGCACCCGCTGCTCGTTCACGACAGTGTAGAACGTACGTGCTTTAACGTCAAAACACCAGAAAATTCTCCAATAACACCAGAACAAGTCGCTAGATTTGTCACTAGTAGCTTTTGACAAAAAAAAGTCGCCATGAGGGTTTGGAAAGTCGCCAGATTTAGCGAGAAAGTCGCCAAGCTGCTAACACTGGCACCGGCTAAATATGTCCCCAGAGCAACATTGGACATAACAATGGTTCCTATCACATATAAAACCAAACAAAAATCTTCATAAAAACAAGTTGTACAAATAATAATATATAAACAAGCATATTAAAGCTACTGCAGATGTAAAAACAAATGCACTTAACTTACCAGAGCTGCTGTTCACTATTTAAAGACAAAGTGCATCCTCCTTTCTTTGTTAACAAAGAGTTTAATCTCACGGTTGTTCAGTACATCCGTGCGTTTAAGTTCCAGTAAGAAGTCCTTCTCGATTCATGGACGCCAGTGAAGACAGTCGAGCCTCCCCAGTTGTATTTCTTGAATATGTTTTAATGCGTTTGAAGCCTGAAAATGTCCGCTCGGCAGAGGCAGCAGATATTGGGATTGTCACCGCCCAACATGTCACGCTAGCCCACTGACCAATCATGTATGGCTAGGCCAGCTAGCAGGCTCTGACATGTCAAAGAATATGCCCAACATGTCAAACTAAAGATCTGATTGGTTGAAGACTATGACAATCAACAATATCGTCCCCATTCACTTAAACTGCTAAGGGATTCACTTGTGAGTCTGCAGGCTTGGGGCCTCTCTTCTTACCTAGAGACACAGAGGTGAAATCTGATTGGATAAAAGCTCTACTTAAAACAAGCTACACTGGAAGCAGAGCAACCGAGGAAGACAGTAGCTGTGCAATGAGAAAATAGGATGATGGGAAAAATATTTTTAGAAATTATAATACATGTAGTGTATTTAAGAACAATTATTAAATTATAAAATAGCTATAACTTTGTGATTCTGTTTAGGCCAGCAGAGAAGGCTTTGCAGGCCCTGACGGCCCACCACTGGTATGTTGCCATGTTGAGAGCCGTTGAGAGGCAATCGAAGTGCTCCCAATCTCCTGTCTTGCACCTTAAAGATCGGGTAGTAAAACAGGCTCCTTCCCTTCATGTCAGATGATATCTTGTTTTAGTGGTGCATATGCCCATATTTCCAAACAATGTATCAAATCACCAAAAAAAACATTTGCACACAGTAAAACTGTGGCTTTTGAAGGCCCCTGGGGGCCTGGAGCCCTGAGGCAGGTTGTGATCTAGCTCCCTTTTATGTCACTCAATATTACCTTTACATTCTAGCATCCGAGGGAATATTTATTCATCCAGATGGTTTGAAGAGACTTCGAGGATTCTGAAAATACCCTCAGATTAGCATAGTGTTGTTAAATGACCATCTGGGTATTTGCAAAGATTGTGCGGGTATTTATATTTTTTCCGTAAAATCTGATGCTTGGCTCTGTGACTCAAATGTAAATACATTAAAAGGAGCAAACATGTAAAACCAACCTAGAGAAAAGCAGAACACTGTCACAACTGAGGTGCTGAAGTGTGATGTTGGCCATTTTGCATAATCAATTATTTTAAAAAAAAATATATGAATTGTTTTGTTTTTAATAGTTTTACAATATTTTCTTTTGACTGACCAGTTGATTAATAAACGACTTGCTTCAACAATAATTGTACTGCTCAACTCACATGAACACATTATTTAATGGTCTTTCAGTGTCTTTCAGTGTGCGGTCCTTGCTCATGTTACCTTCAGGTCCCACAGCGAGCAGCTAGCCCAACTCTATAGTGCGTATGAGGCACAATATGAGTAGGAAACAAGGGAAAGTAAGGTGAAGTAGGAGACAAACTAAACTGAGAGTCTGTCTGCCTGTCTGTCTCTGCCATGTCTGTCTGCCTCCGTAGGTTTCTATTGGGTCTATTTTTAGCCCCAGCAGACTGGTCACGTGGCAGGAGGAAGACGTCAATAATGTTGTTGTTGGTGGTGGGAGAGAGAGAGAGAGAGAGAGAAAAAGAGAGAGGGAGGGAAAGAGAGAGAGAGGGATAGAGAGGCAGACTGTAAATATGGAGGAGGTTAAAACGATAGGAGGCGAAACACGTCCTGCTCGTTGAAGTACACGTTTTAATGTATAAATAAAAGCGCAGAGGAGCTCTACGGCGGGGGGCGAACACACACCGAGCCTCGGCGGAGAAACCAAAGCCGGGAAGAAGCGACCTCTGCGCCGATACGCGTTCCAGCAGGAGGACCCACGGTACCGAGAGAGCGTTCGTCCGTGCGTGTGACCGTTCACGAAGGGATATACCGACAGGCAGTTTTTAAAGGTTTGTCTTCGAAGCAACGGCCGCAGAGTGAGAAAGGTGACATTTTCTGTGCTTTTTCTAAGCCATTGCCTGCACCACAGTTATAACACAGTAGCTAACTTACAAACAGTTGTCACACGGCTAACTTACGGCTAGCTAAAGGACACACGCTGGGCACCTGACAGACACAACAGCTAACTAACTAGCTAAGTTACTGAACAGGTAACACTTTACGGAATGACATTATTCGCTTTCACGCAACAGTTGCCTGTGTTCTGGCAGTTATTGACCGGGGGAGTTTACGTCACAGCTAGCAGCTAACGTCACAACTAACAGCTAACAATTAAAAGTTAAACAGCGGTTAGTAGTTAACCCCTTACAGGATGGTTAGTGGACGGTTAGAAGCTAGCAGTGACCGGTGTAGTGCAAGCAACCGAACAAGCTAACAACACAACAGCTACTACCAGTGGCGAGTATCATAACTCAGTAATAAGCAAATATACGTGCAACGTTAGTATTATGTCATGCTCTTATCTTGTCCAATCTACAATTACATTGATGAATGAGGTCCCCTTATTAGATAGAACCTGACATACGGGTACATTGCTCACTCATTGCTCTTCTTAAAACTGTGTCTGGCACTTTGCAGAGGCTGCTTGCAGTTGCATTGTCCCAAAAATGATCACGTTGATGCTCAGCATGAAATATGGCAAACTTTTGCTCGCTAACATAAGTTTAGAAATGTATATCTTGCACGGTGTTGTTCATGTTGCTGTCAAACTTCATTATTATCGGCTGCCACGCTGCCTGGCACACATGCCACCTACCTGGGTAGGCCAGAGGCCAGTTGTGGCCCTGGAGATCAGCCTACGCTTGTGCATAGTGAATTGGAGAGCAACAGGGCATAGCTGACTCTCAAGTATTTGTTTTTGATGTCTATAATTGTCAAAAAAATCAGCCTGGTACAAATGGGCCCAAAAAGGTAGGTATAGTTGCAGCCACTGCTGCTGCTGTAGAAACATCTACAGGCACGACTCGGCTGTATTTGGCCAGTGCAAAGTACGGTTTGCCGCTTGGATTTAGAATATCCTGCAAAATGCTCCTGCACAATCTTGTAGCCATAGAAATGGAACGAGGGGGCTTCCGCCGACAATCGTCCCCTCAACCGCAGTTGTAGCCTTGAGTAGTGTTTGTTTATTTTCATTAACAGATAAGTGTCACCGAGGATTTTGCCTCAAGGTGGTAGTTTAAGAAGGATGCAACTTCCTTCCAAAAGAGGTGGACTGCCGGATGGCACCATAGCGTATGAGAACGAAACCTGTAACTTGACAACGTCTCATTTTTTTGGCTTTCGAAGCGAAGTAACGGTGATGAAATAGTCGCTGTTTTTTTGGGAAATTTGGGAAATGTCCCAGCAAATCCTGCAAGTTGCCAGCCTCAAGGGATTTTTGAACATTTCACTTCCTCCAGAAAATTGGACGTCCATAGTTTGTTAGGAAGCTTTCCGCGGGATGCTTTGGCACTGTAAATACCGTGTCAGCTCGCGACCCACCCGAAAACATTGTTTGTTCTTGGGTAATGATTACCCACAGTGTCGAATTTATTCACAGTGATGGATTGTTTATTGATTAATGATGAAAGTCCCCAGTCTGGGTAACAGCTTGTGCCAGTCAGAGGCCACACCTTTTCAAGTTGATTGATGCAAATTTTAGCATGTGCATATAAAACAAAACAAAAACTCTAGATCATAATTTCCTTTTCAACAGAATGAAAAGTACCACAGAATATAAGAAGGATGAATATAATCTCTTGTTGTTCTGATAGCTGTTGTAGCAGGTTTTCTTCACAGCATCCTCCTCACATTATACTTCTCAACTTCACTTTTCTTCTTCCTTCTTTAAATTGCCTCTTGCTTCATTCTTTCCCTCCTTCACGTTACTAAACATAGCTGCATCAAGATATTATTTTCATTCTGGCTGTCGGTAGATTCAACCAGACAAGGACGGCCCCAAAAATGCGGAAGCCCGAAGAGCTTTTTTTACCAATGTGCTGGTTAGCAACCGTTGTATCCAGTCCTCTTAATACATCAATGGCCCCTCCTCACTCACGACAAAAAGCCAATGGGATTTTTCCCATTGGATTGTGGATCGTTGCAGAACTCTCGGTGGCAAACAAATGTTATGATAATTACACATTCTGTTCTCCAAGATTGCTTTAAAAAATGAACACCTCTTTAATGCGTTTTGCGCGAATACAATCGCCAGAAGTAAAAAGCTAACGGTATAAACAAAGGAAAGGATGTAAACAAACCACGCCATGGTCGCATGACTTCGCTCCACCGCTAAGCTAAAGGCGGACTAGTATCTTGCGATGTGATGATGATTTGTAGTCTTGTTCAGCCACCTGTTAGCGACCGCCATTTTTAAGACGTGACAAACTTCAAAAATTCATGAGTGGGATATCTGCTGGCATATTTTATCTTGTAGAACAACATGTTAACATCCCTTAAGCTTGTGTTAACCACATACCATATTTCAGGCATGTAAATAAAACCCATTGACTTCGAGATGAGGTTTTAGTACTCATTCCGGCAGAATTATCCGTTCTGGTTGGAAGGGCGGTGGAAAGGGATTTGCAGCTCTGTCATGCACAGAGGTTTTTACTAAAGCCCAGAGGTCAAACCTCACGGGTCAATGGTCACTCCATTAGTTACATAAGAGCTTCAGGGCCATGCCACCAACTTTCAACTTCAGTGTCTGGATTTTATATGATACCTATTATATTCTATTCTATTCTGGGTTATATGTCAAATTTATTTTGCTTGTTAGTAGTAGTTTTACAAAAAGCTTTTCCTTCGGGTTATGGCTAGAAAGGATCCGTCTTGTGTAAAACTCTCGTGAGAGTTTGTATATGTGCGCGAGAGTTCGTGCTCAAGTGTTTACGTTCGACAGGGAGTGGGACCAATAAGGGATTATTTTATCTAATCTTAATTTACCTTAAATATTCCTCCCCAAAATGTTTGAATTTTCTGTTTCTGCTGCCCTCAAGTGGCCACATTTTGTTTTTTATTATTATTCAAACAATAATGATCATCTAAATAATTCATAGAGGGAAAGATAAGTAAAGAACGTCTTTAGTAAAATGTCTGCTTTCCTCCACTGTCTTATCGTCTTGCTACTCCTGTTGTGGATACATTTTTCTGCCGATCGATCGACTGATCTATGCAGCTCTGCATATAACGGTAATCGTTCACATACAGTCCTGATGTCACGTCTGTGAGGACAGATACTGTGTGTGTGTGTGTGTGTGTGTGTGTGTGAGATGGACAATGTGTATTTGTCTTCTTTCTCCTTGAGCCTGCAGAGAGAGTGAGAAAGAGAGCGATAGAGAGCTGCTGTCTTATAGGCCTGGTTGAACAGATGAGTGTGTGTGTGTGTGCACGTTTGTGTGCGACGGAAAAAGCGAGCGAGGAATACAGACTATAAACAAATACTGCTGAGAGGCCGACTACGGCTCCACGTCCCGCTCGCTGTTTGTTTAGGGAAGAGGTGTTCAGGTGGAGCGTTGCCACGGCAGCCAGCTCCCCGGTTGCCAGGCAGCACTTCCTGCTCCTCTCCAGAATGGGAGGGGCCAGGTATTTTGGGACATTTCGGTGTGAAGAGGAGGAGGAGGAGGCAGCAGGGAGAGTGAGAGATTTATATTTCTTGATTTGTTTTATTTATTTTTTGCAAAGTGTTGCTGTGTTCTATTTTGAAACAGGCTTTATCTTTCTGTGTGTGTGTGTGTGTGTGTGTGTGTGTGTGTACGTGTGTGTGCGTCATTAGGCTAATGGCGTATTGTTGGCCAGCAGGTGTGTCTTGTCACCGTTAGTTAGCTCCACACCTAAGCACAGACTCACCCGCAGCGCTCCATCCCATTATCTTTTGCCCCGACACCGTTGCCACGGCGCCCGGCCAAGTGTGCCTGTTGGGACACGGACTTCCTGTGACTTCTTTTTGTGGAGTCGGCGGAGTTGGGGGGGGGGGGGCGGGGGGCGCATACTGTAAAGGCGGCGTGAGCCCCAAAATAGACGGACCAGTTGGACCCGGGCTTATTATAGCTCAGAAGCGTTGCAATCGTTTATTGTTTGTTTGGGATTTTAGATTTCAGTTTGGCTTCTGTTACTTTTTTTCGTTGTGCTTTAACTGTTTAAAAATATTAGGTTGTAACCTTGAGAACTAACCAGACCAGGGCTGCATTAAATGAGTATTTGTATTAGTGAGGAATTGATTCATATTTTGGTCCATAAAATGTCATGACATATAAAGAAAAGTGTCTGTCTCGATTCCCTGGAGCCCAAGATAATGACTTCCAATTGTGTTGTCTGACAGAAATAACCCAGAAATGATTTGTTGTCACTTATTAAATTAATCACAAACCATTTTTAAATCGATTCATCGATTTAAGTTATTTTTGAGGGGAAAAAAAGTCTGATGCCAGATTCTTAAATGTGAATATTTTCTTGTTTTTGTACTCCCTTTTGACAATAAACTACAGGGGGGGGGGGGGGGGGGGAATCCTCCCACACCGCAAAAGCACACCTGAAGGAAAGGTTGTGCTGGATTTTTGTAACAGAAAGCAAGACGAGAGCGGTCATTGCGAAATGGAAAGCGGCGCGATGATCGTTTAATGGCGAAATGGCACGACCCTAGTACGGTCTGCGTTGTTTCCTCTGGAGTTCTTCCTGTTCAGGCTACCTTACAGTGCCGACTCGATGGCAGGAACTTGTACAATCTTCCTAATGAGGTTCTTTGTCTTTTGTTTTTTTGGTTGGCTGCCAACTGTCATTTTAGAGATGCTGTGATTTCAATAATGGTATAATAAAAACCTGCTGAGGTAATACTCAGTGTTACCGTTGCATATTTTGACACTAGAAGGCTTTTTTACCCCACATTTATCAGCAGAAGGGGGCAAAAATTTCTCTGTGCTCATATTAAATCTTAGTTCATAACGTGAGCATGAGTTGTGACTAGTGCTGGGCGGTATGACCAAAAATGTGTATCACGGTATTTTTAAAGTTTCTGGCGGTTTCACGGTATATCACGGTATTTTTTTTCCATTTGACTGTTTTTATATAGGTTTATAGTGGCTTACTCTACTGTCAGGAGTACATAGAATATAAAACCATTTTAATGTCATCGTGTATAAAGGCTTTGCTTACTGTAGGGTTTGCTCGTTTGTTCGTATAATGTTGGGATAGCAGTTTGGCTGAAGTATTGTCGGTAAGACGTACCTTGAATCCAGTGTTTTAATCATTGCTCTGAGCCCGTCTTTCTCGACTGTCTGTAGCGGAACCATGTCCTTGCAGAGGTGGATCGTTATTGCGTTCGTAATGTCGCTCCGCCGCTTGCTTTTCTTGTCATATGCTGCCTCGAGCAAAAGCCTCTTCAAGCGTTGTCCCAAACACTTCCAAACAGCAGACCCAGCTCCTCTCTTGGGCACAGACTCTATCGGTGCATCTCCGGTCTCTCTTTGTTCATCCTGTATCGCTCCTTTCTGTTCTTTAATGTAACGTTACTGTAGCGACGGAGCCTCTCCCAGCTGTTAGCAGACTGTTGTGCTAGCCGGCTAGCTAGCGAGCTGTACCCAGCATGCAGTTTGGCGGTGACATTTTATAAATGTACAATTATTAGTGTTACAAATTGTTTATTTGTCACAAACTGTTGTGTCGTGGTGTTTTGCCCTGTTAAAGAGCATTAGTTGTGGGTTATTAATTGTTGTTTAAAGTTATAACCATGATTAGGGGTCCCTCTCAATACACAACTAGCTTGAACCGAACCCAGCACTAGTTGTGACATTATATCTCGTTCGGCAAACCAATCACAGTCCGGTGTGCAACCTAGTGTGGATGTGTCGGATGGGTTCTGATAGCCGGTTCTATTTTTGGATACGCTTCCTGATCAGCAAAGTACCCAGAATTATGAAGCTCTGTCGTAACAAGTCTGCTTTAAAATCTTCTCTCTCATTTATTTATTTTTTTCACTTTCCACATATTATGCTGCATATCTCAGTTTCAGTGAAGTAGTGATGTGCAACGTAATCCTCCCCAGATGCACGTATGGAATTAATTAAGTGGGATGTAATGGAAACTACTGGTGCCTTTGCGTTAATGTCGAATTTTGGGGGGTTTTTAACTTGAAATTTGAGGAAAGAATATTTTCAGGAGTTGTATGTCATTGATTACGTTGCACTCAATTTGATTTAAATGTTTTTTTTTCACCTTCACCACCATCACATACACGACTGAGACATAACATTAGAAACACCGCCACAACAGCAGCTTCAAATGGCACCATAGAATTGAATCACTTTGCTAAAAACGCCGCATTTGAATAGTGATTGTGGGGCTGTTGTATTGGATCGCATTAGATTGTATACAGCTAGACCAGTTTACTGCACTGTACAAGTAGTTATTGTCACATACGGTCCTCTCGTTCTCTCTCTCATGCTTCCATACACATAGATTGCACCGCACATGACCAGTCGGTGGCGCCAGAGGACCAGGGGAGCCTCGGTGAGCAACAGGGTGCAGCTTGTTCTTTTTAATTCCGTGTAATTCCTGTTCAAACACAAGTGGACACGTTCAGGACACGACATACAGATGCAGGAACACTCTGATATGTAGAGGAGTGAGACGCAAGTTGAGCTAAGGCCAGAAGTTGTGAATTACATGGAAATATATATATATATATAACTATAACTAAAAACAAGCAGACAAAACCCAAGATAGGATACAATTTTAAAAAGTAAATAGGGATGAAACACATAGAAATTAGATAAGAAATTAAAGAAACTACATTCAAAACATACATTATACATTATTCACTTCATAACAGGGGTTATTCACCTTCTTGTCACTTAAGGCCCACTACTGATTGTTAAAAACAAAAATCTGAGAACCACTTTCTCACATAAATGAGGAAATTAGAACATGAAGGTGAAAAAATAAACATGTGTTAAGCCTCTATCAGCTGCACCCATTACTGCCTGCCATTATGAATCCAAATTGAATGTATTCAGGGTCGTATTTCCTCACCAAGCACATAACAGCTTTTTACTGACGCAGGGTCGTCTCCCACATCACTTTTCTTTGTTTCATAACCGATCCATTTTGTGTCACTGCATCCGAGGGAACGTTAGCTAGCTTACAGTAGAAGCAACACGTTTGTCTCTAGCTGATGATGTGTCGTGATTGGTGTGGTGATATTCAAATGTCACTAGTCATTAAGAATTATGCTTTGAGTGAGTTACTTAGTTTTCTTTATATTTCTATTTATAAAATTTTGATATATTAATTTAATCCAACCATTTAATAATATCTCCGTGGCCCCACTAGATAGCTCTACTGTAGCTCCTGTCGTCACTAGTTATGACATCACTGGTGTCACTAGAGTTCTACTGTAGCTCACAATTTAGCTCTCATGTGATATTACAATCAAAAGGCCTCTTATGTAGCTCTCAATGATAGTTCTGCTATAACCTTCAATATCAAAGGAGGTCTTGTGATGACACAATTGCTTCTTTTGGTTTTCACAAACCACTCAAGATAAGTCATGACCAGGATTAAAAAATATGAAAGTTATGTCGAAAATAGGCTTTTTTTTTCATTAATGTCATTAGTTCTATCTGGGCTTTTCTCTTCATTCGGAGAATAAAGAAACCAAAGTGCAGTGAAACTGAATGCCGTAGCAATGCAGGTACAAGTTGAACAGACTGAAAGATCCGAGCGTTTGGTAAACGACCGTATCATCTGAAACCAAAAGCCTTTACTGACTCCAGGAAATTGTTGCACAGAATGCTGGTCATTTATTGAGCGCATTTCTTCCTCCATCCTTTCCTCGTACGATGTTAAAACAAAAAAAAGACACAGAGGAGGAGAAGCAACCGGTAAACTCATTTTAGTAGAAACGCATTCTCGCTCAACGGCAGTCCAGTTTATGTTCAATAGTATTTGGCTGCTTAGCTTACATACTTGGACAAGCAAGACAGAGGTTGGATTTATTCTCGTATTTCAAACTGTACGTTTCACTTTTAACACAACAGGGGAAAAGACTTCTCGGATGAGGACTAATTGACGTAATTGATGAATTTATCTCAGACAGCTGCTTTGGTTGGGGCTGCTGGGAGTGTAAGCTAACCCAAATCCAAGAGACAGCAGGACAGAGCTGCTAACGTTAGCCTCAACTCCGACATGGCAGCATCCCGGACGAGCTTCCACAATGTGAACGATGAGACGAAAATACTACAAACTGGAATTAATTTGAAGACTTCGACCCGTCTCCTTGGTCAGATGGGTTAGGTCACTACTGTAGTTAGTAAGCTAGCTAAGTACGTTAGCTCCTAACTTACAGTTAGTTAGCTACTAACTTACAGCAGCTATAAATTAGCGGCTAACTTTAAAAAATGCATGTTCGAACACACTAATCCATTCCTTATGCTAGCTAAGTATGTTAGCTGCTAGCCCACAGTTAGTAAGCTGCTATTTTATAACAGCTATAAATTAGCGGATAACGTTAGAAATGCATGTTCGAATACACTAATCCATTCCTTACACTTTTCTCTTGTGTTTTTCGTTTTAGGAAAGTTAAATAAAATGATACCACATTCAAAACTCTTGATATAACACCTATCACCGCTTCAACATAGACAGACAAAAAATAACCCAAAAAAATTACAACCAATGACTACCAAGTGCTGAAAAACGTAACTTTCTCTTTTGCAGAAAAGCCGACGTTGAGAGGAGAGCCTGATTCGTCTGTCTGCCCGTCCGTCGTCTGTCCCCCAACACATGGCCGACTTAGAGGACCCACTTTAACACACGCGTGCACACAGTGGAGGGATTGGGGAGGGCGGTCCAGGTTCGACCTTCATGAATTCCTCACACGCCTCAGGTAAGTCTCGTATCCGTCCGTCTTCCTATCTCAAAGAGCTGCCGTGGTTAATGCCGGTGTAACTGGAGAGAGACCGGTGCCTTTGTGCCGTCTGCTGGTTGGACGAATGAAACGGTGTCCGACTGGTTGTGCTGGTGTTGAGTTTAACGGTGGCGGTAGCTAAGACATGTATACTTTGGTCCAGTTTAAAATATCTATGACTTTTGCCTTGATTGCCAATAGATTTGGCAACAGGTTGAATTTCAATAACTTTGGTGACCCTCTGACCAAATTCCTGCAAAACTAATGGCATCGCCATCAGCTTCACCTGCACTTTCTGTTTAGTGCTAATTAGCCGATATTAGCATGCTAACACGCAAAAATAAGGTGTCAAATGTGGTAAACCGCTCTGTCTGCTAAACATCAGCATTATAGCATCAGCCATGTCCAAAACCAACCCCTTGTTCATTCATTCACTAAATCCTATATCATATAACATTTAAAAAAATATATATTTTATTGCAAAAATGAATATAGTCGCAGTAAAAGAAAATCAGTACAGTCAGAAGAAGAAAAAAGGACTAGAGTGTACAGTCATGCTAGCAGCTCTGTGAGGCTGCACATAGGCACAATGGTGCTTTAAGCTAAATTCTAACATGAGCATGCTAACAATGAGGATGCTAACATGCTAACAATGAGGATGCTAACATGCTAACAATGAGGATGCTCACATGCTGCGGATACAATGTTTACCATGGTCACCATCTTAGTTTTGCATTTTGGTATGCTAGCTAGCACTTAACACAAAGTACAGCCGAGGCTCATGGGAATGTCAGTAGCTTTGCAGGTACAGTATTTCGTCATGTTTATATTTGACGATATTTTGACCCAATATTGCTGCTGGATGAAAATGTGTTACCATTTATGCTGAGGAGGAAATTAATGTAAGAAAAAACTTTCATGGCAATCCATCCACTAAATATAAAGTCAGGGGATCGTCACAGTCCAAAGGGTTCATCCTCTGGGGACCAGAGTACAAAGTTCTGGCACATATCAAAAATGTTATACATACAATTAGGGCTGGGCCAAAATCTTCTATCCCGATAAAGGTAATTTCATATCTTGATAGCAATATACCACAATATAGTCCATGTGAAATAACCAAATGGTAAAGCCTATATTTGTATGTCTCCTGTGTGAGCATTTCTCATTTTAATCAGAACTGTAGTGCAAAATTAACACAACAGTTTCAAGTAAAATTAAAGAGAAAAAAATAAATAAACAAATACAGGCCTGGCCTAGGGGACAGAAAATGTAATATGGATAAAAAAAACAGCTGATAAATGCATTTCACAGGACAGTTGGCAGACATTAAGACCCATAATAATTAGACAATATCTTCATCAAAATTCTTATATTGTTTTGAATATATATATATATCATATCAGCCAGACCTACATCCAATTATTTAGGCGGACGCTCTCATAGATCAGGATGCCCCAAAAAATATAGCGCAGCAGTATTGAGCCATGGATGTGTTATGTGCACTGACTGCAGTTTGATTGAAATCTGTGATACAGAGGGTCGGTGGTTACATTCAAAATTGTTAACTGATGTGAGATGCGGCCATTGTTTTCCCACCACGTAATGTGCGTATTATTTACTGTATTAGTGTGTTAGTTGGATGGCAGACGAATGCATTTTTTGGTAGCAGACAGTCAAGACACCTGTGCGGCCCTTCCGTTGGTATTTCTTGATACTTTTTGTCTCGGCTTGAGTGACTGGTCGACTGACTTGACTGTAATGCGGTTGTCATGGATACAGATGTAGTACATAACGCTCGCACACTCACTCACACACACACAGACACACACACACACACACACACACACACACACATAAACACACACACAGACAGCAATGTGACTCCAGGGGTTGATGCGCCTCAAATAGAAACGCAGAGATGAGTCATCCGCTGAGCTACTGCAGTACACACACACACACACACACACACACCTTTAGCAGATGTGTTTAGACCATTAAGATGGGAGACATGTTGCCCGGTCAGTGCCATCTCTCTCCGTCTCTCTCCTGCTGCCAAAGTGATGTGAAAGGGCGACGTAAGACAGCAGAGTGAGTCTTTAATATATAACCGTTGCAGCAGCTCAAGACAATGTAAAAACAACGGAGGACTCCGTTTATCAGCCTTTACATTTCCTCCTCTTTCCATGTATTCATCTCTCGGTGCTTGTGAGTCACTCCGAGGCAGCCCTTAGTCTGCTCGAGGGACACGCAGCTGTTTAACACAGGAGGTGAGGACGAGGAGGAGGTGGGATGAAGGTGATGATAGAATGGCTTAAATTTTATCTTTCCTGGAGCGAAAAAGGAAACTCGTCACGGCGGCGACGATGACGCCAGAGCTGAGAAGCTGAGGAATACAGAGATGTTAAATACATCCGCCTTGATCAGAATTGCCCTTAGCTGATCCGCTGGATCTGTACTGGGGCCATTTATTTTTAATATATTAGCTCATTCGTCCTGATCCTGTGTTTTTTTTTCTTCTTTTTTTCTGGAAGCACTCCAGCAGTCAGCGACAACAGCGCCACACTCCGTTAACCTTCCTTAAAGCACAGCGTCACTCAGGACTGAGCTGCTGAATGGAACAAACAAATACTATAAATAGCGGCGAGCCGTTTCAATTAATAATACCCGCCGACAGCTGAGTGAGAAAAAGTGAGCAGTGCAGCTTTTTGGTTATAAAAACACATTTTCTTGATTCTCCGTCAGTGACATTTGTGTAAAAACAGCCCATTGTGGTTTTCCTGGGGGTTAGGTGTTGTATTGTCTCTTGGCCAGGCACAGTTTCTGACTTTGGTTTTTACTAGGGCTGCACAATTCATCTGAATTTTTATCAAAATTGCGATAACATTTTTAAATATGTCTCAATATATCATTTTAGATCAAATATTGTGGTGCTGCAGAGATGTCCTGGCCTTCACTTCATATTTTGCATCGATTAAACACTAGATAAGTCCCGCCCCTCGAACGCAGACGTGCCAATTGTAGCGTAGCATCGGACATCTGCGACAAGGGACTTTCATAATTTCTTGGCTGGTTTTCTGAACTTGGAGCTAGTCCTGGTTAAATGTTGTGTAATGCGATACTCATTACCTGAGAGGTTGGAAGGAGATAAACATTTGTAAAACGTTGTGTTTTCACTTAAAGTCATCAGAATTCTGGATCTGGGGACTATCCATCGAGTAGATGTTGACACATTTTGATTGATAAATGACCTGCTAGATTACAGATTAGATGAAATGTCACAGGAAAAGTCAGGGGACCTCCCAAGTCATCAGGATTCAGGATCTGGGGACCATGAATGTGTGTACAAAGCTTCATGGCCATCATCAATTCATTTTAGTGTTTGACATTTGACTCAATGATGATGCTGGATGGTTGAGGATCACCGACAAAGTCAGGATTCATCCACTGGGGACCACGAGCGTCTTGGCTAAATTTAGTGCCAAGTCTATCGAGTAGATGTTGACACATTGACCTGCTGGTGGCGCTAGATTACAAGTCAAATTATCACCAAATTGATCCGAGAGTTATTTCCGTCCCTATAGTGTCACAATGCTGGCACGGTGAATATTAAAAAAAAAAGGAACCACGGCATGGCTGTTGCATCTCACCGTACAGCACTAGCTAGTAGTAGCACAGCATCAACACAAAACCAAGCCGAGCGCCTCCCCCACCGCCCCACCCCACCCCAGAGCTGTAGGCTTACTGCTCCCTCCCTCGCTCTCTTTCTCTCTCTCTCTCTCTCTCTCTGTCTCTATTTTTATCTCTAGCTCCTCCTCCTCCCTGCCAGGCTATTTTCAGCTACAGCCCCCCCCCCCCCCCTCATCTCCTGTGTTGGTAAATGCGTCTCTTCTCCTCCCTTCTCTCCCCCCTGCGTGTCCTTTTTAATCTTTAAAAAAAAAAAAAATCATAATAATTCTAACAACAGACACAAAACAGTCAACAGAGAAAAAAAATGAATGAATGAAGGTGAAAAGGGAGGGACGGAGTGTTCCTCCTCCTGTGTGTCGCGAGGCTTCTGGGATGAAACAAGCCGTTGTTGACTTTCTCCTCATCCGTCCAACTTCCTTTCCACCCAGTGATCCACTTTTGCCCTCCTCCTTTCTCTCTCTCCCTCTCTCTTTCCCTCTCTCTTTCCCTCTCTCTTTCCCTCCCTCTCTCTTCAGCGTTCATTCAGCAGCTCAAAGAGCGTCACACACTCACACTCTGACTCTCAGACAGTGAATATTAGCCGTCTGACCAGCAGCTGTTTCTGGTCGCTGCTCAAAGCTCGACTGCCCCCCCACCCCCCCCCCCCCACCCCCTCTTTTTTCAAAGCCGGGGATAAGAAGACAACGTGTGGTCCCTTGCTGGAGGATTCTAACTCGCCTACTCGTCCTCCTCTCCTCACAATTCCTCTTCTCTTTTTTTATTTTTTATTACACTCCCTCTCCCTCCCTCCTCCCTTCCATTTCCCTCTCTCTCTCTCTCTCTCTCTCTCTCTCTCTGTCATTCTCTCAGCGCTTCGTTTCTAATTTTGGAAGCATGGAACCTCGGGGAGCGCTCTCCCAAAGCTATTTACGTCCTCGCCTCTCCTCCTCCTCCTCCTCCTCTTCCTCCTCCTCCTCCTCCTCCTCCTCCTCCTCCTCTCCTCTCTCTCGCGTCGGCCAGGAGGAGAGTGGCATGAGGATCCTTTGATGCAGCCGAGCAGGGGAATTCTGCTTCTCCTCCTCTCCTCTCTGTATTTCGTGTTGTGCCGTTAGCTTGCGGGTGAGAAGGAAGCGAAAGAGGCTGCAGCGCCCGATCCCTCCCATCACTCCCCGGCTTGTGGGAAATGCACAGTTCCACACGGCGACGGGATTTCGTCGATCACCCCCCCTGGTCTTGCTTTTCGGTTTGGTCGGTGGAGACCCGGTGCACCGGAGGAAACTTTTTTTTCTCTTCCATCCGCAACACGCCAGCCACCGTCACTGTTTTCGGGGGAACCAGCAGAGTGTCAGGACTGCAGGTGATGTCGACAAGACCAGCTGACCAGAGAAGTCACATTTCAGGTCAAGTCTGCACTTCCTAAATTTGGTTTCATTCCTCAAAGCCAAGCAGAGGAGGAAGGGGGATTTCTTTTGGATTTTTAAAGAAGAAATGAAAGGCAGAGGCTACCTGCAAAAACCCCACTGAGACTGCAGCCTGAACAGGATATGTTTGCTGGATTACACAATAAAAGCACAGAGGAGTTTTATGGGGGGGGAGTTGATGGAATTCGCGGTGCTTTTTCATTCAGATCGTTCTGCAATAGAAGCACAAAACATTTTGAAGTTTTCAGTTTCGAAGTAACCGATTATTTATTCCATCCTGGAACGAGTAATCCACGATTTAATACCTTTTGAAAGCATCTTTCAACGTTTGTGTCCCCCCTTCCCCACCGTCTCTAGCGCCCTGAATCCTAAACTGAACCATGCCGATACCTCGGAAGACGAACTGACCGGGCCTTTTTTTTTCTTGTTTGTGACAAAATCGAGCACCGCCTCTCGTATTGGCATGCTGTTGCATCCCACGGTGTCAGGATTGTGCGCCATGTTGCAGACCATCTATGAAACGGAGTCCTGTTTTTCCTCTGCCAGCACAGACAGCCACCACCAGCCTTTGGAGCTCCTGAGTGGCAACCGGGGCTCCAGCACGGCCATGCCCACCGCCGGTGAGTCATCATCTGGGAAAGGAGAAGGAGGGGGGGGGGGGGGGGCTGCTGCTGTGTGCTGGAGGTTTTGATGGGGCATCAGACTAAAGGTTTGGATCCGAATGTGAAAAGTGTCATTTATAACATCTGGTGATTAGTTTGTTGTTGTTTTTTTTCAAAAGAAAGGCTTTTGCTACCCTATTACCGTATCCATACTATGTGTTGGTGATCACAGAAGCTGTCAGGTGTGTTCTAAACACAGCGGGAAGTTAGTTATCATGGTTTTATCAACACGGTCAGCCGTTTGAGGCAACCATTGCTGCCTTTTGCACGTGTTTTTTTTTCTTAAATGCAATCGACTTCCACTTTCCGTGGATATCATCACCTCTGATGTCCATAACCTTCGATGAATCTGCTGAGGACGATAATAGCGTAACGCATTTTTGCACTGTATGCGGGTTTTTTTGTGCGATTAAAATGTATTTTATTTTGATATATTTTTTCTAATCTGTTATTTTCGTAATGAGTACTTTAACACAGACTGCGAATATTACGCAGCAAAAAACTGCTTAACTTTTTTTTCGGAATTCGGTTGATTTTTTGCAGCTTTCGCACCGCGGCCAATCAACCAATCACGTTGTGCAGAACGGACTTATTAAAAACATACGCTACAGGAGACAACAACACAGAGGCCCTGTAGTCCGAACTGAGGCGACAAACCTTATTACGCTTTTCAACCTTGACAAAGGCAGCACGGACCAGATCCACTCCTTCCGCTCTTGCCTTTCACAATAAAAGCCCTTGGCATAAACACAGCGTTACTGTTTATCAGAGGGAACTCTAAATTCACTCAATAAAATAGCCCACAGTAGCTTTAGGCTGTGCAACAATTGGCCTCAGACCGCCAGACGCTGCCCCGGGTCAGTAGGGTCCTGGTAGTTGGTCCTCTGCCTACGCCAACCGCTTCAAACCTTCTTATTGAAAAAGTCCTCACGCTGTCGCAAATTCCCATCAACGACGGTATGAATAGTTTTGATGCAAAATACTTGCAGATGAGTATTTTCCTGCCAATTTACCAAAATGTAAACAAATGTAACAAAATGTAAAAGTTGTAGCCCACAGCTAACTCACTGACTCCAAGGCAACAGAATACTTCCTGTTTACATCCCCTAAAACCCCTTTATTATAGGAAATGTAGTTCCGAAGCCAAAAGCATGAATATGAAAGAATCCCATCTCAAAAATCTCATGATACTATATTTACTGGCCCACTCATCCATCCATTCACAAACCCCGTGGACATACAAACAAAAGAACTCAATCATTTCTAATATCAAATATAAATGCAACAGAAAGGCATATCAAGGAATCACTCAAGACTTTCAAGGCAAAGATCAGATCCTTGAAGCACAGTAACGTCTCCTCTTCACTTTTTTTACTTTGTATTGTTTTTAGGAGCACGAATGCCACGGGCGCTGTTCCATAAATCACACTCTCGTGATTCCCCTCCAAGGTTCCATCCACAGCTCCGTGTCGGTGTAGGCAGCGTGGATGGATGACCTTTGTTTGGGAACCTTTTTGAAGAAGAGTTTTATTTGAACACGGAGGGCGCGAGGACACTACCTTTATCTTTACTTTTAGTCCATTTTTAGTCCCATTTAAGTGATGGCTCCGATGCTGAACGCACATCTCAGAGTGTGAGCAAAGAGAGACCGACGTCTTGTTGTCGGCATTCAACCTGAGGAGCCTGCCCAACGGGGGCTCGGCTGCCAAAGCGAGGTGAGCCCTGCGCTCGAACCGGCAGGTTGTTAAGTTCCAAGCAGGACGTACTTCCACGCTAATCTTCTTTTTTTTGTGTGTGTGTGTGTTTGTGTTTAGACTTTAACAGGCTTATGCGTTTAACGTGATGCCACAGCGAGTGGCCGCGCACTGATTCGATTGCTTGGCTCCAAAAGAAATAAAAATAAACGGCCGTCTGTGTATAGCACCACAGACGGCATCCTCTTTGGATGACCTACAGTCTGCCAGCCCATAATACTTCTGACCCACCCAGCAGTCTCTATGGCAACGCCACACATGTGACTCCCCCCCCCTCTCTCTCTCCCTCTCTAAGCTTCTAATTTGTCGAAAGTACACACGGCCATTATACTATTTTCGCCTCCCTCTCTGTCTCTCTCTCGCTCTCCCTCCTCTGGCTTTTTTTAGTGTTTTGCAGGGCTGATGTCATAGTGCCTATTTTCTTTTAGCGGCGCAGACCGAACAAGACAAGGGGGGGGGCGGGGGGACGGAGAGAGAGAGAGAGAGAGAGAGAGAAGTGAAAAGACGAATATTGGTTTCCAGAAATACCTCCCAGCAGCAGCTGTGTGAGATCAGAGAAATGGAGGTACAAAGAGTGAAAAGTCCTCCGAACTGGACATCAAACTACACACCTCTGTCTTTATGAACCAGTTCTTCACAACCAGCACTCGCTGTAGCATCGTTGTGACAGTCAGACGATGGCTATACATGGTTAACGTAATCAGAAGAAACGAATAAAAATTGGTTAAAACGACATCCGGTTGGCTGCTAGACCAGTTGTGTTTTTGTTAAGTTCCCAGTCTTCCTGGCTCAGTTCATTGCTGAGATCAGCTTCAGTGTTTTTAGGTGGACCGCTTTCCTTTTTTTCTGGTCGTTAACTTCTTCTTCTTGAGTGTATTCCAAACTTAGTGGACCCATAAAATGCTTCCCGTGTCGGAGGCTTCAGACGGTTGTGTGTGAACCAGCAAACTTCAGTTGCTCTAAAGCAGGCAGTAGCGTTCCTGTCTAAGGCAGACGTTAATCAAAGTGTTGGACGGAGCTGCAACCGGGGAGTCAACAGGGGTCCGTCGCCGGTGTCGCGTTCTGCCACTGCTGGTTTTCACATAGCAGTAAATTGAATATGTAGCTTTGGACTGTCGTTCAGGGAAAACATGCTTGACGCAAGTCACCATGCACGCTAGGATATTGTTCTGTAAATAACGTTGTCTTGGTATCAGGGAATCTGAGAACGCTTTGTGTTTGCTGCTAGTCGGCAAACGCTAGAACGTTAGCACTGTCACAGTGAGCATAGTAGCATATATGTATATATATATATAAAATCTGTGCTTCCTTATTAGTCTTCATCAGTTTTAGCTAACTATGCGAAAAAGCGTCATGATTTTGAGTTTTGAGTCGTATTAGCACCAACGGAATAATACAATCTGTTAGTACCAGGATTCACTGGCTGTGGACAAACTGAGTCCGTCTTTCATTCTCTCCACTGCGTCCCGCCCCGGGCCCTGGAATGTGTAACTGCAGCGAGCTTCAGTCGGTTAGATCCCGACATGATTGACCGAAACGTTGCCTCTTTGTCAGACTGCGCGTCAAGTGCGAGTGTGTGTGTGTGTGTGCGTGCGTGTGTTTACCAGACTATAAATGTATTCGGTTTGACGTCAGACGCTGGCTGCTGTGGAATGCTGCTCTCTTGCCAAAACGGACCATTGCGCATATGCGCACACACACACACACACACACACACACACACACACACACACACACACACACACACACACACACACACACACACACACACACACACAGGGACAGTGTGTGTGCTGTAGTGGAAAGGGGAGACACGTGCGTCACAGTGAAACGCCAGAATATTTGTTTAGGTAATTTAGATGTGAGTGGCTGCACACAGACACACACACGCACACCAACACACACACACACACACACACACACGCACACTGACTTATTTATCCTCGGCTCTCAGTTTTGGGACTTTTTAACAACTTTTTTTTCTGGAAACGACCGCAGTGACTGGACCAACCGAACGGTTACTAACCCAAAAAACCTGTGCTGCTTTGTCGAACGTGTGTGCGTGTGTGTGTGTGTGTGTGTGTGTGTGTGTGTGTGTGTGTGTGTGTAAGTAATTAAGAGGAACGTAGTCGCTTCATTCTGCAAGATGTAGCCATAAATAAGCTGTGACGAGGGATTCGATTAGTACGTGTTTCTCTCTCAGAGGTCAGATTGTCGTCACGATCCTCCCCTCACGGGGCTAATGAGCTCGGCCTAATTGTGGGTGTCGATGTTTTGATCGGCTTTTGGACCCACGTGGGCCGCAGGAGCAGAAAGTAAAGGGATGCGCCAAAGCAACAGGATGCCTCGGTATGTAAAGTTCGTAGGTCGGACTACACAGTAGGTAATTCCTGATTGGATTTCCTCCTTGGCGAGCAGACGGGTAATATCCTCCGACACTGATCCAATAGTGTGTGTGAGGGGGGGGGGGGGGGGGAGGTTCAGCCGAGGCCAGGAGAGCGTAGTCGTTCGGCACAGGTCGGGCCACTGCCCTGCTCAAGGGCACATCGATGGGATTCCAAGAACCCCCCCCCACACACACACACACACACATCTCTCCCTCCCCGTCAGTCTATCGGGCAGTGTGCCAACATGTTGCAGCTAAGCTGATAGGGTATCCTATCTGAGTGCATTGTAGCTACACATACACTGATGCAAAAAAAAGCTAAACAACCGCACACAGAAAGTGTGTTTCCATCCAACCCGTATTCAACATCATGCTCAATATTACTCTTCTATTTTCGTTTCCATCAGGCACTTAAACGTCCACTGAAGAGTGTTTTGTGTGGTGCAAGAAACTATAACCTTCATGAAGTTAGATGGAAAAAGTGTGCGTGATGAAGAAGTCTGCGCAACAAAATGAATGCATTTTTTTTTATATAAATGCAAAAAAAGAAGCATGCATCACAATGAGGACATACAGAGAATCCTGCAGTATACATGATACAATAGTCCGTATTCAAGTTACAAATCATACCGTATCTTTTTTGAATTCACCATCTACCAAATACACCCACTTAACCTGGAGGTGTCCACACAAAGGAGCCCCCCCCCCCCCCCCCCCGAAACGCTACACTTCATGGGTCGAAAGCTTCAATGAAGTCGATGAAGATTTGAAACGATCGCGTCTTTCCCACGTCTTTTCGTTTCACGAGCTCCAAAAGGTCAGCCAGCGCCGCTCTGGCGCCCGCTGCAAGAAATCCCTTTCAATCCGTCACGCTGATTAGCTCGAGTGTCGACCCCCCAAATCCAGATCAGCACCAGACGGCGCAACACCGAGGGAGAGACGCGCGTGTTTACAGTTTTAACGTTTCTTACTCATATCTGTAACGCATCAGTGCAGCGCTGATCCTGTAATTCTTCTTCTTTTTTCTTTCTTTCTTTCAGCTACAGATGACAGCAGGCTTCTCTGACACATGTTAACATTTACCACAGTGTCCTTCAGCCCTGGGACCCTTAAAGAGAACATTTCCCAAATAATCATAACACCAGTGGCGGCTGGTCCATAGAGGGCGCTAGGGCGCCGCCCCCCCTAGAGCTACACAAAATAAAAATAAAAATAAAAATTAAAATTAAAATTAAAAATAAAAATAAACTATACAAATTGTCAATATTTGTGTTTTTGAAACATGGAATCACCCAGTAATATGTGTAAAATATGATATCTGCGGTAAATATATGCTTTTCCTGCTTGTCCTCTCTGCCTGTCTGCTCTTCCTCTCTGTGTGTGCACGTCTCAGCTGGCTGGGGCGCTGGAAAAACTGCCCCAAAGAGGCGGGTCTATAAAGCAGTTTAGCCAATGCTGAGTAAAGATATAAATGAGTGACATACAATTCAGCCAATCAGCGTCCTCAAATAGATTCAGTTTGGGGCAGTTTTTTTCCTGCCCCAAGCTGCGCGTTCTCGTCAGGAGAAGTCTCTACAGGAGAGCGCCAGTGTGAGCACTACTCCTCCAAGACCCGTTTGAGAGGAGAACTGAGAGGAGAAACTACTGAAAGAGCTGATCCCAGATCAGCCTGACCTCACAATCAGACAGCAGACTAGCAGGAAAGAGAAGCAGTACATGAAGCTTCTCTACTAGCTGTACACCAGACAGGTTTGACTAGCTGGATGACGTCATGATAATAACTTATTTATCTTTTTAAAACAACGGGGACAGAACCAGCATGGACAGTTAGGGAGTGAGGGACATGAAGCACCTGTCTGAGAAATGGATATATAGTTATATATATATATATATATATATATTATTATATATATATATATGTGTGTGTGTGTGTGTGTGTGTGTGTTTTATATTATAGTGAATATTATTATATGACATATATATTATTATATTATACAGAATATTATATGATATATATATTATTATATTATACAGAATATTATATGATATATATATATATTATTATATTATACAGAATATTATTATATGTTATATATATTATATTATACTGAATTCCCTGTGAGGGTGACTAAAATAAGATGTCCTGACGTGTTTGTGAAAGTGTTATTTACTGCTTTTTTTCGTGTTGGAATAAATGTTAAATATTTAACTGCAAAGTAGTAATGCGCGTTTGATACCTTAATTTGTTTGCATTAAATCATTCTGGGATGTTTGCTGAAATTGATTGGATGTGGCACAGCCCTACCAAGAACATTTTCCACCAGCCGCCACTGCATAACACCTATTATGCGTATGCTTACTAGCATGCAATTGGAACTACTCGTATTATAAAACTTACCAACCGTAATACTTCACGGTGATGAACGGACAGACATTTCAATTTGAATCATATTCTAATATTTTAAAGCGTCGATCCTTAAGATTTCACTCCCAATTTGTATTTGAATGAAAACAATGGAGTATTGCAGTCTGGAGTCTTGGGCTGCTTCCGAAAAATTCCATACGAACATGCTATTTCTCAGAATTGGGTGCATAGTTCAAAGAAAACTGTAATACAGCATTTTTTTCCCCGGGCATGTCGCCACAGTTGGTAATACTGCAAATATATAAATCTTGCAATGCTTTCCCCACCATTGTGTTACCTTCTCCAGCGATAGATGAGTGACTAAACAAACATTTATCGGAATGAGAATCTTGAAGATTGCCACTTTAAGAAGAGGTTGTTTTTATTTATATTGCATTTGGACTCATCTTGACAGCATTTATAGCCCACATTTCAGGTCATTTATCTTAAAAGCTTTCAGAAAAATGAACACTAGCAGGACCAGCATAGTCCTAATAAATCCAGATGTTTAAACTAACTCGTCTGCAGCTGACATTCTGTAAGTGCTTCAACTTAAAAATAGTGAACTTACTGCTACGTGTCACAATCATAGCGGAGTTTCTGTTGGTCCAATTTATGGTCTATTTGACTCTAAATGGACCATCATTTACTAAATGAACATCATGCTGTATTGAAGAAGACTTGAAACTAGAGATTGAGACCATAAACTCATGTTTACAATGTTTACTGAGGTAATAAATCAAGAGAGACGTAGAGTCATTTTCTCATAGACTTCTATACAATCGGAGGAGTCGCCCCCTGCTGGTCAGTAGAGAGAATGCAGGTTTAAGGCACTTCTGCATTGGTGTCACTTTTTTTTAGAAGCGGAGGTTGCCGCCTGGTTTAGCCTAGCCACGCTGAATATAGAATAAGCTAAAGCCAAGTGTTGCTAATAGTAACACTAGGGTGATTCTAAATCGATGCTAGGCTAATGTTCGTCTTGTGGCTATTTTTAGGTGGCAGCACGTTGGGTTCTTCTTCTCTTACAACGCTGTCACAACAGGACCTGCCTCTGTGTGTGTGTGTGTGTGTGTGTGTGTGTGTGTGTGTGTGTGTGTGTGTGTGTGTGTGTGTGTGTGTATCGAGTGATGTAATAGTCTGACAACATTTTCCGGACTAATCAATCGGTCTGTCTCTCTCTCTGTCTGTCTGTCCGTCCCACAGTGGTGGAGGTGAAGAGCAGCCTCCCATCGGGCATGCAGAGTTCAGTAGGAACAGCAGGCGAGCAGAGAGGAGGAGGCGGAGAAGGAGGTGAGTAGGGAGTCAAGAGTTACTTAATGAAAGGGGAACTCCACCGATATAAGAACACAAAGTGAAGTAAGCAAACAGAACAACGTAATCAGGATAAATAAAGACGACCTCTCGTCTTTATTTCCAGGTGGGGGTCCAGGAGAAGGCCCAGGAGGAGGAGGAGGAGGAGGCCCAGTGGATCTGCGGACCGAGCCCAGGGTGGGGCCTCTGTCTGGGAGCGCAGCGGCGGCGGTGGACACGGCCATGAGGGAGCAGCAGCTCCAGCAGGAACTGGTGCTCCTCAAGCAGCAGCAGGAGCTCCAGAAGCAGCTGCTGTTCGCGGAGTTCCAGAAGAAACACGAAGTGCTCACGAGGCAACACGAGGTCCAGCTGCAGGAGCACCTGAAGGTAGGCATCCGCGCATTTCGGTTCGCTCCTCGAAACCCCCCTCCCCCGAAAAAACCCTCTCTCCTCGTCACTTTAGTAAAATGTGAATGTGTGTGTTGGTGCGTGTGCATGTATGCGTGTGCAAGCAACAACAGGAGCTGTTGGCGGCGAAGCGGCAGCAGGAGCTGGAGCAGAACAGGAAGCTGGAGCAGCAGAGGCACGAGGAGCAGGAGAAGCACCGGCTGGAGCAGCAGCTGCTGCTGCTGAGGAACAAGGAGAAGGGCAAAGAGAGTAGGTGACGCCGCCACCGCTGTGTCCACCCACGAGACGTCGGCACAAAGACGCCGACCCACCCGACCCACCGCCCCTCACTCTTTTGTGATGTGCTTTTCCCCCCCTGAAGGTGCCATCGCCAGTACAGAGGTGAAGCTGAAGCTGCAGGAGTTCCTTCTCAATAAGAAAGAGCCCGGCATCGGCGGACTGAACCATTCCTTCTCCCCTAAGTGCTGGTGAGGATTTAGTTTTTGTAAATAAAAACATTATATATATATCAAAAAATGAATTTAAGCTGCGTCTTCTGTACTAGCAGTTATTTAGCGATTCCGGTTACAAAAGTGAAAACTGTTTCTCAGTCCCGGATCAGAGTGTGTGAACAGTGTCCCCTCAGCACGGTTGTGTAGTCTGACCCCAGGCTTAAAGGGACAGTTCAGATGTTTTTTGCGGGGTTGTATGAGGTACTTAGACCGGAGGACCAGCACAGGAGCAAAGCGAGACACTGCCGCAGGAAAATGTATACCTAAAAATATCAATATCAGTTAAGGTTTGTACGCTATATTTAGAATATTTTACCGCTTTATTTTGCCATCTGCCATTTCCTAAGTGGGAACTGAAGACATTACGTCACACCCTTTAAAACATCAGAGTCGAAATGCTGAAAAATAGCACCACTTTTTTTTATGAACATGAATTATATCGATTGGTAACTTTTCCAAAATTGGTCTCTATACGTCTGTATATACAGTATATATATATATATATATATGCAAGTATTTGACGGCGACACTAATTCAAACTCAGACTGTAAGTAAACATTAGCGTTGCTTTAGACATCACTGTAACCTTTATGTAAATTAAGACGGGAGGTGATTTGTCTCCTGACATCATTTGACAGTCTATAAAAGTGACACATCTTGCACACATGCGCGCATTTCTGTAATGTCCCATATTTTGGGAAATGCACCACAATATGAATTTAACCCTCCAATAGTATAGCCCTGCTATTATTTGAAAAAAGAAAATAAAGAAAAAGGGACTGGATGTATTAAATTGTACCTGTTGTCATTTAGGTTGAGATATCCTTTATTAAATAGATGACACAGTCTGTTCTCACTGAGGATCCTTGTTCGTGTTATGAGGCACATCATTTTACCACTTTGATCTCAGAGAACATCCACGTTTTTTGTCGTAGATTTGTGACTTTAATCTCAGGAATGTTTTTTTCTCTAGATATTACTCACCTCCCCCTAGCACCGTAATTATTTGTAATATTTTGCACCATCGTACTTTTTACTTTTGGCCTTGAAAGATAATTTTTTTATGTCAGAAAAGACACAATGTCACGTCCAGTTCATTTCAACAGTCCCTACAAAGCTTTTTCCCCAAATCCATTTTGAACCAACGTTCAAGGAAATGTAGGAAACGTCTAAGTGAAGTGAAGAAAATGACACTTTGCGGCCGCCTAATTTGCTTTCTCCTCCTGTTTCTGTGTGTGTGTGTGTGTGTGTGTGTGTGTGTGTGTGTGTGTGTGTGTGCAGGGGAGCCCAGCACATCTCTCTGGATCAGGGCTCTCCTCCGCAGAGCAACACCCCAGGAACTCCTCCCTCCTACAAACTGCCCCCGCTGCTGGGGAACTACGAGGGCAAAGACGACTTCCCGCTCCGCAAGACAGGTAGGAGATGGATGCAGACAGTGGGAGGATATGTGTTTTTGTGTGTGTATGTGTGTGTGTGTGTGTGTGTGTGTGTGTGTGCGTGTGTGCATGCGTGCGTGATTTGTCACTTTGCCATTTAAAAGTTATCTGACGAAAGGATTTTGCGGAGGTGGAGTGTGGTGTGTTTATGTTATATATATGTGTGTGTGTGTGTGTATGTGTGAGTCAGTGTGAGTCTGACTCACCAGGGAAGAGGTAGCCCAAACCTAAAGGGAACACACACACACACACACACACACACACACACACTGTTTCAGTTCTAAACAACCTTCGCTTCTGAAAAGTAAAGCTAATGCAGAAGCGCCTTAAACCTGCATTCTCTCTAATGGCCATCAGGGGGCGACTTCTCTGATTGCAAAAAGAAGTCAGATTGTATAGAAGTCTATGAGAAAATTAATTCTCACTTGATTTATTACCTCAGTAAACATTGTAAACATGAGTTTATGGTCTCAAAAGTCCTCTTCAATCCAAATATGGTCACTTCCATTCGTTGGTTGCAAAAATCCAAGAACAAACTCGATGCTTCAAAACGGCAATCCACAAACCAATGGGTGACGTCACGACGACTACGTCCACTCCTTATATAAAGTCAATGCTTCTAACTGATAAACATGTTCAAGTTAGTCAGATCAATCATTGGCCGCCCTGATCCCACATAGTCCATAGGTAAGCAGTGATAAAACATCCAGGTTTTCCAGCTTTTAGGACCGCTGGAAGCTGTTCAGGCGGCTCGAACCAATAAAACCTAGATGCTTTTTTTACCCCTCTACCTGCTCTTTGCCCTCAACCCTGACTGTTAGACCAAAGCCACCTTAAAATACACCTGCTGTGGCTGCTCATCCAGCAAACCAGCCAGCCGGCCAAAATGTAATGTAGGATTTACCAAGACAGCCTGCTCTCCGATAGTCTCCTGTTGGCAAATCACCAGACTCCTTAAATACCCCCCACCACATACTCTGCCGAGCAAAACCCTGCCCTTGAAAAGGGAATGAAATGAATAACACAAGATTAAAAGCTACAGTCACGCAGTGTATATGTTTAGGGCTTTTATTTTGAAAGGTAAGAATGGAAGAAGGGGATCTGATCTGCGCTGCCTTTGTCGAGGTTGAAAGGAGGAATGAAGTTTGCCATCTTGGCTCGGACAACGGAGCCTCCGTTGTTGTTGTACTACATAAGATTACCTATTGAAAATATCCGTTCCGAACAACGTGATTGGTTGATGCCTTTATTCGCGATGTTAAAGCTATGAAAAATCTACTTGGCTCCGGAAAAAACACTGACGTCGCTTTTTTACGTTCTGTGTGAAATGACAAAAAACGGAGGTTTGAATAAATATGTTGTCATGTAAATTAGGTCTGGGCGATGTGGAGAAAAAATATATATCAGAGTATTTGTAACAAAATACCTCGCTATCGGTATTAGGACGATAATGTAGGGTTGACCATTGGTGCTTTTACAAAATATCTACATTTTAGATGAGATTTCTGATAAATAATCAGCAATAATGTGGATGTGGATGTGTGGATGTGGAGTGCGTAAAGGCAAATAATAGAACTGGTAAATTCAGAAAATGACATTGTTTTACTGTAATGCAGCCTAGAAAAACCAGGAAAAGACAACACTTATATAACAATAATGGGTTATCCAAAATCTAAGAGAATATCAGTATATATAGCCCAGCCCTAGTGCCAATTAATCGCACGGAAACACATTTTTTGGCACCGAGCTGAGCCGTTTTCACCCCCCCCCTCTCTCTCTCTCTCCCCCTGCCTCCAGTCTCGGAGCCCAACCTGAAGGTGCGTTCACGGTTGAAGCAGAAGGTGGCAGAGAGGCGGAGCTCTCCGCTCCTCCGCAGGAAGGACGGAACCGTTATCAGCACCTTTAAGAAGAGAGCCATAGAGATATCAGGTGAACACACACAATGCTGCACATGACAGTGTTCTGCATTCTGAAAGAAGCGCAAGGTTGCAAACGGTCATAAAAACACAGTAATAGTGTGTTTAGTGTAATGTGTAATTTGCATTTTATGAGTTAACTCTCTCTCTCTCTCTCTCTCTCTCTCTCTCTCTCTCTCTCTCTCTCTCCCTCTCTCTCTCTTTTTCTGTGTCTTTGTCTCTCGACCAGTCTCCTCTCTCTGTAACAGCGCTCCAGGTTCTGGTCCCAGCAGTCCCAACAGTTCCAACTCGGCTATCGCCAATGGCAACACGGGGTCGGTCCCCAACATACAGACTGAGGTACATCAACACTTTATTTGTATGGTTCCTTTACAGCAGTCATGTCTTCATACTGGACACACAGCTCCAGCCTGCCCCCTACAGTTCACTGTGGTTTGTACATTTACAAAAACAAGTGTTACATCAAAACCTTTGCAGAAATGAAAAGGTAACGAGCTGTAACAGTTTAAACTAAAGCGATTTTATAGTTACATTAATAATAAAGAAGACTCGAAGGGGTATTCTAAAAGGGTGTGTCTTAATATGGAATTTTAAACATGTGATAGACGGGATGGAACTGACAGTGAGGAGTAAAATGTTCCACAGTCTGACCCTTTAAAAACCTCCCGCGGGATATTGTTCTTTGCATTATTTAAATAGTTTAAATGGCTCTAAAATAACAACCATAACAGCTCAAGCGTTCATTCTTTTCGCAGCAGAAGGCTTCTGTCATTACGTCACGTTACGTGCGGAACATAACGAAACGATCAACGCCTTTACAGTGTCAAATATTGAACAAATGGCTCAAATTATGTTCGTTCTGTTGAAAAAATATTCTGTTCATGTTTCTAAAGTTTTAATTATTCAAGAAAGAATATGTATATTGTGTATCTCTATTCAAATTTGATGACAGATTTAAAAGTCAGATATATTTTATTATTTAATTTGTTGAATTACATAACCTTTTAGCTTAGGTTGGACAGACTTTAGGGATGTGAAGCATTTGAAGATAATCCCAAGAAATTCGATTAGATAGATTCACTTCCAACATGTTAACAAATTATAAGAAAACCAAACATGTGATCACATAATGGAGGCACCATTGCAATTACAGTTCCGAGGGTTAAGGCAGAATGAAAAAAAAAACGTCCAGACTTCTTGCAGCTGCTGTGGACATTTAAAAACACAGGTTCACAGTCCAAACATGTCTCAACCACCGGTGGAGACTTTTATTAAACTGGAGAATATCTTGGGCATCCTCGAGTCAACTCAGAAAAGACTCAATATTATGTGTTTGGTTTGGTTTTTAGGGGAAATATAGCAGCACGTCGTCAGCGTAGCATTGATAAGGAATGTTTTATGAACTGATCCCAGCAGAGGCATGTTTAATGCAAAGTAAATAGGGTGTAAAATATAACCTTGGAGTAACACAAGAGACAGTAGCACAGAAGTCTATGTTGTAGATAAGAAACAAACCACGCCTAATAAACATTTTAATCAATACTTTGGTACGTCCTGAAACGTTTTAGATTATCTCTCCGGGTTATTTCATTAAAGGTTGAATCACAGAATACTCCAACATAACCACTCACTAGGGAGGAGTTTATTATGGGCTGTGCTGTATCAACTACTTCCTTAAGAGGGCACTGAACAGATGTTAACAGGTTGTGGGTGTTTCCTTGTTGGAGAGCATGGTCCTCCTTTTATAAAACGGGGATAATGAGGCTTGTAAATACCGGCTCACAAGCATCATCATCATCATTTATCCCAATATGTGCAGGTTGGCTTTTATATGAGGATTTGAAGCCTGGAGACTATTGAGATCATTGGCAGATGTGTTTGATAGGGATCAGGGCTCAACGGGAACTCCTGGTAACCGGGCATCAGCTTTTGGTTGCTTCTATTTTTCTATTTGCTTAAAACGCTCCTGTGTGCACGTAAGTAAACCCCTCAACTACCGCTGAGACTCCACGGAGCAAGACTCTTCAACTAACCAGTCTGCCTACGTGTCTGTCTGTCTGTCTGTCTGTCTGTCTGCAGCTGAGATCTCTCCATCAGACGCTGGGGGCTGATGGGACGTTGAGTCCTCTGAATCTTTACACCTCGCCCTCCTTGCCGAATATTTCCCTGGGCCTCCCTGCCAACTCGCACATCACGGTGGGTCAACGCAGCACATACGCACTCCAAAAAACACAGAGGCGCACAAAAAACGCATACTGGAAATATGTAACACCAGCATCCTGTAGAAGAGAATGAGATGATTAGTAATGTTATCGTCACAGTAGACACAATGTAGGGTTGCTGCTTCTGTTCTCTCTGGGGCTCAGTGTGCAGGACAAGACAGTAATGCTGCACAATTGACCGTTCACTAGTTAGTTACCGTTGCAGATGCAGTTTTCAATGCTTAAGGAGGCAGATTCATAACAGTGTCTTAAATAGTTAACGTATTTCACCCAGAAGTAAAAAAAAAAGAAAAACAGGCTGAAATGATGGCTGTTCATTTGTATCAACTCTAGTGGTTGAGTGGTGGCTGCTTTGACTTGTCTGTGTGGTAACCATGGTAATGCCCCCCCCCCAGACCTCCCAGGCACTGTCCAACCAGCAAGAGGCTGAGCGTCAAGCCATCCTATCGCTGCGAGGGGGCGGAGCTCTAACAGGGAAGTTTCTCTCCACATCCTCCCTACCCGCAGGTAAGCTTTACCATAGCTCATGATTATAAGTTATTACACTTTAATTATTACGTTTCAGTAATATACATTGTAGCTACTGTATATAAATATGTATGCAAGTAACAGTGTCGTTCAATATGATTTATTCACATGGAGAAACATTTAGTTTTCAAAATGATTCTGTTATGTGGAGCGAGTCATGACTTATTAATGTTTCTTTGCAGGGGTGGGGCATGAGATAGAGACAGCGCCCCCCAGCTCTCATTCCGCCCATTCCTCGTTATTGCAACATGTACTACTGCTGGAGCAGGCCAGACAACAGACTGCTATGCTAGCTGGTACCTACACAAACACACACACACTCACACAAGTACACTTAAGTGCATGCTAACATCCAGGTTAGTGTCCACCCTTAACTCATTGTCTGTCTGCTGTGACCCTCCGCCTACTTAGTCCCCATGTACAGCCAGTCGCCGCTGGTTACGGCAGAGAGAGGCGTGTCCAGCGGCATGCGGGCAGTCAACAAGTTGCCTCGCCACCGGCCGTTGGCTCGGACCCAGAGTGCACCTCTGCCCCAGTCCCCCCAGGCCCTGCAGCAGCTGGTGGTCCAGCAGCAACACCAGCACTTCCTGGAGAAACACTACAAGGTTAAAAAACAAACAAACAAAAAAGTTCACACACGCACAAATTCACACACGAGCACACTCACTCACTAACATCACCTTGTGTGTGTGTGTGTATATAGATTCTATCGAAAGTGGCGGAGCTTCCTAGGCCTCCGCCCACTCACCCGGAGGAGACTGAGGAGGAGCTAACAGAGACCAATGACATGCAGGAGGACGACGAAGGGGCGAGCCTACACAGGTGTGGCATTTTTGACAGCAGTCAGCATCAATGACTGAGCAGTCTTTATTTCTATAAACTGTATGTTACCGTACCTGTCACTGTGACCAATCAGGCTTCAGAAGGAGGGGTCAGACGACAGCACACCCTCCTCCGAGCGGCTCGGTGTGCACGTGAAGAGTGAGGAAGAGCATGGGAGCATGCACGTGAAAGGGGAGAGCACAGAGAGCGAGCTGGATGAAGAGGAGGAAGACGACGACATCATCCAGCTGAGGGAGGGCGACGAAGAGGAGAGGGGGAGCTACACGCAGGTTTGTGTGCTTGCAATGCTTTGCTCTGTAGAGACTGGTGTGATGCTATTGAGGCTAGGATAATTAATAATAAATGGTTGAAATAGTTAGCTAAACGTAATGAATATATAGTTGAGATAGTTAGCTAAAAGTAATGAATAAATGGTTGAGATAGTTAGCTAAACGCAATGAATAAATGGTTGAAATAGTTAGCTAAAGTAATGAATAAATGGTTGAGATAGTTAGCTAAAAGTAACGGATAAATGGTTGAAATAGTTAGCTAAAAGTAATGAATAAATGGTTGAGATAGTTAGCTAAAAGTAACGGATAAATGGTTGAGAAAGTTAGCTAAAAGTAACGGATAAATGGTTGAAATAGTTAGCTAACAGTAATGGATAAATGGTTGAAATAGTTAGCTAAAAGTAACGGATAAATGGTTGAAATAGTTAGCTAACAGTAACGGATAAATGGTTGAAATAGTTAGCTAAAAGTAACAGATAAATGGTTGAGATAGTTAGCTAACAGTAATGGATAAATGGTTGAGATAGTTAGCTAAAAGTAATGGATAAATGGTTGAGATAGTTAGCTAACAGTAACGGATAAATGGTTGAGATAGTTAGCTAAAAGTAACGGATAAATGGTTGAGATAGTTAGCTAAAGTAATGGATGAATAATTGAAACACTTGAAACAAGTCCAGGATCTGGCTCTCCATGTCTTAGTAGTTCAACTGCAAAACAATACCAACCTAAGCGTTGTTCGTTTGTAACAATATTCACTTTTTTTGATTGCGTCACTCAACGGCCACTTTGACATCGGTTGAAACAAACACGTTTAGGACATGATGGGACGGATCGACGAAGGGTTACTTGAGCTCTTCTGATAGCAATGCGGGGGCATCATCAGTTTCTCGAGGCCTTTTGGTTGCGCAGAATCCTCATCCCACAGAGGGATGAATCACACAAAACGCAACATCGGCCCGACCTCCTGCTGTTTTCAGCCTCACTGCGTTTGCTCCGTTGCAGATGTTGCCGTGTTTTAGATATCTTACTCATCGCAGCTGACGGCCGGCCTTGTTACAGTACCTCAGTCCAAACCCGAGATGGCTCCGGGTGTGTTTTCACCCTCGCACGTTGGGAGTGTGGACTGCTGAGGCCCTTTTGATCTTACCAAAAGAATGAACAACACAAGTTATTACTGTAAATATACAGCATATCGACCTTCTCAAATCTGTTGCCAGTGGAGAATTTATGATCTACTCCTATTTGTTCCGGCCTCTTCAGCCATTTAAATCAGGTGATCCCACAGCTGGATCATTTCACATTTCCACTGTTCTGACTCCTCCTGCTACCCAGACCATGTCTCCCTGAAACGCCAGAATAGGAGAACCTATATTTTCTGGGTTGCTCGTTGAGCAGTATTAGCTTAGGTTCTTCTCTAACCTGGTTTAAGGTACCGCATCTCCCCGACAGAGCACCAGCACGAATTGAATTTCGGCCTGCATGCACGTTTTTATTTGAGTGTTTGCCGCGCCCACGATGAAACACAGAGAGCAGAGGAGAGGAGAGAAAAATAACGTGGCAGTTAAGGACACCAAAACGCAGGTCAAAACTCTCACACTGAGCTGAAAGTGCACATAAATTAGGGAAATAAAATATGACAAATAGTGGAAACGTTGTGTCACTCAAGTTGAAGTACTGTTCTTATTTTGCCCAGTGAATGTGTACGTTTTGAAAAGCATTATATTTCACGTCTGCATCTGCCCCAAGTGAGTCATTACGATAAACAGAAGGCATAATAATATATAATTCCACCCCGGGAGAAACTTGATGTTCTCTCTCGCAATTAGGTGGGAAAAAAAAGATATGTGCGCAGGCACCTGACTGGAGGGGAGGGGGTCAAATCATTTTACACCTTCATGTTGATATTGTACCATTATACATACAATACCATATAAATATAAAGACTTATATTAGCCTATAATTCAAGTCAAACAGGATATTGTCAACAACATAATTGGGAAGTGTTCAAACTCAAAATTGCTTCAAAGTAATTATATATACAATCCGTTAACTTAGGTTTGCGTAACAGCAGACTGACTCCTAAGACCAGTTTGGACCACTGATGAATGGATCAGTTCACAATCTATGATCGGGTTTAACTGAATTAAATTAAAAAAAAAAGTCCTCTCTCCATAAGCACACAAGTACAGGATGAGTCATCCGCAGAAAGCTTTGACATTTTACAGAAACAGAGAAAAGGGTGGGATTTTGTGACATGTACATACGGTCAGTCAAGCTCGATCAGACACACAAACACACACACACACGCGATTGCTGACGCTGCAGTGACATCACCAGCCTGGTGACTCAACCACTGGACTCGTTGCTGTGTGTGTCTGTCTGTGTGTGTGTGTGTGTTTTAGTGTCCACCCACACATGATGAGTCACCCAGTTCGCAGCAGGGAGCACAGCAACACTCCCTATATATAGACGCTACAGAAGACGCGTGTGTGTGTGTGTGTGCGTGTGTGTGCATGTGTGTGTGTGTGTGTGTGCGTCTGCAGTGCTTGGACCGACCTCAGAATCACTCCGTGGAGGTTGTCGATCATCGGTGAAGTTTCACAGACAGTCGGTCCGAGTTTCAGGAAAAGCTGAACACGAATGTAATAGTGAAAAGTGTTGTCGTTGCAATGATCCATTGATTTTCTATTAAATCAGTCAATACGTCAATCCTGAGTTTTAGCCTGTTTTCGTGCACTGATGCACGTTATAGTAATTTCAATGTGTGTGTGTGTGTGTGTGTGTGTGTGTGTGTGTGTGTGTGATGAAGGGAGGGGTGTTGGTGTTAAGCATGACACACACACACACACACACACACGCCGATCTCTATGAATCACAACTTTCTCTCCTCTCCCATCAGGCCTTGCAGCACCTGGGCGTGTTCCAGTCCCTGTTGCCCCACAGACCTCTGGGAAGAGCGCAGTCCTCCCCCGCGGCCACCGTCAATCCCATCAAACACCTCTTCACCACCGGTCAGTTTTTCTTTCTGTGTGCACGTCTGGTTGTCGTCACCGGACGGAGAGTTTTTGTAGCATCAGCCGTGTCAGTCCGCCCACTGAACGACACCGTGGCTGTTGCCTAGCAACGTGAGGGGGGGGGGGGGGGGGGGGGGCTACCGACTTGCTGTCGTGTTACACACTTGCCTTTTAAATGCGACTTCTCTCATCCGATCACGTCGGGATGCATTAACTGTCTCTCTGAGGAGAGCAAGTACCAAAATTAGCAGGGGACTTTTATTTTGAAGAATTTTTAGGAAGCGGCTATTCTTCAATAGAACAATTCTACTAATACTGCAGGGAGGAAGAATAAGCGGCAACAATAACATTGGACTTTTATTGTGAAAACTTGACTTCATCCACCGGTTAACAGACGCTCCTTTGACCACGAAATATCCCACTACTCTCTCCGATCCGGCGGGTCGCTTTAAAGTATGAGCTTTGAACTGGTGCATCCGATGACAACATTGACGTTGAAAAATCAACTGAAGTGAACTGATTGAAATAGCATCAGTTCTTAAGTATGGTTTTGTCTATTGTAGCTAAGTGTGAAACCCCCGATCTGCTGCATTAATGCTGCTGCTGTTTGCTGTCAGTACAAAGCCAGTATTTCCCTTTTATCGGTTTAACATTAAAAGACCTCCAAGAGTTCAGGGAACACAAGCTTCATCCTTTATGACTATTCATCCTCGTTTGTTCTGTGGCTTTAAGGATTTGGGAGGCATTTTATCAAGCAAACATCGCAGGTGAAAAGCAGCCTCTGACCTGCCGAGTTTGGAGAAGCTCCTTAGAATAAGTTTTTGTTCTTTTGAGTAGTTCATGAAGCCTCTTATCGCTAACAGTAGACGAGTTAACGAAGATCCAATCGGCTCCACTAAACGAGTCCAAACAATCCAATAACGCC